>CAJQZJ010037421.1:1746678-1869297 GCA_907164525.1 Lophiomys imhausi
CATCCGGTGGTCTCGGTCTCTGTCCTTGGACGCTGGGCCCCAGGGGCGGTGTCCCCATTTCAGGGGTCTTTCAGGCAGGTACAGGCGCCAGTCGCAGGCCTGGTGACCTGAGCTCAATCAGTAAATTCTAGCAGGTGGATCTGAAGCTGGTATAGTGTAACACACCTGTAATTACAGCACTTGGGAGGCAGAGGCAGGGAGACCAGAAGTGAAAGGGTGGCCCTGGTGTTTATTAAGTTCAAGGCCCATCTGAGCTACAAGAGACTGTATCTCAAAAACCCAAAAGAGGGCTGGAGTGCCGGGCGGTGGTGGCACATGCCTTTAATCCCAGCACTTGGGAGGTAGAGGCAGGCGGATCTCTGTGAGTTCGAGGCCAGCCTGGTCCACAAAGTGAGTCCAGGACAGCCAGAGCTGTTACACAAAGAAACCCTGTCTTGAAAAACAAAACAAAAAAAAACAAAACAAAACAAAAAAAAAGGCTGGAGAGCTGGCTCAGCGGTTAAGAGCACTGGCTGTTCTTCCAAAGGACCCAAGTTCAAATCCCAGCACTCACATGGCAGTTCACAGCTGTCTGTAATTGCCGGGTGTGGTGGTGCACGCCTTTCATCCCAGCACTCGGGAGGCAGAGGCAGGTGGATCTCTGTGAGTTTGAGGCCAGCCTGGTCTAGAGTGAGTTCTAGGACAGCCAGGGCTACACAGAGAAACCCTGTCTCAAAAACAAAAAGAAATTTAAAACATAATTAAAAAAAAAAGGCAATTCTACACACAGTGATGGTGGAATAACATACTGGAATCTCTGAGATAAATTCAGTGAGAAAAGACACAACATGTACCATATATACAAAATCTCAGAATGTGACGGGGTTGGGTGGGAAACATTTTCCCCATTTCATTTTATAATCTAGACTTTGTGATAAATTTGTGTATGTATACCTTTTTTATGTATGTGTTTGTATGTTCACGGGGCAACAATTCACATGTGGAAGTCAGAAGACAACCTTGGCTGCCATTCCTCAGGTTCTGTTCAAACTCCCCCCAGCCCTCTTTTCTTTTTTGTTTTTTCGAGACAGGGTTTCTCTGTGTAGCCCTGGCTGTCCTGGACTCACTTTGTAGACCAGGCTGGCCTCGAACTCACAAAGAAAGATCTGCCTGCCTCTGCCTCCCGAGTGCTGGGATTAAAGGCGTGTGCCATCAGTGCCTGGCTCCCAGCCCTCTTTTCAGTACTGGGGCCTGCATTTAGGGTCTCACAAATATTAGCCAATTGGTTTGACCCACAGCTCCAGCCTGCTTAAATTTTTTTTTTTTTTTGAGACAGGGTCTCACTCTGTAGCCCTGGGTGGCTTGGAATTCTATGTAAACCAGACAGGCCTTGAACTCACAGAGATCACCCTCCTTCTGCCTCCCAAGTGCTGGGATTAAAGGCATGTGCCCCCTGGCCCAGTCTGTTGTTTTGAGACAGGGTCTCTTGCTGGCTTGGATTGCATCAAATAGGCTGGTGGGACTAAGCAACATCACCCAGGGGACTGCTGGCCTCTGGTTCCTCGCTGAGGAATTACAAGCACATGCCACACCTGTGGGGTTGCTGGGTATGACACCCCATGCCTTTAAGGCAGGCAGATCTCTGAATTTGAGGCCAGTCTGGTCTACAGAGTAGGTTCCAGGACAGCCAGAGCTACGCAGAAGAAACAGTCTCCAAAAACAAAACAATACATCAAAAAAAGGTGGGATAGTCTTTCTTTTTGCTTTATCATATGCCAAAATTCCTTACAGTTATGGGCTAATGTCACCTTCGGAAGGATAGAAAGTGTTTTTCTCACATAATTTTATATTGACTCTTCCTTACTTTTGTTGTCCTTAATCCCTTTTATTATTACATTTATTTGTATGTTTGTGGATGCATGTAAGAGGAAGTCAGTTCTCCTTCTACCATGGAGATCCTGGGGAGTCAAACTCAGGTTGTCAGGCTTGGTGGCAGGTTGCTTTTATCCTCTGAGCTGTCGTCTCATCAGGGTGCTTTGTACTTCAAAATTTTTTTATTATTCTGTATATGTGTCTAAGAGTGTAGGGTGTGTGTGTGTGTGTGTGTGCCATTACACACATGTGGAGGTAGGAATGACTGTTGGGGTCATTTCTCTCCTTTCATCTTGTGGACAGGGATTTTTCTTGTTTCTATTTTTTTTTTTTTCGAGACAGGGTTTCTCTGTGTAGCCCTGGCTGTCCGGGACTCTCTTTGTAGACCAGGCTGGCCTTGAACTCACAGAGATCCACCTGCCTCTGCCTCCCGAGTTTTTCTTGTTTCTAATATGCTGTATTATACTACTCAGGCATAGTCACTGACCCTCAAGTTTCTGGGCAATTCTCCTGTCCTCACCTGTCCCATTATAGGTGTGCAGTGCTTTGTAGACCAGGCTGGCCTTGAACTCACAAAGACCTGCCTGCCTCTGCCTCCCAAGTGCTGGGGTTAAAGGCGTGCGCCACCACCCACTGCCTGGCACGTAGCTGGCCTTTTTAGGTGAGTTTTTGGGGATTGAACTCAGGTCATCAGGATTGTGTAGCAAGTGCTTTTACCCAGGGAGCCATTTTGCTGCCCCCCCCCATTCTTGCACGTTTTCAAGTGCAAACATGAAACATATACGTGCTTCTAGACAACACACTTAAAAATGCTTAGAATAGCATCTGGTATTTGGAAAAGGCTTAAAAAATTGTTTCTGGGGTCTGGAGAGGTGGCTCCATGGTTAAGAGCATATACTGCTCTCTCAGAGGACCTCAGTTCAATGCCCGGCATCCGCTTTAGGCGGCTCTCTACCACCTGTAACCAGCTCCAGGGATCCAGCAGCTCTGGCCTCTGTGGGCACCACACTCACGTGCCCACTCTGGCCTCTGTGTGCCCACACACAGCCACATCACTAAGAATGGTAAATGGTAAATCTTAACAATCTCAACCCTCCAGAGGCTAAGGCTGGGAGATGGAAAGCTTGAGGCCAGCCTGGGCTACACAGAGATTCATCTCTCTTCAGCGTCACACTGTGCTAGTTTCCATCATCAATCCATTCTTTGAATAGAAAAAATAAACTTATTTGTAGAATGTCTAAATGAATTATAGCACATTTTATTTCAATAAATTTAATAATTCCCAAAACTTATGTATTTATTTATTTTTTTTGAGGTTTTTTGAGACAGGGTTTCTCTGTGTATCCTTGACTGTCCTGGACTCACTCTGTAGACCAGGCTTGAACTCAGAGATCCACCTGCCTCTGCCTCCCGAGTGCTGGGATTAAAGGCGTGCGCCACCACCACCCGGCTCAAAACTTATTTTTTTAAAGATAGTCTTCTTATATATCTTTGGCAGGCCTAGACCTCCCTATACAGACCAGGCTGGCTTCAAGTTTGTGGCAATCCTCCTGCTTCCATCTTGAGTACAGGTATGTACCACTACGCCCAACTTATTATTACTTTTTACTGCTGTTATATGAGACAGGATCACACTTTGTTGTCCTGGGTGGCTTGGAACTTGCTATGTAGGCTGCCCTGGAACTCATAGAGATTCACCTGCCTCAGCCTCTTGAGTGCTAGGTATGTGCCACCATGTCTGGCTTTAAGTGTTTTAAACACACATTAAATTTTTTTTGTTTATTTGGTAATACACAAATCTCATAAAAATGTCTGAAGTAATCCGAATATGTGTTTCTCCTAGTCTTCAGAGTACAACAGGTTATTCAGACCGAAAGACGGCCATATTTGGGAAGAGAGCTCGTTGGTAGGTGTCCTGGAGCTACTCTTGCTAGATGAAGTGCCTGTACGAATGGCTGTGTGCTCGCTGAATGCAGTACAGGGACAGCCACATCAGCAAAAGAGGGTGGGGTGGGAAACTCTGGTTTCGTTGGCTGGAGTAATTAATTCAATCTTGACTGACTGCCCCAGGTTATGCCAATGGAGGTTTGATGAGGAAAAACCACACTATTCTTCCCTTACACACTATTCTTCTCCTTCGGAAGGTTTGTGGTATTCCGCTTCCACCTTCTTTGGCTGATCCCTCCATCTGCTCTGAATGAGCCCTTTTCCCAGTGACTCCCAAGTCTTTCTGCTTTCAGTCTCTGCCCTCATCTTTATGTAGGATACTCCATGAAAGCACCCTGGGGAGGGACCTCTGGCACCAAGAGCTTGCTTAATGAGCAGTTCCCCCTCTTGGATTCCCCTGTGAACTGTACACAGTGTGCAGAATCCATGATTACCTATGTGCTACTCAAGTCCAGACAGACCGGCTTAGTTCTGGCTAGCTCTTTCCACAGTCTTTGCCAACTGCCTGGCCAAGTAGTGGGGGCACATGCCTTAAATCCCAGCACTTGGGAGGTGAATCTCTGTGAGTTCAAGGCCAGCCTGGTCTACAGAGCAAGTTCTAGGACAGCCAAGGGTAGAAAAAGAAACCTGTCTCAAAACCAAACCAAACCAACCAACCAACCAACTCTAGATACTTTCCAAAGTGTTAGCTCCAATATACCTCCTAGTTCTGGTCTTGGTTTTCACAGGCTGTGAGAATGGTGAGAAACACTTTCATTTTGATGCCTAGCCACCTGGTCAGGGTCCACTTGTAGGGACACTTTGTGGTAGTTATGTCAGACTGTGCCATGATGCCTTGTGCTTCGTGTGCAGTACGTGGTAAAGATCAGTGGTGGCTGGTCACATTGTTTACCTAGGTCACTCGGCCCTATGATCAGCAGGGGCCTGCCTTTGAAAATGGAAGGTCTCAGCTACATGGGCTCAGATCTGTCCACCCAGCTTTTTATCCCAAATAATATTTGTTTTTGTTTTGCCAGTCATCATGCTACACATCTAGTATTCCAGCACTTGGGAGGCTGAGGCAGGAGGATTATCAAGTTTGAAGCACCCCTAGCTACACAGCAAGTTTTAGGCCAGCCTGACCAATGTAACAAGAATCTATCTTAAAAACAAAATGCTTTACAGACAGGGTCTTACTTCCTGAGCACCCCAGGTTGGCCTCAAGCTGTCAATCCTCCTGCCTCAGTACCCGAAGTGCTAAGATTATAGGTGTGCACCATCATACCCAGCTTGGAACATACCATGTTTTGGATACTTGTTTGACACTGTGATGGAGCAAATGGCAGGCCTATCGGAAGAATGATGGAGCTGAAGAGATGGCTCGCTCAGTGGTTAAGAGAACTCGCTCCCAGAATCCAAGTCACAAGCTGGGCATTCCCTACATATGCCTGTGACCCCAGCTCTGAGAGAGGTGGAGATAGGTTTGTTTGGGCTTGGTGGCTTCCAGCCTAGCTCAGATGCAAACCTTGTATTCAGGAAGGGACTCTGTCTGAGAACAAGAGAGTGAGGGAAGTGGGTGCCCTGTTCTGGCACATGCACACGTGCGCGCTGGCTAGCGCACGCACACGCACACACCCGAGTGCGTGAGCATGCACACTCACACACATGTGCACACAAATAGAGGGGCTCATGAAGCTTCATCCACTAGCCAAGGAGCTATTGGTAACCAAAGCCTGCTGGAGAAGGAGGAATCACATTTTTTTGTTGTTGTTTTGGTTTGGTTTTTTGAGACAGGGTTTCTCTGTGTAGCCCTGATTGTCCTGGAACTCACTCTGTAGACCAGGCTGGCCTTGAACTCAGAGATCCACCTACTTCTGCCTCCTGAGTGCTGGGATTAAAGGTATATACAACTGCCGGGTGGTGGTGGCGCACACCTTTAATCCCAGCACTTGGGAGGCAGAGGCAGGTGGATCACTGTGAGTTCGAGGCCAGCCTGGTCTACAAAGTGAGTCCAGGACAGCCAGGACTGCACAAAGAAACCCTGTCTAGAAAAACAAGAAATCAAACAAAAGAAGAGGTTAGGGGTTGGGGATTTAGCTCAGTGGTAGAGTGCTTGCCTAGCAAGCACAAGGCCCTGGGTTTGATCCTCAGCTCTGGAAAAAAAAAAAGAGGTTAGCATTAAGAATTATAGGCTAGAGCCGGGCGGTGGTGGCGCACGCCTTTAATCCCAGCACTTGGGAGGCAGAGGCAGGCGGATCTTTGTGAGTTCGAGGCCAGCCTGGTCTACAAAGCGAGTCCAGGACAGCCAGAGATATTCAGAGAAACCCTCTCGAGAAAAAAAAAAAAAAAAAGAATTATAGGCTGGGCAGTGATGGCACACACCTTTAATCCCAGCACTTGGGAGGCAAAGGCAGGCAGATCTGAGTTTGAGGCCAGCCTGGTCTACAAGTGTGAGTTTCAGGATGGCTAGAGCTACACAGAGAAACATCTCAAAAAAAAAAAAAAACCCCAAAAAACAACAAAAACAAAATTATGACTAAGTAAGAAAAGAGAAAAGAGTACCTTGTGCCTAGTTGAGACTGGGCCAGGAAAACTGCCGCAAGTTTGAGACCAGCCTGGGATTAAAGGTATATACAATCCCAGTGGGTTCCACACCAGGCTGGCCTACAGTGTGAGACTGTGTTTCACCACCACCACCACCACCACCACCACCACCACCAAACAACTTAACCAACAGAAGTATAATGAAAATGTTAAAAAACAAAACAAAAAAACCCCCCACCACACTAGGAATACTACTGAAGGCCAAAGCAATTACTATGAATTTATTTTCCCCATTATCAGTATGTATCGGGCACTTCACAGTGTATTTGGTTTTTCTATTTTTAGATCTAGTCTCATGTAGCTCAGAATGACCTGAAATTCACTATGTAGCTGAGGATAGCTTTGAACTCTTGATCTGTCTCTGCCTCCTCAGTGCTCAGATTAATGGCGTGTGCCACCATGTCCTATTCTAATTGTTTTTAATGTGTCCTTCAGAAATGCAGACAAGCATTTTATACACACACACGACTACTTAATTTTTATTGCATTTAATATTTTATATATGTGAATCTAATAAAGAATTATTTGCAGGGTAAATATAGAGTGGAAAAACCCAGGGGCACTTTTCTCTTTTTCCTTTGGGTTCATGGGTATGAAATGTTCATAAACACAAATTTCTTTCCATGGGCTGCTTGATGTCATCAGCCCACGTCATCTCATCAGAGCCCCAAAACAACAGCAAGATAGATCTTGCAAACGACTGGTTCAGAGAGACTAAATAAGCTCAGAAGTGGCAAGGAACAAACAACATTCGAAAGTCTCTACTAGTCGGGGACACCTCCCCAGCTTACATCTCCGGCTGAGCGTGTGAGCCTGGCTTTGTGTGTCAAACTGTGAAATCTTTGAGTGTCAGATATCAGCTGACCAAGGCTGATATGATGTGCCCAGTCCTGGGTACAGAATGTGTGATATGTTTTATGGTCTATCTCACTGCCTAAGCAAAACATGGAGAGAGCTATGCCAACAGTCGCCAGAGCGGTAAGATCCAGGCAAGGCCTGGGTTCCTACTCACAACCACAGACAGACAGACAGACACACACACACACAGAGAAGTTGAAGGGTTCCCACCTTCTAACAAATACTGGGCTTGACTACAAGCATTGTGTACCAGGCTCTGTTGACATCAAGTTCAGCCTCCTGGGGACAGCAGCCAGAATGACCACACACACACACTGCTCAGGAGAATGAATCATCAGCTCGGACTCGGAAGGAGTGGAGGAGACTCCAGTAGAGATTCGGCAGCTCTGCCCTGGAGGCCAGGCAGGACAGATGGACAAGGCAGGTGATAATTGGGGTTGGAGAGAACAGCATGTACAAGGACACAGAGTCATGGAAATGGATGGGCACACTTCTGTAGGGCAGGAGAGCACAGCGGGGAGGAGGAGCAGTGCTGTAACGGACCTGGCTTCTACATGGCACACCTGGATATGGCACAATGCTGGCAGATTTTCAAACAAGCATGAAAGCCTGGAAGCAGTGAGCCAGCAATAAGGGCAGGGAGTGAAGTCCCTGACTCTCTACCGCTGTGCCCGGCAGAACCTTTTGAAGGAAGTAATTAAAAAAAAAACAAAACAAACAAACAAAAAAACTCAGTGAGCTGAGCATGGTGCATATATTTAATTCCAGCACTCGGGAGGCAGAGGCAGGTGGATCTCTGTGAGTTCAAGGCCAGCCTGGTCTACAAAGTGAGTCCAGGACAACCAGGGATACACAGAGAAACACTGTCTCGAAAAACAAAAAAACCAATTAGTGAATGGGACAAAGGATGGTCTACTGCTCAGACAGTGGACTTAGAGAAGAAGGGAAGAATACTTTCAAAAGATACTACTGGGGCTGGGGGTGTGGCTTAATGGCAGCTATGAGTGAGGCCCTGTGTTCCATTCCCAGTACTAGAGAAAGTCTGGCAGGTCTCTACTTTGAGGCTAGTCTGGTCTACATAACAAGTTCCTGGCCAGTCAAGCTATACTGTAAAACCCTGCCTCAAGACAAAGTAAGAGAAAACAGAAACTCAGCAGCCACAAAACAACAAAACACCCTCCACCCCTAGCAAAACCAAAACCAAAAAAACAAACAAAAAACCCGGAGGTGGTAACGGTCCTGACCAAGCGAGAGACAGTACTGAGGTTTAGTCAGATCAAAAGGAAGGAGGGAACTATATTTAATATTCAGACCACGGCAGCAGAAGCACAGTGGGCCTCACCCATTTGACTCCCAAATATTTGCTACCTGTAAATATGTATTAGGGGGTTGGGCCAGTGTAGTAGGACTCACAGAAGAACAAACCCAAAGCTGACCTCCAAGATCTGGGTGCGCAGGCAAGAGCAGGGAAACATGATCACAACCAACCCCTCTGGGACACAGGCCCAGGCGGTGAGATGGCCTGGGGCCCGGTGGGGGAGGCAGGGTCTCAGCTGGCCTGGAGATGGGGCGCCTGAAGAAGTACCCGCGGAGCTAAAGATGTAGACCAGCGGTTCTCAACCTTCCTAACCTTTAATATAGTTCCTCAAGTTGTGGCGACCTCCCAACCATAAAATGATTCTTGTTGCTACTTCATAACTGTAAGTTTGATACTTTTATGAGAGGCAATGTAAGTATCTGCTAGGCAACGCCCAAAGGGGTCGCGACCCACAGGTTGAGAACCAATGTACGACCGTAGTGCACATGTCCCACAAAGACCTCCTAATTCATTTCTGAAACTCATGTTGTAAGCTCAACCTAACACCCCCGTAGGCAAACTTGTTTTTGTTTTTTTTTTTTTCTGTCATCTTACTTAACCTTTTAGTATCAGGCACAGCTGACCAGTCCAATAAATATCCCCCTTCTGACAGCTGTCACATGGACAGTGGGGCTGCTCTTTTCGGGTCTTCCTTGTTGGCTCCTTCTCCTCTATCCATCCTGTAAATGTTGGCACATACTAGGGATTGCTTCCCAGCTTCTTCACAAGCCGTAATTCTCCCCTTAAAACAATTCCATCCATCACTGTGGCTTTAAAAATGAAACAAAACAAACGAAAAAACCAAGCCAAGTGGTGGTGACGTACACCTTTAATCCCAGTCCGAGGGAGGCAGAGGCAGGAGAAACTCTGAGTTTAAGGCCAGCCTGGTCTCCAGATAGGAGTTCCAGCACAGCCAAGGCTTCACAGAGAAACCCTGTCAAAATAAAACAAGACAAAACCCCCCAAAAACAAAAACAACAAAAAAGCACCCTAAAACTTAACAGCAACAACCAAAACTCAGTAAAAACACAAACAGATAATGAAATCCAGGTATCTACCAACAGTCCTATATGCTGACAATTCCCACCAGTTGCCTGAAGCCCAGACATTTGGTTTCTCCATTTGAGCAGCCTGCCCTTCAGACTTTACAAGGCTCTGGATGGGTTCTTCCTCCTCTCTGAATCGCTCCCAGAGAGGACGGGCAGAAAGGGAGAGGAGACGGTGTGAGTGTTTTCAAGGAATCACAGGGTAGAGGGCATTTGGCTACAGCAGGAAGCAGGGGCACCTTGTAGGTCCAGAAACATAAAGTCCATCGGGTGGTTTAAATAATTTGCACCTACAAGTTGCATTTGTCCTAGAAAAGGCACTAGGTCTGACATAGAAGAGTTCCACACTTTCCCTACAGATAGGTAGCTTGCCTGCTTCATCTTCTGAGATGCACACCCTCACTGCTTATCATTGCTACTAAGCTAAACGAGCCATATTATAGAACACTCCCGCAGGGCTGGAGAGGTGGCCCGGTGGTTAAGCCCACTTGTTCCTCTCCTCAAGGACCAGAGTTCCATTCCCAGCACCCAAGGAGTGGTTCCCGATCATCTCTGTAGCTATAGTTCCAGAGGACTGGAATGTTTTCTTCTGACCCCTGTAGGCGTCGGGCATGCATGTGGTCCCCGGACATAAACACAGGTAAAAACATTCATACAGGCGGGGCTAGGTAGTGATCACCTGCAATTACAGTACTTCGGAGCCGAAGCAGGAGATTTGCAGAAAGTTCAAGGCCAGCCAGGGATACACCTATCAAGACCTTGTCTCAAAAAAAATAGAGACTGGAGAGATAGCTCAGTCGTTTAGAGCATTTGCTGCTCTCGTAGGGGACCCAGCTTCAGTTCCCAGCCCACATATGGCGGCTCACAACCCTCTGTAATTCCAGTTCCAGGGAATCCAAAACCCTGGCTGCCCCGGGGCACTAGTTACATATGTGGCACACATATACATGCAGGCACTTAATACACATAAAATAAAAGTAAACCCTAACAGCCGTTTAAAGATAAAGTAATCATACAAAGGAAGGAAAGGAAAAACGAATCTGTCGGTAAGCTAGGATGGCCTTTGGTCACTTAACGTGGAAACGTCAAGGTGACAGATCCGCGCAACTGGACACAGAATCCACCGAGGTCAGGAAAAGTTTGAGCGGCGAAACTCCGCCATCTACGGCAGCTGGCCACCGCCGATTACTTTTTTTGATCCGCTCCACTTTCAAATCTGAGTCGAGGGCTGTTCCAAGTCGGGACCTCGGTGTGCCGCTTCCCCGGGGGGGCTGTGCGTATGTGTGCGTGCGTGTGTGTGCGTGTGTGTGTGTGTGTGTGTGTGTGCGTGTGTGTGAGTGTGTGTGTATGGGGGTGGAGGGGACACCTGCCGTGCCACTTCTTCCCAACCTGGGCGGGGACACCTGCCATACCACTTCTTCCCAACCTGGGACGAAGCATCGCTACCGCGGAGGGCGGGCGCAGGGCGCGACGCCGCGGGCGGACCTGTGTCCCGCGAGCCGGGCCCCGGACGCCCCCTGCAAGGGCGGCGCGGCGGGCAGGACCGTGACCTTGAGCCCCAGCAGGGCCCGGGGAAGGCGCTGCAGCCAGGCCGAACCCTCGGTCGCCTGGGACGCGGAGGCCAGCGCCCCCCACGGCGACCCCTAGCCCGCCCCGGGGACCCTGCGCCCTTCGCCCCACGGCGGCCCCTCCCCGGCCGGGCCCCGGAAAGGGCGGCGCTGCTCACCGGAGCCCGGGCAGGAAGCTGCCCGGGGCGGCTGGCTGCAGCAGGCCTCCTCGCGCGAGCAGGACTCGCGCCGCCATCTTGCTCCGGAGCCTGGAGCTCGGTCCCGCCACCTGGGTGTCGCTGACGCCGCCGCCGCCGCCGCCGCGACCCCTCCCCCGGCCGGGCCGACCAGGCTGGGGCGGGGCAGGGCGCTAGGCCGCTGCAGTGCGGGGGCGCGGCCGCCAGGGGGAGCGGCGGCGGCGGCGGTGCGCGGCGCGGCCGTCAGAGGGCGCGCCAACCAGTCCCCGAAGCGAGGGGAGCTCGGTGCCCAGATAGTGGACCCGGGGAGACCCACAGGAGGAGGAGTGTGTGGTGTGTGGATGGGGGAGTCTAATTTTATGGTCGAGGGTCCCCACAACATGAGGAACTGCGTTAAAGGGTAGCAGCGTTAGGAAGGCTGAGAGCCGCCGGTATAGGGGAAAGATGTACTATGTAAGGATAATAAAAGAGCTACAGATACAACCGCGGAAACTTCAGCTGGACGAGAGTGGGCAGAATCAGAGCCAGATCCCCAGGGATCAGAGAAAAGGGGAGCATCCTGGGCCTCAGCTACCTGCAGAGGCCAAGGGGAAGATAACTCTCCAGCTCGGTGGCTCCTTGTTTAGTTTTGGATAAGAGAAGGGGTGGGAGCTGATCCTCTACCACCTGTAATCTTGAAGCTGCAAAAGTGTGATTTTCCTAATTTTTTTTTCTACTTTATGTGCATAGGCGTTTTGCCTGCATGTATGTCTGTGTGAGGGTGTGGGACCCCTGGAACTAGAGCTATAGAAAGTCTCACCAGTACCCCGAACCACCGAGCCATCTCTCCAGCCCCATGGGTGCAGTTTTCTAACAAGCAGAATTTGAACAAAGGACATGGGGTGGTCTTCTGGGTGGTGGGGGGTGAGAGGCACTTGTTCCTTTGAATGTGAAGGAGGGAGTTCTATACAGCTGTAGACCCAACAATTGTGGAGGGCAGATATGAGTCTCGCTGGGGCGAGGCCCGTCTTTCTTACACAGATCCTCGATTTCTCAACTTACTTGAGACAGGGTCTTTCTGTGGAGCCCAGTCTGGGATCAAGCTTGTGGTAATCTGTTTACTGCTCTTGGGAGGTGGGGGGGGGGGGGGGGTTGAGCCAGGGGGAACGGTGCCTAAGTATGAGGCAGACTAAAGTCTCACGCAATAGCTTTTATTCAGAGCATCAGACGATTTATACGAGGGTTAGGAAGAATCACATGAGTTAAGTGTATAATCAATCACAAGAACAAACCACACATGGCGAAAAGAGGTTTTTTTCATAGAGGCGTATAATAACAGCAGTAAGCAATAATGAGCAATCAGGAGTGAACTTTCCTATCTCCTATACCTTACATCTGGGAGGGGCATGAAAGTACCTTCCAGGAACAATTTTTTGTTTTGAAGAAACTGAGGTCACCAGGCCTTTTTTTTTTACAAATATTCAGAATTCCTGTGGCATGACTCTCTATTCTTGGACCCTGTTCCAACAGTAATCTTCTTGCCTTCCCCTTGTGGGTGCTGAGATGGCACAAAAGAGCCACCATACCCAGTTTATTTATTTATATTTATGTAAATAGGACCTCGCTATGCAGTCCGGGCCTCTCAACCCTCCTGCCTCCACCTCTGCAGTGCTGGGATCACAGGTAGGTTTCAGCCTACTTGATGTGACTCAATATGGTTAAGAGTTTCAACTCTTTCTTGGAATGCAAACTTGGCATTTATGCATTTCTCTGCTCACTCTGTTTTTGTGTTACTTAGCATCAGGCCATGTATTCTGTATTTTCGCCCCTTCGTTGCCATTTTTGCTTTGGAGTTTCATTAGTCCAGTGGTCTCCTCCCTTTCCCATCTCCAGGTACTGGTGACTGTACTTAGGGCCTTGTATATGCTAGGCATGTGCTCTACCAGTGTATCTTTATGTATCTTGTGTATCTTCTGTGTATCCATCTACCTATGTATCTTCAGTCTGTTTTTGAAATAGGTCCTATCAAGTTACCTAGGCTTGTCTTGAGTTTGTAATTCTCTGCCTCAGCCAACCGGAGTGCTGGATTACAAATGTGTACCACCAGCCGAGTGACTCTAGACTCTCGTGGTTCTCAACCTGTGGGTCTCGGCCACTTTGTATTGCAATGACCCTTTCACAAAGTTCCCCGAAGACCATTGGAACACACACATTTCCGATGTGTTTTAGGCTTAGGAACTGAGACACAGCTCCTCTGTCCTCTCCAGGCGGGTCTGCCCACATAGGAGTATCTGGAATTGTATTGAAGGGTCGCAGCATTAGGAAGATTGAAAATCGCTGGTAGGGAATACTTTTCTTTCTTTCTTCCTTCCTTCCTTTCTTCTTCTTCCTCCTCCTCCTCCTCCTCCTGTTTTTTTTTTTTTTTTTTTTTTTTTTTTTTGAGATAGGGTCCCAGTATGTAGCCTTGGCTAGCCTGGAACTCAACTATGTAGACTAGGGTGACCTCTCTCTCTGCCTGAGTGCTGAGATTAAAGGCGTGCACCACCATGTACCCATATTCCTCATTACAATAGCCTTCCTGAAGGCTACTTTTAAAATTTTAAGGTAAATTTATAAACTACACTACTTGCGCATGTGTGGGGGGCACTTGTGTCAACAAGCATGTGAAGGCTCGAGAAAAACTTTCGGGGATTGATTATTACCGTGTGGGTCCCAGGAATGAAACTCGGTTGTCAGGCTTGGTGGCAAGGATGCTAGATTATACAGGTGAGCACCATTGGGAAACTCTTCCCTGTAGTCTTGCGCTGGTCAGGCAAACACTGCCACTGAGCGACATCTCAAGCCCAAGAAACATTAAAAACGATACATCAGCCGGGTGGTGGTGGCGCACGCCTTTAGTCCCAGCACTTGGGAGGCAGAGGCAGGCTGGATCTCTGTGAGTTCGAGGCCAGCCTGGTCTACAAAGCAAGTCCAGGACAGCCAGGGCTGTTACATAGAGAAACCCTGTCTCGAAAAACCAAAAAAAAAAAAAAAAAAGATACAGCAGCGTGCACATCAATCTCGAAAGTATCTTACAGACGCTTGGAGTTGGAGACCTGAGGAGTCCGACAGGTGTCAGTCAGTCATGTGCTGAGAAGACCACATGGCTCCACCCTTGAGAGTCAGACTCGCTAAAACAGGGGTTCTCAACCCGTGGGTCGCGACCCCAAGGGGTTACCTAAAACCATCGGAAAACACGCATTTCCTATGGTCTTAGGAACTGAGACATCGCTCTTCTATAGGTCTCCCAGCGGGTCAGCCCACACGCAGACATGCCCACATGTTAAGTACCCGGAACTGTATCGAAGGGGTGCAGCATTAGGGACCACTGCTCCAAAAGGCTTCCCTTCCATCATCCATCCTGGCACCATGCCAAGAGTTTTCCCTAGGAACGTAAGCTATCCCACCTCTCTGTACAAGGTTTGGGTTTCAGGATCAGTCTCTTTTTTTGTTTTTTGTTTTTCCAGACAGGGTTTCTCTGTGTAGCCCTGGCAGTCCTAGAACTTGCTTTGTAGAATAGATTGGCCTCCAACTCACAGAGATCCACCTGCCTCTGCCTCGCGAGTGCTGGGATTAAAGGCGTGCGCCATCACTGCCCAGCTTTACGATCAGTTTTTTAAAGTCAGCTTCCTAGCCCTCATCTTATTCTATCCAGTTCTCTACACTGATGCTGTTTAACTTTGCAATCAAACACCAACCGTCATTTTGACAACCTTAAATAATCCTTAAATATTTCTCTGACGTCTACCTATATTCAATGTCCAAGCAATTCTCTTCTGCTTCAAAAACTCGTTATGTTTTGTTAAAAAAAAAAGATTTAAAAAATTTTATGCATGAGAGCTTTGCCTGAATGCTTGTATGTGTACATGCATGCAGTGCTCACCGAGGCCAGAAGAGGGCGCCAGATCCCCTGGAATTGAAGTTAACCGGTTTGCACTGCCACGTGATGTGGGTCCTGGGAAGCGAACCCGTCTCCTTTGCAAAAGCAGCCAGTGTCCCTAACCACCGAGGAATCTTTCTAGCCTCGCTGTGTTCTTACTTAAAAGTCTTCACACCTTTTCCTCGGCTTCAAATGCCTTCTTCATACCCCTTACTTACTAGTCTGCACCCTTCAAAATGTAGTTCTAGCATTCTCTCAGGGGAAGTTATCTGGCCGCTTGCCACTTATCCTCCATGGGCCCTATTTGTCATAAGGGCGCCTATGCATCCCTCTCCACTTTGTGAGCCTAATGACCAGTGCCTGTGCTCATCACTGACACCTTTTATTAAGTTAAGCCTGGTGACATACACCTATTAACTCATGAGGTTGAGGTATGAGGACTATCTCAAAACAACAAGATACACATATGGCATACACATTGGCTGAAGTTGAAATATGCCCTAAGTCTCTTTCTAGGAGTTAGAAAACTGAAAAACACAGGCCAAAGTTTCTGCAGTTAAAAAAAAAAAATCTAAGTTGGGGCTGGAGAGATGGCTCAGCGGTTAAGGACACTGACTGCTCTTCCAGAGGTCCTGAGTTCAATTCCCAGCACCACATGGTGGCTCAGAACCATGAGATCTGGTGCCCTCTTCTGGAATGCAAGTGTACATGCAGACAGAATATTTATACATGATAAATCTTAAAAGAAAAATCTAAGTTATAGTACTTAAAATAAAGTGCGTGTAATTGTCGGTTATCATAGTCATGAAGAGCAACTCAAATGCATGAGTTCTACAATTTCCTGGGTATGGTGGCTCACGCCTGTAACTCCAGTGCTTAAAACTGATGGGAGGATTGCTGTGAGTTCTAAGCCAGCTTGGGTGAAAGTGTGAGACCTGGTCTTGAAACAAAACACTGCCCCAAACAATGAAAGTGCTTGAACTAATTGTCTGTCAGCTCTTAAAAACTCGGACAGGCTAGGACATAAACGACAGAGTCTCACAATTTAATTTTCCACATCACACTACTATAAATACAATTCAACCTGACAAAGTTTCCTCTTGGGAGTTGGTGAAACTGGAGGAAAAAAATTCAGTTTACTTTGAATATAAACTATTAAAACTCGGTGCCAGCCAGATGGCTCAGTGAGCAAACCTGGCAATTTGAGTGTGGTACCTGAAAACCATGTAAAAGTAGGTGAAGCCAGTCATGGTGGCACATGCTTTTAATTCTAGCACTCAGGAGGCAGAGGCAGGTGGGTCTCTCTGAGTTCGAGGCCAGCCTGGTCTACAGAGTGAGTCCAGAATGGCCGGGGCTATTACATAGAGAAACCCTGTCTTGAAAAACACAAAGTGGAAGGTGAGAACTGACTCCATAAAGCTGGCCTCTGACCCGACACAGGTGTGCACATGTGTATTCCCATCAGGGACACAATAAAAAAAAATTAAACTATCGAAACTATGGTGTTTAACATTATATTTTTTAAACATTTATTTTTATTTTTTTATGTGCATTGGTGTTTTGCCTTTAAGTATGTCTGTGTGAGAATGTTAGATCTTGGGAGTTATAGACAGTTGTGAGCTGCCATATGGGTGCTGGGAATTGAACCTGGGTCTTCTGGAAGAGCAGTTGGTCCTCTTAACCAGTGAGCCACCTCTCCAGCCCCTTAGCCTTATATGTTATTATCAAAAGGTTTTCTTTCAAAATAATGGTACTAAGATAGGTCCAAGATTTCTTTGAACAGCAAAGCAAAACAAACAAAGCAATACATATGATTTCGGACAGTGAGCTTACGAAAT
Organism: Lophiomys imhausi; assembly: GCA_907164525.1. Classification (NCBI taxonomy): domain Eukaryota; kingdom Metazoa; phylum Chordata; class Mammalia; order Rodentia; family Muridae; genus Lophiomys; species Lophiomys imhausi. Next base: position 1,763,801 of record CAJQZJ010037421.1, read on the forward strand.
GACGCAGCATTGTAGGCATACCGCATAATCTAAAAGTATGTTCAGTGCAGAGAACCCGGAACATGACCCAAACCTTACAGCACACTGCAAGTTCTTTACTTCCTTTACTACTTTTAATGTCACAAGAGAAACTGGACAGGTTGTAATGAAAGCCATCGACAGAAATCCCTTTGGCTCCTTCTTCCCTAAGCTGAGGAGACCCTGAGTCCTTCCGGAGTGTTGCTTAGCGGAGTGCTCTCTGAACTGAGTGGACTCTCTAGGTAGGCGGTCCCTGCACAGCGCTTTCCTGTGACTGGGTCAACAACCCGGCCAACTTTGAAGATGATCTCAGCCAGTTCATGTTTCACATGCTTTGATCGTGGGACCTGCAGAGCTCTGAGGAGCACGATGTCCCCAATGCTGCACTGCTGAAGGGCATCGTGAGCAAAGTAGGTTTTCCGCTTGTTAAAGTACTGTTGAGAGAAGGAGAGGGGCGGGTCAGTAACTCCTGTCTGTGACCTGACGGTGCAAAAAGAACATGAAAAGACAACTGGGAAACAACAGCCAGGGCTTGGCAATGGGGGATGAAACACACTTTTGGAAGCTTCTAGTACAACAACCAGCTGCTTAATTGTTGGAAACCAGCAATGACATCTTTCCCAGAGATCTTTCTGAGCTATGGAGGTCATTCTTTTAATTACCCCGACTCTATCTGGGATTATCTGTCTCTATATGAGACCTTTCCCACTGAGGCCTCCTCTCTCTACTAGCTGTGTGAGTCCCTGAACCACTCCACGATCAGTTTCCTTCCACCACAGAAAGAGGCTCTACAGTTATTAAGACAATTAAACATTATAACGAGGCCAGGTGGTGATGGCAAACCCTTTTAATCCCAGCACTCAGGACACAGAGGCAGGCAGGTCTGAGTTCAAGGCTATTCTGGCCTACAGAGTGAGTTCTAGGACAGCCAGGGCTACACAGAGAAACCCTGTCTTGAAAACCAAAACAGAACAACAAAGTACAACAGACCTTCACAGTCCACCTTTAACGATCCTTGTATCTTAAACCAGAATACCAACCCCTGGCCTCAACGTGTGGAAAACCACCTGCTGCTTCTGCAGGAGGCCATGCCCTATCACAGCCAGAAGAACCTCCACGAAGTCTTCATCAACGTTGAAAGATTTCTTGCCACCCAGTCCAGGAATAAAATTGCACTGGAAGGTCTGCTCAAACGTCTCTTAATTGAGATCTTCTCTTATGGGAGGAAAGAATGAAGTGTCTTGTCCTCTGTTCCCATACTGTTCTGTCTAGCTAATCACTACAGGCAATACCAGAATGAACTTAAGTGAACTGTGTGTTCCTGAAACTCTCCTATGAACCAGGTTATACCCACAAGCCAGCGGTGTCTAGACTGCTAAAGATGTTCCATTTATCTTCAATCAACAGAGAAATGCTTTTCTGCTCAGACCCTAGAACAGTGGTTCCCAACCTTCTTAAAGCCTCGACCCTTTAATACAGTTCCTCATGTTATGGGGAACCCTCCAACCATAACATTTTTGTTGCTACTTCAGAATTGTAATTTTGCTACTGTTATGAACGCTAATATAAGTACCTTATATGTAGGATATCTGAAATGTGACCCCCCAAAGGGGTCACAACCCACAGGTTGAGAACTACTGCCCTAGAACATGTTGTTAACTTATCAATGCCACTTTAAGACATGCATTAATTCTCACCTTTAGTAAGTAGGGATCCAAAACAAGTCTGGTTGCTCTTACTTTAGCAGTTTTTACCATTTTTGTGCCAATAACCTTCCCCACGACCCAACTGGCATGGACAGATGAACGGACTATTGACATTATGTGTCTCTGAGGACCTAAAATTAAAAACAAAAAACCCTTCAGAGTTTCACATTGTTAAAACACAGTCTTGCCCTTTCCTCCCTACCCAATGGCTCTGTCCCTTCTCCCAGAAGTTTATCTTTCTCCACTGTAGTGTAGGCTGGCCTTGCACTGGGGGATCCTTCTACATTAGCCTCCTGTGAGTTGGGCTGTAGTGATGGCTAAGCACTGGTTGCTCTTCCAGAGGTCCTGGGTTCAGTTCCCAGCACCCACATGGTGGCTTAAAGCCTCTAGCACCAATTCCAGGGGATCCTCAGAAATTACACACAGGCTGGTGCCACAACACTCTATTTAAACTTCTGGCATTCTGGTGGTTAAGGCTTACCAAGTGATTTTTGTCAGGAGCAATGTCTGTGTTCAGAAGTCATTCTTGCTACCTTTCTGGAATAGCCGGGCCAGAGATACTTACAGGTCTTATCTTTACAGTGTTTACAAAGTAGTAAATGAATCTCACTAACCTGCTGATTTCCCATTGGGAAAGTGAGGAACAACATGGTCGGTTCACAAGCGTTTTTGAGGAAGTATTAGTGTGTGTAACCACACAAATGAATTGGTAATACTAGAGTCTCAGTCTCTCTCTCTCTCTCCAAATGAGGCAGGAGACAGAGGGAAAATAAGCCCCAGTGAGTCTCCAAGCCAATCAATCATCTGGAAAACTCCCCTGCTGTTGATCACAGATCAAAGTTCCTCTACATAACGGGTGCCTCACCGATCACCAGAAGTCATCTTATTTACCCTTTACCCACTATTCTGTTCTGTATCCAGCTGAAACACCCCTTGAAGTCCTTGTCACTTCAACGGTGTCCTTTCTTGGACCTGGGAGTTTTTCTTTCTAATGAACAGTGTTATTTGAAGCGCTCAACTCCCGAGCGCTTATTCCCCCAAGGTTTATTTCTTGTCGCTAACGGGGCACGATCTCGAGGTCACAGCATTTATTGCAGCTCGCTGCCTGCCTCTATTACAGCCATTACATACACACAAGGCTCACAGCTCGTTTAAGCACTGCAAGACCTCGGCGGGACAGCCAGCTTCCTGTACAGGAACGAGGAGATTTGACTTGGAGGCACTTTGGGATTCAGTTATTGCCGAAATCTACGCGCTTCAGGGACAGTGATAGGAGACGCAGCACTGCCGAACCCCAAAACCCAGAACCGGAGCCCGCGCTCACCTCCAGAGTCTACCACTGGGACCAAGGCCGGAGGAGCATGGACGCAGCGTGATGACGTCACACGACGACCCAGCCCCTCCCCTCCGTTTTCCCAGGGCGCCGCTGCTGCCCGCCTTGGGCGGGGCTAAAGGTAAGATCCCGCCCAGTCTATTTGAAACCTGCACCTCGGGCGGGCGGAAGTCTTCGGGGTTAACAGTGTCCTGCTTATGTTTTCCCCACAGACACTGCGACCGGTGAGCAGGAAGTTCCTGCCTTTTCCTGTTCCGTTTTGTTTCCCAGCTCGCTTGGTTTCCCAGGAATAGATGGGACATGTCTTCAAATCAAAGGACTTTGCATTCGTCAGACAGAAACTTGTTTTCTTTCTTTCTTTTTTTTTTTTCAACCAGCCTCACATTGTACACCTGGCTAACAACCTTTCCAGTGTCACACTGTATCTCACAAATGTATATAATATGCGTGTCAAAAAAATTCAAGTTAATATTAAAAGATAGGCGGGCGTGGTAGCAGTTGGCTGTAATTTCAGCACTCAAAAGCTGGTAAGGATTGCAGTGAGTTTGAGACCAGCCTGGGCTACCAGACCCTATCTCAAAACAGACAGACAGACAGACAGACAGACAAACAAATACCGCCCCCCCCCCCCCCAAAAAAAAAAAAAACAAACCTGGAAGATGAAAGAGATTCTGGTGTGAGTCCTAAAGGATTCAGAGGATTTGTTGCAGATTTCCTGATAAAAGCTTTTTCAGAGGGAAGACTGGGAATATATTGGGCAAATTGTGAAGAGCCCGTTGGAGACTATTTGAGGTTCAAATACGGACAATCTTGACTACCGAGATTTCTTGGCATAGTGTTGGAAGACCTGAAAAATAAAAATTCATCCAAAACATAGAGCTTGGAATGGGGCTAAGTGGCCATCGGGTTTTCTTTCATGCACTGCATGCTGGGAACAATCTCCAGCATTATAATAACAACAGTAAAACAGGGCATCGATCTGTCCAACTCATTTCTTCTTGTTTTTCTTTTAGCAAACATTTATGGAACATATATTCTCAGAATTTGTGCTAGACATTATAGGGAAAAGATGAATAAAAGGGGAGCCTCACCCACAAAAGGCCCATAGTCTAATAGAGGCAAATGAAAAAGAAACAATTATAAAATAGGTAGTAGAAGACTGTAAGTACAGAGAACATTCCTACACACACACACACACACACACACACACACACACACACACACACACACTCTTTACCACCACCTGGTCAGACCTGAACTGGAATTGCCCTCAAAAAGGTGACAAGGTAGTTTCCACAAGAGGCGTCCCAAACTGACCTGAAACAGCACTGGTTGGGACTCCAAAGACAAACAGTAAATTCCAGGGCAAATTAGTACAAAGCACTTACGAGAACTTCCACCTCATCTGTGTGAAGGGTGTGAAGAGGGGGATGTTCTGTTTAATTTTGCTCAGTTAAGGGTGTGTGTGTGTGTGTGTGTGTGTCTGTGTGTGTGTGTAGAGAACTCCCATAAGGTGTTTGGGCTTAGATTGGACCAGTTTTATTTTGGGTTAGGACAATAATCTAACACCTTTATTATTGGTGTTTGGGAATGTTCAAGGCCATGGCTTGGATTCAAGGTTACTAGGAAAACACTGATGTAGCTCAGTTAGTGGTCAAGGAACAGTATGGTCCCTTTTTTGTGTCAGCACACAGAAGAAAGTAGGAGGACTTGGAGGATCCTACACAGGGACATGGGATGTGCCGAGGACATTTGAAGCAGAAAGGTGATCGTGTGGAAGGACAATGGAGTGTGAGAGAATCTAAAATGGTGAACAAGGATCTGACATTTGGCCAGAACCAAAGCTAAGTGGGGCTGGGCCTCTCCTTAGGTGGCACATCTTGTTAGGGATCTGGCATTGTCCTCTACATGATCGGGAGCCTTTGAACATGTGAGGTTGTGCAGTGTGTGTGTGTGTGTGTGTGTGTGTGTGTGTGTGCATGTTTCTGAGACAAGGCTTAACTATGTATCTAAGCGGCCCTCAAACTCACAGTTATCTTACTGTCTCCCGCTCCCAAGTGCCTGGCTTACAGGCATGAGCCACCATGTCCAGTTGAATATTTAAAATTTTTAAATGTATTTTTATTCTGCTAGAAAGCACAACAAATTTTAATTAGTTTAGCAAACTATTAAGTTCCATAGATAATATTTATTAGACCAAGCTAAAAATCCTATTTTCCTTAAAAAAAAAAACCCACTAAGACCAAGTATAGAAAAAACTGTAAATAAAGCACAAAATGACTAAAGTTTGAGAAATATTACTCTTTCTGTTTATTCTGACTTATATAACTGGCTATGTTACAACATTGCCTTATTTAATCAATATTCATATAATTAAACAGTATTCTAGAATAAATTTACACTTTAGTAATTATAGGTTATATGTCTTTTAGATTTTTGTGGTTTTTTCACCCCCCCCCATTTCTTTTTCTTTTTTAAAAATGGGGCTTCAAGGGCTGGAGAGATGGCTCAGAGGTTAAGAGCACTGACTGCTCTTCCAGAGGTCCTGAGTTCAATTCCCAGCAACCACATGGTGGCTCATAACCATCTATATTGAGATCTGGTGTCCTCTTCTGGCCTGCAGGCATAAATGCAGGCAGAACACTATATACACAATAAGTAAATAAATCTTAAAAAAAATGGGGCTTCAAGTGGCCCATATTGGCCTTGAGCTCCATCCATAGTGGAGGGTAGCTTTAAATTCCTAATCTCCCCCACACAAAATGCTAGGATTACAAAGAAAACAACAAACTTAGAGTGCTAGATCTACAGGCATGTCCCCACAGCCCCCTCCCATCTTTATTTAGGTTTTTACACTGGAATCAGAACACGGCCCAATATATTTCTGTTTGCAAAATTAATAATGTTCACTCTTTATAAGACCTCCTGGAAACGTTATAAAGGACTAAATTCAGTTATAAGTTTTGTTTCCTTTGCAGTAAAAGCTCACTGGTAGGTAAGTTTTCTTTCCGCCATGAATAATTTATTTGATTGTGAATGAAAAGAATGAAATTAAAAACTTCCCCTCTCTGTAAGTTCATGTTTTCCCCCTGGAGTCGTGTGCCACGAAGGGAAGGGCTTCAGTTTGAGGTTCTCTCACTGCTGTGAATTTTGCTATGATGGTTAAGCTGTGCACTCTGGCCGAAGGCTTTCCCACATTGACTACACTTACAGGGCTTCTCTCAGGTATGCGTTCTTTCGTGCTGGTTAAGATGCATTCTCTGGCTGAAGGCCTTCCCACAAAAGCCTCATTCATAAGGTCTCTCTCCAGTATAAAGTCTGTGATGCTCAGAGAGCGATGTGATGGGGCTAAAAGCTTTATTTACCACATTGATTACATCTGTAGGGCTTCTCAGGTGCTGCGTGAAGGATGAATGCGGATGAAGGCCGAATGCTGATGAAGGCCAAATGCTGATGAAGGCCTTCCCTCATTCACTGCATGTGAAAGGTTTCTCACCTGTGTGGACTCTCTGACGTTGAAGGAGATGTATTTTCTTCTCCCACACTCAGCACACTTGTAGGGTTTTTCTCCTGTGAGGACTATCTGAATTTGGTTACCAGTTGAATTTTGGCTGAAGGCCTCTCTCCACATTCAATGCGTTTTTCTCTGAGAAGAACACCATTAATAGGAAGAGCATGCGGACTGAAGATTTTCGCACACTCGTTATATTCGTAGGATTCCCTCTTACAGAGTTTCCGCGATAATAAATCAAGTCTGAGTGCTGTCTGATGCTATTTCCTTGTGTGGCATAGTGGAGAGGGATTCCCTGATGCATCCGGCTTGAATTCAGATTATAGTTTTCCTCAAACTTATTACACTCCATGTTTCTCTGTATAATTTTTCGGTGGGTGAAAGATACTTGCTCCAAATGCTTCTGCTGCTTTGCGTGGTTCAGTTCTAACTGACAATCAAAATCCCAGAGTCCTCCTAAGATGACGTACCAGAGAGTGCCTCCTGTTAGTCTCTCCATTATGACCTCACGGAGCTGATTTTCATAGGACATGTCGTGCTTGAGCGATGTTATGTTGTCTTTTTCGTTTCAGATCTGTTCACTCCGTCTGAAAGAGATTCAGAACGCACAAGACCATTACATACAGAATTACCAGACAACCCTGAGGGTAATATAATGAACATTTTAAAATACGGACATGTAGCAAGTAAGTAGGAAGACTAAGAAAGGAGGACAGGAAACAGTGAGCATGGGGACGTTAAAAACACACGTATGGTAGTCAGAGCAAGAAAATGGTCATTCAGAAGTATCCATGGTTGAAAACAAATGGATAAAAGAAAAAGAAAAATGTCAGACAAAGGACAATGGGAGATATGGGAGAAACTGGAGGAACGTCTGTGCTTTGAGAAGGCAGATCTAAGTCCAGGCCCCATAAAGCATATTTGTACAGTGTCCTATTATAATGCCAACTTGTTTATTTGAAAGTTACTTCTTCATATTTTTCTTTTTTGTTTAAAATGACACAAGTAACACGTAGAATAACATATTAAAATAAATGTAGAAATGCATAAGAGTCCTCTGGGGCTGGAGGGATGGCTCAGCAGTTAAGAGCAGCGGGTTGTTCCTGTAGAGGACCTGGGCTCCCCCTCAGCACCCACAGGGTGGCCCACAACTGTCTGTAACTCCAGTTCCAGGGGATCTGGCGCCCTCTTCCGGCGCCTACAGGTACTGCATCCATGTGGTACACTGACATACATGAACCAAAACATACACTTAAAATAGATACAAGTAAAAATAAAATCTTAGCCGGGCGGTGGTGGCGCACGCCTTTAATCCCAGCACTTGGGAGGCAGAGGCAGGCGGATCTTTGCGAGTTCGAGGCCAGCCTGGTCTACAAAGCGAGTCCAGGACAGCCAGAGCTGTTAAACAGAGAAACCCTGTCTCGAAAAACAACAACCAAAAAAAAAAAAAAACCAAAACAATCATGCTTAATACTTTAGAAGTTACCCTGCCTTATTTTATATGAAACCATATTTTAAACAGATATTTCTTATAACTATGCTAAAAAATTTCATTTTGGTTTCCACCTACTTTTTTTTGTTGTTGTTTTCTTTCGTCCTTTCTTCCTTTTTTTTTTTTTTAGGTTTTTTTGAGACAGAGTTTCTCTGTGTATCCTTGACTATCTTGGACTCACTTTGTAGACCAGGTTGTCCTCGAACTCACAGGGATCCTCCTGCCTCTGCCTCTGGAGCACTGGAATTAAAGGCGCGTGCCACCACACCTGGCTTATTTTTTTGAGATAGAGTCTCACTGTGTAGCCCAGGCTGGCCTTAAAACTGACGGTCCTCCTGTCTCAGCTTCCTGAGGGCTAGGATTGCAGACATGTGCCACCACCCCCATGTGCCACCAGCTTCTGACATAACTGTGAATGCACTTACATAGGTACCCAGCTTCCTTGGGATGACCCCCCACAGCTCTGACACATGACCCCTGTGGTTACGAACAAGGTGGATGAGTGGTTTCCTGCATGTATGTGTGTCCGCCATGCGCATGTCTGATGCCAACGGGGGTTAGATGTCCTCGAATCTGGTGCCTTGGGACTAGAGTTACAGATGGTTGTGAGCCATCATGTGGGTGATAGGAACAGAACCTGGATCCTCTGTAAGAGCAAGTGCTGAGCCATCTCTCCAGCCCCAGAATAGAAGCTGGCTGGCCTGGAACTTGTTATGTAGACCAGGCTGGCCTTCAGTTCACAGAGACCTTCTGCCTGTCTTCTGGATGCTGAAATTAAAGGTGTGTGCCTTCATGTCTGTCCAGAATGACATTATTAAAAAAAAAATTGACCCAGGTGGGTGTGGTGGTACACGCCTTTAATCCCAGCACTCGGGAGGTAGAGGCAGGCAGATCTTGGTGAGTTCAAGGCCAGCCTGGTCTACAGAGTGAGTTCCAGAACAGTCAGGGCTACACAGAGAAACCATGTCTCGAAAAGCCAAACAAACAAATCTCACATTTAAAAGGATATTTCAGAGAAGATACGATAACCAGGCACGGTGGCACATGCACATTGTAAATCCCAGTGTTTGGGAGACTGATGGAGGAAGAATTCAAGTTTTAGATTATCATGACTTACACAGTGAGTTCAAGGCTAGCCTGGGCCATATAGGAACTCTATTTTAAAAACTGCATAAATCAACAAGTTTAGGTTTTAAAATATTTAATTAAATGATGGCATGATAGTGATAAAAATATAATGGAAAAATCTGCAAGAAGAATGTGGGGCTCAAAACAGTGAAACAGGAAGATGAAACAGAAATGCCACTTAGGAGTAAGAAGAGCCAGACATCAAGTCCAGAGGAAAACGAGCAGGAAGAGACTGTGAAGGGACAGAGACTTGAGCCAGGCTAGAAGAGACAAGTAGAAGATGACTTCAGGATTGTCAAGTCCACAGTGTCCAGTCCAGCAGCACATGGCTGATGCCAGCCACCGGCTTTGAGGGAAACAACTTGGGCAAAAGAGGAAGGGTAGGAATTGAACCACTCAGTTAAGCAAGCAGATCAGAAATGGGCTATGGACAGTAGGTATAGCGTTAGACAGTAAGAGGAAAAAGGAAAATTAAGAGAAAGTAAAATAGAGAAGTTTTGACACAGAAAGATTTAAAAAAATACTGAAAAGAGGGGCTGCAGAGATGGCTCAGTGGTTAGGAGCACTGGCTGCTCTTGCAAAGGACCCATGTTCAATTCCCAGCTCCTACATGGTGGCTCACAACTCTAGTCCCAGGGCATCTGATGTCCTCTTCTGGCCTCTTGGGGCATAAATGTACTTGGGTGCACACCAACACCCACACACATAATATAAAACAGAAAAAAATAAAAATAAAAAGAATATTAAAAAAATAATAAAAATAAATAAAGAAAATACAGAGGAAACGCTAGGGGGCGATCTGTAACAGTGTGTATAATACATAAGTTCAAACTTTTATATCCAGAGTATCATTTTTTCATAATATATTTATATTTTCTATTCAATTGGGGGGAAAGACAGCAATTTCTACTTTGTATAAATGATATAGTGTGAATGGAATGCTGAATGTTTTAAATATTCTTTCCATCCCATAGAAAACACACTCTATGGAATTCTCAAAAAGGAGCCATTTTCCCCATTGATCTTGCTTCTCACTTGGAAAAATGTCCAGCTGGCTGCTGTTTCCTGGAGTCCATAGCATCTACTGTTCCAACTGTGTGATCACTTCTAGCTTATGAAGCTGGTGCCCTGGTCATGGGGGAAAATGCAGGTCTTATATGTTTATAGGGAACACAACTCTTTTCGAGGACCACTTCCAAATCAGGCATGTTCATACTCATCATCCAAGCACTCGGGAGGGTGAGACGCAGGGCTGCACGATTCTGAGGCCAGGCTAGGATATGTAGTGAGGGTTTATCTCAGAAAACAAAACAAAAAACCCAAATCTTAACAAAGTCAGTCTTTCATCTGAGTTTGGAAAAGAATAGCAGACCAAAGTCTGACTCCAAAATTGGTGTTCCCTGGGTGGTGGTGGTGCACGCCTTTAATCCCAGAACTTGGGAAGCAGAGGCAGTGGCAGGCAGATCTGTGTGAGTTTGGGGTCAGCCTGGTCTACAGAGTTATTTCCAGGACAGCCAGGGGCTACACAGAGAAAACTTGTTTTGAAACAACCAACCAACTAACCAATCAACCAACCAACCAAACAAACAAAAAACTGGCCAGAATTCTTCTGTATGGCTTAAACTGTATTCACCAAGGTTTTGATGCCTCCTACGCCCTAAGGAAATAAACTTATTTGAATGGCCTCTCGTGTCCCAACATCTCCAAGCTCACACAGTGCAACCAGATTCCTGTAATTCTACAGCATCACGTTTCGACAGAGGGTCTTCTGAGACAGCTGTGCCCACTCTTCTCTGGTGAAGTCCACGGCCATGTCCTGGAATGTCAGCAACCCCTGGAACACCAAACACACCCCTCCTCACTCACACCTAATTTGACAGCCATTTTTTTTTAAAGTGAAGGGTATTTATGGAGTTATTCCAAATTATTGACTAGTTTTCATAGAAACAGTATCTTGGGGTATTTACATCTCATCAATGAAACAATAGTTAGTTATATTGTAGAATTATAACAATTGGCTCAAACAGGTTTTTGGATCATGACTTTCCTGTGTGTGTGTGCGTGTGTGCGTGTGTGCATGTGTGCGTGTGTGCGTGTGCACTATTGCTTTTTCTTTTTGAGACAGGGTCCCTCACTGGCCCTGGAACTTCCTAGTAGACTAGACTGGCTGTCCAGTGAGCTCCAAGGACATTCTTGTCTGTGCTTCTCCAGCCCTGGGCCACCATTCTTGGCATATGTATGTGTATTTATATATGATATGTATGTATATGTGACATACATATATTTGTGTGTTTGTACATGTATGTACATGTATGTGCACAAGGAAATACACATACCATGGTGCATAGAACAACTTCAGGTGCTGGTCCTCACAGGATCTCTTGTTTGCTGCTGTATACACCAGGCTAGCTGTATGCACCAGGAGAGCTCCAGGGATTCTTCTGTCTCTGCCTTCCTTCTTGCCATAGAAACACCGGGATTACAGATGTGTACTACTGCAGGTGGCTTTCAAATGGCTCATAGGGATCTGAACTCAGGTCCTCAAACTTACAAAGTGTTGTGTCTGTTGGGCCCACCTTCTCAGCCTGATGCCTGGAATTTTTTTTTTTAACCTGAATTCTTGGGATTGAATCAGTTCTCATGCTTGTAAGGCAGGGAGCTTACTGACTGCGATATCATCCTACCCATTATATAATAGACTTGTTCCCACCAGTACTGGGAATTGAACCCAGGGCCTTGTGTGTGCTATGCAAGCACTCTTTTCCAGATTTACAATAGACTTAAAAATGTTTTTATGTGTATGGGTGCTGTAGGGAGTTAGTAAATATCTAGGGGTTTCTGATACAGTCTCTTTTTTTTATTTTTTTTTTTAAGATTTATTTATTATGTATACAGTGTTCTGACTGCAGGTATATCTGCAGGCCAGAAGAGGGCACCAGATTTCATTATGGATGGTTGTGAGCCACCATGTGGTTGCTGGGAATTGAACTCATGACCTCTGGAAGAGCAGCCAGTGCTCTTAACCGCTGAGCCATCTCTCCAGCCCCTGATACAGTCTCTTAATTCAAGACATGAAGATCAACTTGGCTGTGACCAATTAGCTTATCAGCTTGTGGACTAAAAACAGGAAACAGGAAAAACTTAATGGACTGAAAAACAAGGTTGAAGCCAGGAAAAATAGGAAAGACTTAATGGACTTAGAAACAAAGTATTTGTCGGGCATTGGTGGCGCACGCCTTTAAACCCAGCACTCGGGAGGCAGAGGCAGGCAGATCTCTGTGAGTTCGAGGCCAGCCTGGTCTACAAAGTGAGTCCAGGACAGCCAGGCTGTTACACAGAGAAACTCTGTCTCAAAAAACAAAACAAAACAAAAAATAAAAGAAAAGAAAAAGAAACAAAGTATTTGGCCTGGCATTGTTTTCAGCTGCTAAGTAGGCCGAGACCACATTAAGCTGAAACAGGTGGAACAAGGAGAGATCCTATTTAAGGACAAGTGGATGGAACAAAGGGGCCATCCCAGTGCTAGAGAGCTCCGATGCTAGCAAGTCCTCACACTAGAAAGGACAAGTAGTTTGTATCATCTGGTGGAGAAAGTGCTGGTGAACTGATGGCCAGATCTCCCTGAGTCAGAAAGAAGCTGGTGAGCAGAGAAAGCCTGAGCAAAACAGCAAAAGGCCAAGGACTAAACCCTGTGGCTCAGCTTTTTCCTAGAGGGGTTTGATCTGTCCGAACAGTAGCCTGAATGGAACTGTGGCTGGCTTTAAGGACTCTGAGGCAGAGCGGCAGAGTTGCTGATAGGAAGGAAATAAGTTGGCTTACAGACAGCTGAGTTGTCCCAGAGAGAAGAGAGCCTCAAGCCTTATTTAAGGTAAAGCCGTCATAGCCAATTTACCCTGATGGATCTACATCTGAGATATTCCAGAAGAAAGACTGCTAAGTGCATTAAAGAGTCTACCCCAGAGACTGTGTTCCTGATGACTGAGGACCCGCCCCAGAGACTGTATCCTTCTAAAAGGTTAGGAAAATAGTTGTAATAGTTATCAATAGGTTTAGTGATTAGGTCATAGGGGTTGTAGTCATTTGTAGGGTTAGTAGTTAAGTGTTTATATTTTGTATAAGTAAATATTGTTACTAATAAATAAATATTGAATAACTTAAAAAGTTCGGTTACAGGGTGCTTTGCCTACAAGTATGTCTGTGCCTTATGTGTGTGCAGTACTCACAGATACCAGAAGATGGCATTGGATTCCCTGGGGACTGGAGTAACAGATTTTAGCTACCATGTAGGTGCTGGGAATTGAACCCTGGCCCTCTGCAAGAACAAGTGCTCTTAATGGCTGAGCAGTTTCTCCCTACAATAATAGAATTTTAGAGGAAAGGAAATTAAATTCACCTAGGACCCTCCTGTCTAGAATCCATCAATCACTTCCTTCTCCTTCATCTTCTCCTGGGAAAGTAAAGCATTCTGAGAGGGTATAATGAGGAGAAAGAGAAAGATAACACATTAATATATGGCATTAAAGCTGAATGTAAACCTTGGAACATTCTGCTATAGCAGACAATATACAGGGAAGCCCCCAAAGATATAAGCTTAAAAGTAGACAACTAGCTGGGTTGTGTGGACCATGCCTTTAATCCCAGCACGTGGGAGGCAAAGGAAGGCAGATCTCTGAGTTCCAAGCCAGCCTGGTCTACAGAGTGAGTTCCAGGACAACCAGGACTACACAGAGAAACCCTGTCTCAAAAAAATGAAAAAACAAAACCAAAATATTTTATGTGCATGAGTGTTTTGCCTGCCTGTATGTACCTACACCATGTATGTGCCCAGTGACCATAGATCCACTGAAACTGTGGCTACATATTATAGTGACCTGCCATGTAGGTGCTGGGAACCAAACCCAAGGTCTTCTGCAAGAGCAACAAGTGTTCTTAACTGCTGAGCCATCTCTCCAGCCCTGTGTTATCTAGTTGAGGCCCGGTCCCGTGAAGCAGTCTGGCTTCAAACTTGCTTCGTAGTCAAGGATAACCCTGATCTTCTGATTCTCTTGTTAACACTTCTCAAATCCTGAGGTTACACCATGCCTGCTCACCCTTGCTTTTCCATTACAGTGGGTAACTGTGTGGAGGATTTTTTGCTGTGTTACAAATGTTTACATTGTATCATATGGGAAGTGTAAGGATTTTCAGCCTGTTTATACACTTGGGGCAATTAGAATACCAAGGCTCAGTTCCTGGTTTCAGATATATTTATGTAATTAGTGTGTGCTCCGCCTGGGTAACAGTGTCTTATTTTATTTTATTTTTTAATTATTTGGGTTTTTTGAGACAGGGTTTCTCTGCATAGCTCTGGCTGTCCTGGGACTTGCTCTGTAGACCAGGCTGACCTCAAACTCACAGAGATCCACTTGCCTCTGCCTCCCAAATGCTGGGATAGTTTTGTTTTGTGTTGTTTTGTTTTTGAGATAAAGTCTCACTACATAGCACAAGCCAGCCTCAAACTAACAATCCTCCTCCTTCAGCTCCTCCAAGTGTTGGGATGACAGACATGGGAAGCCACAACGACCCAACTAATAGTGTCCGATTCTTTTCTTTTTTATACTGTAGATGTCAAACACCCAGCCTTGCACATACAATCAAGTGCTCTATCAGTAACTACACCCCAAACCTCTTATTTCCATTCTTTATCCATATCAAGGCTAACTTCACTTGAAAAGTTAGACTTCTGTGATCTGTTTCTCCTCTACTCCAAGTGATCATTTTATACAGGGGGACATGCACCTATCATTTTCCAGAACCCTCACCTTCCTGTTTGAGTATCTCCATTAAGTTCCCCACCAGAACCACTACCCCTACTCATGGTTCCTAGGCTATAAAGTCACCGTAGTTTTCCAACACAGCCCGTCCTCCCATCGATGCACTAACTGCAGTTCCTTGGCAGCCCTTGCAAGCTCCTTTATCATGGCATTGTAGACATCAGACACTGAGGTGATGAGAGCCTCAGGCTTTAACCGACACCACAGCAACCATTTATGCTTCCTAGGCACTCTTAGAGTCTTGGCATGTTTAGAATTGAGATGTACGGGCTCATGATGGTAGCTTACTTCCCCTGTATCTAAAGATGCCGTTCATTTACATAGGCATATTTTGCTATGATTTATAAATTGTCTTTTGGCAGAGATCTGGTAAGGTACAATTTCAGGTTGGACACCTAGAATGAAAGGCACTGAAGGAAGCGGAAGGAGTTCAGAAGTCTCGGTCAGTGGAGACCTGTGGAATCCACAAAGAAAAGCACAACCTGTTCATCAACACAGAGCACAGCAGCTTTAGTGTTTTTGTTTTTTTTTTTTCTGAGACAGGGTTTCTCTGTGTAGCCCTGGCTGTCCTGGAACTCTCTTGGTAGACCAGGCTGGCCTCCAATTTACAGATCCAACTGCCTGTGCCTTCCAAATGCTGGAATTAAGGGCGTGTGCCACCACTGCCCAGCTGACATTCTTTTGTTGTTGTTTTTGTTTTTCGAGACAGGGTTTCTCTGTGTAATAGCCCTGGCTGTCCTGGACTCACTTTGTAGACCAGACTGGCCTCGAACTCACAGAGATTCACCTATCTCTGCCTCCCAAGTGCTGGAATTTAAGGCGTGCACCATTCTATTTTTAAATTTTATTTTAACATTTTCTTTATTTTAACATTCTTTATAATAAAGAAAAAGTACTTAAGTTGTTCTTGTCCTTCCCCTTTCCCTCTTCTCTCTCTCTCTCTATAGAGAGAGAGAGACAGGGTCTCACTTTGTAGCCCAGGCTGGCTTTGAACTCTTGGTCATCCTTCTGCCTCACCTGCCTAGTGCGGGAATGACATGCAGGATCTATTGCCATTCCCAGGCTTTTAATATCTGGTTTCCAGATTTTTAAAAACCAGAGGTTGTTAGGCATTGGGGTACAAGGCTTTAATCCCAGCACAGGCAGGTGAATCTGTATGAGTTCAAGGCCAGCTTGGTCTACAGAGTGAGCTCTAGGCCATCCAGGGCTCAGTAGGGAGATTCGGCCCTCTGAAGCAAAAAGAAACAAACGAAAACTCAGAGAGCTATAAATGTTATCAACTTCGAGAAACTTAATCTCAGTCTTTTCATTCCATTTTCCCAGAACAGAGAACATGGTGTCCTTGGCTAATTAACTGAAAGTCTTGGAAAGATTAGATTTTTTTTCTCCCCTAGAAACTGGGGAAACCAGGGCATGGGTAGACAACTTGCTTAGCATTCGTGAAGCTCTGAGTTCCATCCCCAGCTCCTAATAAACTGGGCTTGGCGGCAAAACCCTGCAATTCTAGCACTCAGGAGGTAAACGTAGGAGGATTAGGACAGCAAGGTTGTCATTGGAATCCAGCCTGGGAAACATAAGACTCTCCCTCAAAAATGGAGGAGGAGACAGAAAAAGAGGAAGGGAAGGAGGGCTAAGTATGGCATTTCAGCAGCAGGGTGAAATGTACAGACTTGCTAATTACCATAAAAGAACAGTCTTTGTCTACTCACAAAGCCATGAAATGAAGATGCCATTTCTTTTATTAAAAAGTTTTTTTTTTTTTTTTTTTGGTTTTTCGAGACAGGGTTTCTCTGAATATCTCTGGCTGTCCTGGACTCGCTTTGTAGGCCAGGCTAGCCTCGAACTCACAAAGATCCGCCTGCCTCTGCCTCCCAAGTGCTGGGATTAAAGGCGTGCGCCACCACGCCCGGCGCATTTTTCTTTTTAAAGAGGAAAAACCCAGCTGTTTCAACATAATATCCTTGTTATATAAGGAAGTCATTCACTCACTGCCCAAGGCATGACACCAATCTTAAAATTTCCCAGTAAATTCATCAAGGGGCAGACCTTTCTAGATTAATTTAAAAACACTTTAGCAGTACTTGGGAGACAAAGGCTGGCAGATCTCTCTGAGTTCAAGGTCAGTCTAGTCTATAGAGCTTAAAAAAAAAAGCACTTTTGGAGCCAGGCATCATGGTGCGTAATTATAATTTCATCAATTCCAGGAGGTAGAGGCAGGCGGATCTCTGTGAGTTCAAAGCCACCCTGGTCTACATAGTTCCAGGCCAGTTAGGGTTACATAATGAGACCTTGCCTGAAAAAGGTACCTTAAGGGGCAGGCCAACAGGATAAAGGAGTGCGCTGCTAAGGCTCATGGCTTGAGTTTGATCCCTGACTTCTGTAAGTTGTCCTCTCACTTCCACACATACTCCACAAAACAAAACAAACTAACAATCAGAAAAATAGATAAATAAATAACATAAAAATCTTTAGAAAGTAGGCTCCTATTTTACTGTGGGTAAGCTCTCAAAAGGAGCCAGACCAAAATCAATGAAAATTACCTTAAGTTTTAAACTCAGTGATCTCAAAGCTAAAAGTGACACCAAAAACTACATTCATCCAGGTTGGAGAGAGGGCTCACTGGTTAGGTGCACTGGCTGCTCTTGCGGAGGACCCCGGGTTCAGTTCTCAGCACCCTGGTGGTAGGGTACGACTACCTAACTCAAGTTTCAGCAGCTTTGGAGCCCCCTTCTGGCCTCTGCCAGCAGCAGGCATGCACATACACATATGTAGACAAAACACTCATACACACCAAATACAAAAAATTAAAAATAAACCAATCACCTCCCCCCAAAAACCGTTACATCTGTCAAGTCAGACAGACAGGGTCTCTCTTTAATAATCACAAGCTGAAGAGGCCTCTTAAGTTTACTGTGGTTACAAATTAAGGTTTTCCAAAAGCCTGCTAAATAATGCCCTGCTGTGTGTTATAAAAAGGGACCACATGAAGTTAGGAAAATGCTGGCCTCAGCCAGGCATGGTCATGCACGTCTCTCATGCCAGCACTTGGGAAGCTAATCCAGGAAGAATCACTGCCAGTTTGAGGCCAGCCTTGGGTACGTAGCAGGTTGCAGGCCGGCCAGAGCTATACAATAAAATCCTGAATCCACCCACCAAAAGTGGTGTGGCTGGAGAGATGGCTCGGCAAGTAGGTGTGCTTGGTGTTCGTTCAGAGGACCTGGGTTCGGTTTTGGTTCCTAGCATCCATGATGGGTTGCTCATAACCATCTGCAATACTAGTTTCAGGAGATACAGCGCCCTCTTCTGGCCTTTGAGGGCACCAGCACTCCCTCACATGTGCGTACCCCCACATACACATACACATATACTTCCAAAAATTTATTTAGTATTATTGTGTGTGTGTGTGTGTGTGTGTGTGGTGGAGGGGCACGTGTCGTGGTACACATGGAGTTGCTGTTCTCCTTACACATTTACATGGGTTCCAGGGATTGGGTTTAGCAGCAAGTACTTTATCCTTGGAGCCAACTTATCAACCCAAGTACTTACATGTTGTTCATGTAAGAGCTTAAATCTGAGGAGATGTTGATGTCATAGACCTAATGAGACACGTCATTTACATTTTCCTTGTTCAGGAAGCATTTTTTTTTTTCTCACCATAAGTATATGACTCATCTTCATGTCTCACTGATGTGTGACATTAAGTCTCATGAAGGCAGGAACTATGTCTGCTTATTCACTGTTCTATTTTCAATGTCCGGTGCCTGGTAATAAATACTTGCTAAATGAATGGATGAAAGGGTTTTATTGTCTGCTTTTATATTTTGTATTTGTTCTATACTTTTATTTATTTTGAGGCAGGATCCTACGTAATCCAGGCTGGCTACAGCAACTGAGAAATGTCAGATATTCTGTGGGTCTAACAGCAAGATCCTGATATAAATTACAATACAATGAGGCAATGTACCAGTGAACCACTAACTTAGTCTACTAAATGCTTCAGTTCTACACGTAATTACCAGTGATTTAAGAGTTCATTATACCTCTAGTCTTATTATGATTTACATTAATGTCAAACACACAATATAATGCATTTCAGCAAAAAAAGAAAAAAGTGCCGGGCGGTGGTGGCGCACGCCTTTAATCCCAGCACTTGGGAGGCAGAGGCAGGCGGATCTTTCTGAGTTCGAGGCCAGCCTGGTCTACAAAGTGAGTCCAGGACAGCCAAGGATACACAGAGAAACCCTGTCTCGAAAAAAAAAAAAAAAAAAACAAAAACAAAAAAAGAAAAAAAGTGAAACAGGATCATTTTCCTACATCATGCATACTGACTTTATTTATTTATATTATTTTTGTTTTTTGAGGCAGGACCTCATGCAAGTCAAGCCGGATTCAAGTGTGTTATTAACTATCGTCTGATAGAGAGAGGCAGCGCATTTGCTGGCCATACAAATGGCCTGCTTGGTGGAGTTAGCATAGAGCTAGCTGCCCTAGGGTTGGTGGTGCAGGCCCAATTCCAGCACTCAAGAGAAGTTGCAAGAAGACTGCAAATTCAAGACTAACCTGAGCAACTTAGGTCCCACCTCAGAATTTAAAATATAGTGTGTGTGTGTGTGGGGGGGGGGAAGCTGGGGATACATATAGCTCCATGGTAGAGCGGCTTGGCCGCTTTGCATTCGGGAAGCCCTGGGTTCAATCCCCAGTGCCAAGACCGACCAACCACCCAAATAAATGTACTTAAGACAGATAGGGAAGCACTGGGTGGGGAGATGGGGTAGAGAGTCCACACCCTTTCTAGGCACAGCCTCCAGAATTATGGAAAATAAGTTTATAATAAGGGATTAGGAAAACTTTTCGGATGAAAGACTCAAGTCCCCCGCGGGACACCGGGTAGAAAGGTGTTGGGGAGGGGCTCGGCTGGCCGTGCGTAATTGCGCGCAAGGAGTGCACTGGTCGCTCAGCACTCACGGGCCTCCAAAGACAAAGGGCCCTCGGGGGCGGCTCCGCCCCTTGACGCTACTGCCACCTCCTGCCTGAGCCCGGGAGGGAGAAGGTGCTGAAGCTTAGCCAATGACGCCTAGTGACTGGGCCCCTGGGGCTGGACCAGTGCCTGAGCCAGGCCTTTCCACTGCCCCAGCGCAATGGCTACCCCACTGCTGGCTTTGGATCTTGAATGCTCATGCGTCAGCGATGGCTAGCCACTCTTGGCCCACCTTGGGCCAGCTTCTAAGGGCTGCCCTTCACCAGGGAGCTGCAGACCTCCTAGTCTGAAGGAGGGTCTGCTGAATATTCTTCCTCAGCCTTCCACAGGAGTTCCTGTTACTAGTGCCCAATGGGTGAGCCTAGGATCTGGCGGACAGCCCTTGTCAGGAATGTCATTCCTCCCAAGGCGACAACGCAGCTGAAATTCACCTCGTCCTGGAGCCATTCCCACATCGCCCACCTGCCAATTTTACATTGATGAAAGCTAAAATATATGAAAAAAAATCTAATTACGGGTCCACTGAATGGGATTCGTGTGTGTGTGTGTGTGTGTGTGTGTGTGTGTGTGTGTGTGTTCATGAGCAAGCTATTGAGGATTAAGTACAGGCCTGGGCAAACTCTTCTCTCCTGAGTTATATCCCCTGTTTATTTGTATGAATGTTTTGCCTGTGTGTATGAGTACACACTATGTGCTTGGTGCCTGCTGACGTCAGAAGACATCTGGTCCTCCGGATCTGGAGTTTCAGATCCCCATAAGAGCAAAAGCACTCTTAAGCTTTAGAGCCATATCACCAGCACCATGTCTGTCTGTCTGTCTTTCTTTTCTTCTTCTCTGTCTCTCTCTCTTTTTTTGTGTGTGAAACAGGTCTAAGGTAGCCAGATAAGCCTTGAACTTGCCATCCTGTTTCAGCCTCTTAACTGGCATTACAGGTCTGCAGCATCAGGCTCAGCTACAGTGGAATTCGTTTAGCTAGAATTCATAGCTAATGAATGGGTCAGTGTTCATCCCACACCACCCCTTCCCCCTTTTCCGTTTGCTTTGAGATAGGTGTTTGCTAGCCCATGCTATCTTGGCATTCATGGAACCCTTGGTCAGCTTCCTAAGCGTTGGGATTACAGGTGTGAATTTAAACTTAGTGCTCTTTATTACTAAAATCTAATGTAAAGAATGGTTCGCTGCTGGCCACGCCTTTAATCCCAGCACTCAGGAGGCAGAGGCAGGCAGATCTGAGTTGAAGCCAGCCTTGTCTACAGAGTGAGTTCCAGGACAGCCAGGGCTATTACACAAAGAAATTCTGTCTTGGAAAAAAAAAAGGAATAGTTTGCCAATTAATGCTAATTATAAGCAGATTTTTACATATTTCGTCTTTGAAAAGCTTTCAGATGGGAACTATCAAATACTGATCCACAAGCATGCAATTTAATTTGAGTGTGTTCAGTGTTCATTGCTTGGAGTGGGTTTACGCAGCTCTATAATGTTTTTCTGTGGGTGCTTGGCCTTTAGCATGTCATTAGTGGACTAGTGACACTCACTTGAAGGTTAGTTAGGTGGCGGCTCCTCAGCCACAGAAGTGGATTTTGAAATACCACAATGTCTTTTCAATGTTGTGGAAGGCTGAAAACGTTACAAGAACTATAGCTTGAGCTTGGAAAATACTCTTTGTTTTAGACGTGTGTGTGTGTATGTGTGTGTGTGTGTGTAGGATAAAGGAGAATGCTGGGTGTTTTCTATTACCCTCCCCACTTACTTCCTTGAGAGGGTCTCTCACTAAAACTAGAGCTGGTTGGTAACCATCAAATCCCAGCAATCCTCCTGTCTCCATTCTCCAACACCAGAATTACAGGCATGTAGTGGTTTGTGGGATCTGAAGTCAGATCCTTACGTATGCACAGCAAGCACTCTCGTTCATTGATTCACTGAGTCATCTCCCCAGAACCTCGTTTAAGAAAGAAACAGGGAAGCTGGACTAAATCCAGCACTCGGGAGGCAGAGGCAGGCAGATCTCTGAGTTTGAAGCCAGCCTGAACTATTGAGTGAGTTCCAGGACAGCCAGGGCTGCACAGAGAAACCCTGTCTTGAAAAACCAACCAACCAAACAGCCAACCAACCAACCAAACAGAAACAGACGTGGTTTCATACAGCCCACAATAGCCTCGAACTCACTAAGCAGTGACCCAGGATCCCCCTGCCTCCACTTCCTGAGTGCTGGGATTACAGGGGTACACTGCCATGTCATTTTTTGTGGTGCTGAGGATCAAGCCCAGGGCTTCCCATATTCAAAGTCAGCAGTCTGACAAAGGTTGTTCCTCCTCCCCAGCCTTTGATGGCTAGGGGCTTTTTCTCAGGACACCGTTCCTATTGTTCTAGCACAGAGAGGGAGGTTTCTCCTGAACAGCTATCATTTGTTTTCAGCACTTGGCTCTGCTGCAACTTCAACCTTTTAGGTTTCTCTCTCTCTCTCAACTGCGCATTTTCTATATTCTTCTGCCCACATCTTTGCCCCCTTTACTGTAGACCCAGGCAAGCCTAGTAAACAGTAGCCACACTACAGCCTTCATGTTCTCCTGTCTTTATATTTCCTTCACCATACTTTGAAGTTAGAGCTCACAAGTTCTCAGAACCCTGGCAGAACACAGCCAGATTCTTGGCCAGAACATCACACAAATGGTCCCTGTAGTGTAAAAAGTCTGAGCTTATTTCTGGAGTCTTGAAAACCCACCAATCCCTAAGCTTGGAATTCCACCAATCCCTGGCTTGCCCCAAGCTCAGGACTTGAAATCCCACCAATCCCCACCCTGGAAATCTCCACCAGCCCTGGGAACCTTATATAGGCCTGTTTCCCACTCAGTTTTCTGCTGGTTCTCTCTTGAGCAGAGACAGCCACCCTCTTTCATCTTTCTCAATAAATCTCTTGTGTGAGGTTTGTTGTGCAGCATGACAAGGTATTCCTTGGCTCTGGACTGCCAAGATACCTTTCCTCAGAGCTGCAACCCTTCCACTGGGGAAACCTTGCCTTTCAGAGCTGTAACACAGCCCATACCCCAGTTCCCCGTGTAGAATCCTTGCTTCCCTCGGAAACCTCATGAGATGGGTCTACACTATCCACCTTTGTCTCAACATTCTTGTCTTCGGAGCTCTTACCAGAGCGTCCCATTAATCTCTGCTTACAGTAGTCAAGGACTTTTCTGGTCCTAAATTCCAAACTCTAACATGTTTCTCTCACAAAGGCCTAAGGAGCCACACGGTCAGGGTTTATTACACCAATTGTCCCATTTCTCCACATCAGCCTTCCATATTAGCTACCATCTTTGTTGTTGCAATGTAACACCCTGTCAGAAGCTAAATAAGTAAGTAAGTAAATAAATAAATAAAGGAGGAAGCATTCATTTTGGCTCACAGTTTGAGGTTCACGGCCAATCAAGGTGGGAAAGCCACAATGACAGAAGCTCGAGGCAGCTGGCCACCTTGCATCTTTTGGTTAAGAAGCAGGGCACAGATAAATGCCGCTTAGAGACCTCCCTCTTTTCTGTGCCAGACCTAAGGCTAGGGAATGGCGTGGCTCACTCTTACACGGGTCTTCCCACCTCAACAGGAACGCTCAGAGGCCAAGCTGAGGTAGGTAATAACTCAGGCATCACCATAGAAAAACCTGGTTTAGATAATCTCTCACAGGCATGACCACTGGCTCATTTCTTAAGTGGTTCTAGGTCCTGTTGGGTTGACAACATAAACCATTATGGCCACCATGAGCGACTATACCCTCAAAGGTGAGTCAAAGCAAGCAAGCAAACCACCCGCCCGCCGCTTTTGTTAGTCCCCCCCCCCAGCGATGGGAAAATAAAATAACTAATACAAGGGGTT
This sequence comes from Lophiomys imhausi, assembly GCA_907164525.1. Classification (NCBI taxonomy): domain Eukaryota; kingdom Metazoa; phylum Chordata; class Mammalia; order Rodentia; family Muridae; genus Lophiomys; species Lophiomys imhausi. The sequence goes on from CAJQZJ010037421.1 coordinate 1,787,644, forward strand.
TCTGACCACCAATTTCAGTTCAGAGTCAGACAATGGCTTCCTTCTCAAGGCAGCCCTGGCTTCAGCACTCTGAAGCTTTGCTGGGAGATAATGAGAGCTCTTCTTGCAAAGTAAGACAATTGTGCCTACTTCGGTAACTCCCCAGCCTGGGGGGCTTGCTAAACTTTCCCAGAGCCAGGATTTCAGCATCTTTACCGATAAGAGTGTTCTGGGACTCCCGCCCGGGCCAAAGGGAGCCTCCCCACCGAGGACAAGGACGGCAGATGTCGGGATAGTGTGTTTCTCTCTGTGTGCCATTGTAGTTTCGTTTCTGAATCTTACAAGCTTCCTCTCGCTCTAGTTGTCTTTCAGGGTCATTGGCCTCAGAGTGCGGCTATGGAATTGTTATTTCGATTCTTTCTGGTGGAGGAGGACGTGCTGAACGAGGGGCCCTCTGTTCTGCCCTCAGATCCCGCAGTGCTTGTCTTCCTCCCCTTTAGTTCTCACCGCCATCCTCTCCTTTCCTCCTCCTTCATTTTTCCCCCATGTAGCCCACTTAAATACCTCAACTAAAACCTACTAAATATCTTAAGCTGACGTTCGAGCTTGACGTTCTCCTGCCTTGATTGGGTTTACTGATAGGTGCCACTAAGCCTGCCCCAGTTTATTATTATTAGTTATTTTATTTATTTATTTTCTTCAAGACAGGGTTTCTCTGTGTAGCCCTGGCTGTCCTGGAACTCACCCTATAGACCAGGCTGATCACAAACTGCGATTCCCCTGCCTTTGCCTCCTGAGTGCTGGGATTAAAGGCAGGCACCACCACTGCCCAGCTCCACCACCGCTTTTGAGTCACTAGTATAAATTTCAATGCAGCAGAAAAAGAATCATACCCTAGCATTGTTGAGGTGGGGGAAGGATCTCATGGGTACCCCTAAATAAATGTAGGAATCTCTAGGGGCACATCGGTTATATTTTGAGACATTCTGTGCTATACTTAGAAAGTATTTTCTATTATTTTTAATGGTGTATAGCTGTTTTTTTTCTACATGTGGACATGTGCACATGAGTACAGAATCCCATGGAGGCCAGAGGTGTTGGAGCTCTGGGAGCCGGAGATACAGAGGGCTCTGAGCTGTCTGATGTAGGCCCTGGGAACTGAATCCCGAGTCCTCTGGAACAGCAGCAAATACTCCTATCCACTGACCCATCTCCCAAGCCCCCCTCCACTCTAGATTTATGTGTTAGAACAATATCTTTATTTGTTTAAAGCACTGACAATTAGGCTTTATTCATTTTTTTTAATCGGACAAAATTGGAGTTTATTAAAACACACTTTCAGCATGGATTTTAAACACAGGGATTAAGAGAAAGAGGGCATTGGAAGAAGGTAAGACTCCCAAGAGGCATAGGTGTGGGTTCTCAGAGGACAGTTGCGATCATGTGACTAGGAATTAGGCTTTTAAATACAAAGCTTACATTTCTGCTTTAGCAGACTTGCCACATGTCACCAGCTATGCAGAAGCAGCCACTTTTCAATTCGTAAAAGAATTTACTTCAATTTTTTTTGTTTATTTTGAGATGGGGTCTTGGATAGCTCATGTTCGACTCAAACTGACTGTACTGGACTGTTTTATGTTAACTTGTCACAAGGGGAAGTCATTCGAAGGAAGGAACTTCTCTGAGGTGGTTGAAGAACAGATAGCTTGAGTCTCATAGTTTAATTTTGAGTTGTTTAGGAGTCAAGAGAGTGTTATAGACCTAAGAAGATACTTTTAAAATTGTGTTGCAAGTTAGTATGAATGTTGAGTCAGATATAGACCTTTAAACTTATGGAGATGTTTAGATAGTAGAATGTTAAAGTCAAGTACCAAATACATATGGACTGGTCATTGGGAATATACGTTAAACCATATAACCCTCATAACTGTGGCCTAATCACCTCTGTTGTACTGTATTGTATTTGTTATTATAAGAGAAAGAGCCATTTGTTGGACTGAAAGGGGAAACTGTAGGGGGAAATAAGATATACCTTAAACTTAAAAGAAAAAAAAAAAGGGTTGAGGGTGGGAGGGTGGGACTGGAGGGGGAATAGGGAGGGGACTGCGATTGAGATGTAACTTGAAGAAATAAAAAATAAAGGAAAAAAAAGTAAAGAAAAAAAAAACAAATAAGGCTGCTATGAACACAGATGAGGAAACCTCCTTGTGATTTGGTGGGGAGTCATTTGGATGTATACCCAGAAGTGCTATGGTTGGGTCTTGAGATAGAGCTATTCCAAGTTTTCCTCCCTAACTTGCTTTTTGGTCATGGTGTTTTGTGGCAGAAATAGAAACCCTAAAACTAAGACAGGGACTAAGCATCAGAAAATAATCTTAACTCCCGATCCTCCTGCCTCTTTTCCCTCCCATCAAGTACTGGGGTTAGACACACGCCACTACATGTGGCATTTAACTTTATATTCTGAGAATGGGGAATTACAAGAAGCTATGAAACAATCTCCTTCTTAGTTTTTGAAACATTTTTTATTGATTGCAGGTAAGGACTGAAAATCATGACTTCAGCCAACATTAAGAGTCTACTAGGCTGGGCGTGGTGGCGCACGCCTTTAATCCCAGCGCTCGGGAGGCAGAGGCAGGCAGATCTTTGTGAGTTCGAGGCCAGCCTGGTCTACAGAGTGAGTCCAGGACAGTCAAGGATACACAGAGAAACCCTGTCTTGAAAAACCTAAAAAAAAAAAAAAAAAAGAGTCTACTAAATATACACAGAAATTTCCCATGTGCTAGAGTAAACCATACAGCAGAATGGAGGTCATTTGTGAGAGAATCTTACCATCAAGGAAACCTGAGATAACTTCTATACTAGTGTTGACTAATCCCCAGGCATGTCAAATGAAACAGAGGCAATTTTTGTTTTTATTTTGTTTCACCTACACATTATTATTATTATTAATTATTTAAAACATCTTTTTATAAGGGTTGGAGAGCTGGCCCAACAGTTAAGAACATTTGCTGTAAGCTGGGCCTGGTAGTGCATGCCTTTAATTCCAGCACTCGGGAGCAGAGGCAGGCGGATCTCTGAGTTCAAGGCCAGCCTGGTCTACAGAGTGAGCTCCAGGACAGCCAGGGCTACATACAGAAACCCTGTTTTGAAAAAACAAAACAAACCCCAAACAAACAAAAAAGCATTTTCTGTTGTTTTTTTTGCAGAGGACTTGGGTTTCCCAGCACTCAGATGGCAGCTCATAAATGACTGTAATTCTAATATCCAATGTCCCCTTCTGACCTCGGTGGCATCAGGCTTGCATATGGTGCACGCATAGACACGCAGGCAAGACACTCAAATGCATAAGACAAAAACACATAAATCCTTTTAAAAAGGTCACATGCTCTTGGTATCTTTGTGCTGTTCTCAAAAGTAGGTTAGCGTGGCCTTCCCAAACTGCTCTGCTTGGAAATCGAGATAGCATGCTCTTTTGTACCTTAACTCCCTTGTTCCCAACTGTTGCAAATACGGTGGATATTAATTTGGTCCAAATCTGCAGAGAGCAAGGGAGAGAACACCAGCCTCCGAGTCCGTTCAGACCGCGCACTTCACAGCTGAAAGCAGTGAAGTAAGTCACTTGGCATTTCTGGGTCCGAAGAACTTAGACGTTCTTTAAGTACTGGAGGTAAAGCGACCAGCACAACGCTAGGTGCAGAAAGGTGCTTCGTAAATTAAAAAAAAAAATTTGGGTTTGGTTTGGTTCGTAAGGAATTTGTGTTGGTTTTAGAAGCCTGCTTTCCTTTTGCAATGTCCCTACTTTCACCTCTTTTCAGTTCTCCTTCAATAGCTGGATGCTGATACACCAGCTTCACGCTTAAGTGCCTCTGGGAATTGAAATCATTTTTGGTGTCTTCCTCCTTGTCCTGTTGCTTCTTTTTCTCATGCTCAGAGCCATTTAAAGAGAGGACTGCGTAGAGTGTTATGCATGTATGGAATGTCACAGAGAAATTCACTGCTAGCTAAAGCAATCTATAAAAAGACAATCTCAGGAACTCCTTGAATTTGGGAAAGTTTAATCTTCCTTTTCGTTTTGGGTACCATTGGTTAAGCAATGCTCCTTTATGTGTTGCCTGTGTTATTGAGAGCACAAAAGCTTGTTTAGGATGAAGGATACAACTTCAAACAAGTCACAGGTGTGAACGGAATGACAAAGTTTGTGGTTGTTCCTATGTTGGGTTCTCTAAAGGTCTAAGGTTAAAGAATATGACTTTTGCAGGCAGAATGGACAAAGTTTTCTCTCTTTATTTCAGCCTTTTTGATCTGCCATGGCAGAACAGCCAATTAACACGTCGACACCAGCACCTAGCCATGAAGATACAGTTAAGTATATCTTCGGTATATAGCTGTGCATTGTGTACTTCAATAAGTAATTCCGAAATATTGACTATAAGTTGAGCCAGGTCTGGAACAGTAAAAGAGGCTTGCTAACATCGGAAATGAACGAACCTTACTACTGATTAAAATTAAATGTAAATGTTGGTTTAAACTATTGTTAACATACTTCTTGATTCTGTTGATCTTTGTGTATGTGTGTTTTACAATCTTCTCATTTAAAAGCAAAGGGGACTAGATCAAAAATTAAAGTCTCTCCAGGGGTGTTAGTTTTGTGTCACTGGAGCAAAATAGTTCATGGAGAAAGGCGTGCAGAGACCCACTCACTGTCCTCCACTATTTGCACTGTCCCCACATCCCCTGCACCCCTCCTCCCCAGGTGGGAAAGCCAAGGAAGGGTAGGAGGCCCTGTTACAGTAGTGTGGGATCTGGCTTTCTAACTGCTACCTGTGTTGGTTACTGGGTAACTAAGACCAGGTAATTCTGGTTAATCTCCTGTCAGATGAATAGCTGGAAAAGATTTTCTCCCATTCTGTAGTTTGTTTCTTCACTGTCAATCATTTTCTTTGCTGGCAGAAAACTTCTAATTTATTGCAATCCCACCCATCAATCTGCCTTTCACAGCTCTGGTATTCTGGGAATTAGTTCCCAAACATATCTTTCTGGATTGCCCCAGCCAGCTTTCTGAGCTGCCAGTCTTACAGTGAAACAGTCCTTGCTTAGTTTATGTGTCACAGGCCCATTTCTCATTGCATGAAGTTCTCAGTGGGTTCGTATCAGATGTTTTCCACCAACGGCAAACTGGGTCTCAAGGCTGATGCCTACTGAGTTGGTATAATACTGCTAAGGACTCCTTCCAGTGACAAGAAAATCAGGAGCCGTGACTCCTAGAGAAACAAGTTCAGGGTCTTCTTAAGATGGCTCCCCATTATGCCACTGTATGTATCATCTTAGAGAACACAGAATTTTTTTTTTTTTTGAGACAGAGTTTCTCTTTGTATTCCTGGCTGTACTGGAACTCTGTAGACCAGGCTGGCCTCGAACTCAGAGATCCACCTGCCTCTGCCTCCTGAGTGCTGGGGTTAAAGGCGTGCGGCACCATAGGCCTGGCTCATGGACACAGAGCTTCTTGAGAGCCAGTTTCTACGGGGAACTCGTTGAAGAGAGAGAGCATTTCAGCACAGCACCACTCCCGTGATGGGTCGAGTTAGGGTCCTTCTCCACTCTGACCATGTGTTGTGCTATGTGGCGCATAATCAGTTCTGGGGCGCCTTTGATCCCACTGGTGTGTGTGTGTGTGTGGTCTCTTGAGTTTCTCCAAGCTTGTCTGAACTTTTTTGGCCACCCTCCAGTTGTTTTGATTCAGCTTGCAGGAGACACTGTAAAGTGCTGAGTGCCCTAATCTGCCATCTTGGGTCTGTCTAATGTCCTTTTGTATTTCTGGGAGGTCTGTTATAATGTGTCCCTTTTCATCTTTGATTTTCTTTGCCTAAGTCTTCTCTTTATTTTTCTTAGTCTAACCAAAACACGTACTAGATAAATATATTAAAAACATTAAAAAATTCTTTGTCAGACATTTCTTCAGTATTATTTTCTTTGGGAACTATTGCTAGAGAGTTACCATGTTCTTTTGAAATTGCCAGGTTATTTAAAAACATATTTCTTATGCACCTGCTTCCATATTGGTGTGTTGGTGGATCAGTTGTCTTGACCACATTTGTTACAGTATGTGTCTCGGTGTTTCAATTCGCTGTGTGTCTTGGCTTTGATTCTAACTGGACATGACAGTCTCTCTACAGCCTCTGTGGTTGTAATTAAAGGCTTTGGGGGACGGTTCATGTTGCGATAGGTTTGAAGAGAACTCATTACTGGGAGACACTAGGGGTGGGAACATTCTAGCTGCTTATGCAGGTGTGGTGCACACAGCCATGAGTGTGTGGTGCCCTTGCGGTGACTAGTCTGACAATGGTGACAATGGCACCGAAAGTGGCACTTCCGAGTTGAGCTCTGCTGATGGGTACAGGTACCAGCAGCTCCTGCAGCAGCAAAGGATTGGAAGCACTCGTCGGCAGTCCCAGCAGTGCTCTGGATGCCCACAAACCCGCCTGTAGAATGAGACCCCAGTTGTCAAGTTCAGTAATCCCTCTATTGTGGCCACTGTGTCACCACTAGAGGAAAAGCCCCAGTTAGGTTTGTTTTGAACCTGTGGTTGATATATATCACTTGGAACTGTCTGGGAGGCCAAACAGGATGTGTCTGAAAATGGCAGGCTGTCTTTTTGTCCATGGGCCTCATTATTGGGACCAGGGCAGGTCCAGACCTCTTGACCACTCTGTGGTCGGATATTGTTGGATTCTTCCCAGATCATCTTGGTGTGTGTGTGTGTGTGTGTGTGTGTGTGTGTGTATTTTCCAGTGTGTCCCAACCTTCCAAGCTAGTGATCCCAACCTTCCTAATGCTGCAACCCTTTAATGCGATTCCTCATGTTGTGGTGACCCCCAACCATAAAATTATTTTTGTTGCTACTTCATAAATGTAATCTTGCTACTGTTATGAATCATAATGTAACTATCTCATTTGCAGAGTTTCTCATATGTGACCCACTGAAGGGGTCGAGCCCCACAGGTTGAGAACTGCTGTCAGGTTCACAGCCTCACAGCCGTGAAGGTTGCTTTCCTATCATGCCCTGAGCCCACAGTCCATCAACTGCACACCCCTGGAGCAGAACCAAGCTTCATACTGCTGTGGGCTGCCTAGTGACCCAAAAGGATAGAATGGCCGTCCGGTAGACTGTAGACCCAGGTTTCCTTCTGACTCTGTAGCTGGTCCAGAGGCTCCACCAATGAGCACTGGCTTAAGATGAGACTGTGGTAGTTCTAAGTGTTAGTTTTTACCCACTTGACATTGGATTCTAAGCTGAAGTCCTGTGCTTACCATCTTGTTCAACTACCTTCTTCTCTCTCTCTCTTTCCTTTTTTCCTTTTCTTTTCTTTTTTTTGAGTCAGGGTCTCTCTACCTAGCCCTGGCTGTCCTGGAACTCATTATGTAGACCAGGCTGGCCTTGAATGCACAGAGATATACCTGTCCCTGCCTCCTGAGTGCCCGTATTAAAGCCACCACACACGGCTACCATGTTCAACCTTCAATGGCTGAGATTCTGTCCCACAGTCTGGTGCTGAAGGCAGCCTCTTGTTTATCGTGGCTGCTTCTAAGCTGACTCATACCTGCAAGGACCTTTGCAGTCTTAGGGAGGCATCAGGGCCCAAGATGGTAGTGTTGAAGCCCACAATATGAGTCCATTCCACTGGGCCATCTCACAGAGTATCATTCAGCCACAGAGAAAAATATATCATGTCTTGTCTCATGTGAAGAAATCTAAAAACTAAATTACCTGAAATCAGAAAATGGGAAATGGGAGGCGGGGAGTGAAAATAGAACACAGGGAGATGATCAGAGCATGGTGGATATGCATGTATGGAAATAGCACAGTGAATATCATTAATGTATACAGTCAATATGCTTTAATATTTAAAAAGAGCTGTAGTAAATGCAACTTTATTATGTTTTTTGTAGATTTTTTTTTAAATTTTGGGAGAGATTTTCATGGGTAAAATGAATAGATAATGCCAAATCACACTATTTCTTTGAATTATTTTTATACCTTTTAGAATTAGCTCATTATTTACTTTAGGTATAATATTGATGTATCTTCCTAATACTCTAGGGTGGTAGTGTTAACGGAAGGTCTCTTTAGAAGTTTGATGTAAAATAAGCTCTCAAGGGATATATGAAAATTTAAAGTTGAAGTCATCTGCTTAGCTTTTTAAAGGTTTATTTTATTTTTATTTATGTGTGTGTGTGTGTGTGTGTGTGTGTGTGTGTGTGTGTGTGTGGTGGGGGGGTTATGTGCACACGCATGCACATGCTCTTAGAGGCCAGAAGAGGGTGTCATGTTCCCTGGAGCTGGAGTTACAGAATGTGAGTGAGCTGGAGTTACAGAATGTGAGTGCTGGAAACCAAACTCCAGTCGTCTGAAAAAGCAGGAAGTGATCTTAACTGCCGAGCCATCTCTTCAGTCCCCTACTTGTTTAGTTTTATGTGTACAATTGATCTAGCTATGTCCCATATATTAACAAGTAATTGCTGTTTTGTTTTATCTTCTTTTGTTTTGTTTTGAGACAAGGACTTACTCTGTAGTCTTGGCTGACCTGGAATCCACTTTGTAGACCAGGCTGACTGTAAACTCCTAAAGAGCCACCTGACTCTGCCTACCTCAAGTGCTGGGTTTGAGGGCATGTGCCACCACGCCAAGCTGTAATCAGTGTTCTTTCTTTCCTTTTTTTTTTTTTTTTCGAGACAGGGTTTCTCTGGGTAGCCCTGACTATCTCAGAACTCACTCTGTAGACCAGGCTGGCCTCAAACTCACAGAGATATGCCTTCCTTTTCAGTCCAAGCTCTTAGATTAAATATGTGTGCCACCTCACCTGGCTAAAAATTTTTTCCTTAGACAAGATCTTATGTTTAGGCTAAATCACTGGGTAGCCGAGGCTGGCCTGGAACTTCTGATCCTTCTGTGTACTAACACACCTACCTTAGGTTTTCTTAATGTAGATACACACCAAAGTAATATTAAAATTTCCTTTTAATGTAGAAAAGCCATTACTATTTTAGAATAATATCCAGGGGTTTCTCATGGCGTTTTCTTATCTTAAATTTCTTCTTAAATGTGGAAACATACCCTTTTAGAGTGTGATCAGAGGTTGATCCGATTTATTTCTAACAATAGCATCAACATCTGTGTGAGTTGTTTTTCCACAAATTCACTTCACTGAGTAGACAATGCAGAGATAACCAGTTCTGATTTTTATTTTTATTTTTTATTTTTTTTGTTTTTCGAGTAAGGGTTTCTCTGTGTAACAGCTCTGGCTGTCCTGGACTCAAGTTGTAGACCAGGCTGGGCTTCAACTCAGAGATTTGCCTGCCTCTGCCTCCCAAGTGCTGGGATTAAAGGTGTGCACCACCATGCCTGGCTCTCATTTTTTAAAAAAAGCATAATCAGTGTTGTCTTTTCAAATGATGCTATTCCTGATTCTAATGAGAACCCTTTCATTTCTGTTTTATCTAAGCAAAATGAGAATATCCGTTGCCTAACTACTCTTGGCCATTTTGGGTTTGAATGTTTCCCCACTCAGCTGATGAACAAATCAATCCAGAAAGGATTCTCTTTCAATATTCTCTGTGTAGGTAAGTGCCAAATACCACATTTAAATTGTTTCATTTGTCTCCTATTCATTAATCTGATACCAAACAACATCATATTGATGTTAATTCAAGACCATTTATTCATATTTGTATTTTTCCCCTTCCTCTTAGCTGCATCATTTAATAATTTTTAAAGATTTATTTTATTTTTTATTTTATATACAGTGTTCTGTCTTCAGGTGTGCCTGCAGGCCAGAAGAGGACACCAAATTTCATTATAGATGGTTGTGAGCCACCATGTGGTTACTGGGAATTGAACTCAGGACCTCTGGAAGGGCAGTCAGTGCTCTTAACCTCTGAGCCATCTCTCCAGCCCCCATTTAAATATTTAAGGACGTTTCAGCCTAGCCTGGTGGCAAATGTCTTTAATCCCAGCCCTTAGGAGGCTGAGCAGGCAGATCTGTGTCTTGGTCAGTGTTCTAGTGCTGTGAAGAGACACTATGAGCACGCTAACTTACAAAAGGAAGCATTTAATTGGTGTTTATTTACAGTTTCAGAGGTTTAGTCCATCATCATCATGACAGGAAGCATGGTAGCATGTAGACAGACATGGTGCTGGAATAGTAGCTGAGAGTTCTACATCCCAATCCACAGGCAGCAAGAAGACAGAGACTCTGAGCCTGGCTTGCACTTTTGAAACCTCAAAACCCACCCCCCAATGACACATTTCTTCCAACAAGGCAATACCTCCTAATACCTCTCAAACAATGCTGCTCTCACTGAGGCCACTGGTGGAGGTTCAGCACGTTCTGACGCCTCTGCTGTGATTTGTTCATGTTCATTGCAGGAGAAACTGGAATTGGAAAATCAACACTGATCAACACACTGTTCAATATGAACATGGAAGAGAGCAAGACCTCCCATTTCTACTCAAAGGTTGGACTCAAAGTGAAGACGTATGAACTTCTGGAAAGAAATATTCCCCTAAGATTGACTGTTGTCAAAACAGTAGGGTATGGTGATCAGATAAGCAAGGAAGCCAGGTTAGTGGTTTCTCATTTTTTAATTAATTTTTAAAGTTAGCACAAAAGGCATTGGTTTTCTTTATGATATGTTTTCTTCTGTTAAAAAAAAAACAGGTAGAGATACCTTTTATTTTTGTCTTTTTTCTTTTGAGACAAGGTCTTGCTGTGTACCCTTGACTGGCTTGGAACTTGCTATATAGAATCAGGCTGGCCTTGAACTCACAGAGATCTGCCTGCCTCTGCTTCCTAAATTCTGGGATTAAAGGCGTGCACAATCAGGCCATGTACTTTATACTATTTAAAATCTTCCTCCTCTCAATTAATTGCCTTCTTTTTGCTAGACTAAATTGTAATATCTTTTTAAAAGATTTATTTTATCATTTTAATATTGTGTGTGTGTGTGTGTGTGTGTGTGTACTCTCATGTACACACATGCAAGGTGCCTGTAGAGACTAGAGGCACTGGAGCATTTTATGCAGCTCGCATGGTGTTATTGAATGCAAAGTTGGGATGGAGCAAGCTGGAGAGATGGCTCAGCTAAGAGGAACTGGAGTGACAGGAGGTTTGGAGGTTTTTTTTTTTTTTTTTTTTTCGAGACAGGGTTTCTCTGTATATCCTTGGCTGTCCTGGACTCGCTTTGTAGACCAGGCTGGCCTTGAACTCACAGAGATTTGCCTGCCTCTGCCTCCCAAGTGCTGGGATTAAAGGCGTGCGCCACCACCGCCCGGACAGGAGGTTTTAAGCCAGCTGATGGATGCTGGGAACTGATCTTGGGTCCTCTGGAAGAGCAATATGTGCTCTTAACCATGGAGCCATTTCTTCAGCCCTAAATTGTAATATTTCTTCTATGATAATTGACGTCTTCTCTTCTGTCTTTTAGTTCTTCCTTCATTAAGTAATATTCTTATGAAACTGGTGCTTTTACATACTGTAGTTGTCTTATTTAAAATTTTTATTTTAGGTGAATGGGTGTTTTTAACCTGATTGTATTTCTGTGCACTACAGACATGTCTGGTGTCCATGGAGGCCAGGAAGAGTGTCAGATCCCCTGTAGTTGGAGTAACAGAGTTGTGAGCTGCCATGTGGGTGGTGGGAATCAAACCTGGGTCATCTGGAAGAGCAGCGAGTCGTCCTAGCCGAGCCATCTCTCCAGCTTGCTCCGTTCCCAACTTTCCATTCAATAACACCATGCGAGCTGCATAAAATTAGCCAGGAGGGGAATAATTATACCACTGAAGCCGGCAAATTCTTTTCATTTTTAAAATTTTTAATTTTCAATAAAGGGTTTCTCTGTGTAGACCTAGCCATCCTGGAACTCACTCTGTAGACCAAGCTGGCCTTGAAATCAGAGCTCTGCTTGCTTCTGCTTCCCAAGTGCTGGGGTTAAAAGCATGTACCACCATGCCTGACTTGAAGCCAGCAAACTCTAAAAATCAGTATTTTTTTCTTTACAGAGAAGACTAAAGAAATACTATTATTTTGCCATTTCAGGACAAGTTTTGAACAAACACTAGACAGAAAAAGGGTGATGCAAAGGCACACATCATATTGCTTTAAGTAGTTATTCTTAGAAAATGGACATCATTTTAGAAATCAGCTTAGCTCTGATAAACGCTACACGCTTTGTTCCAATGGCAAAATAAGACCCACAGAATGTCTTTCATTGTTAGTTGCTGCAATCCACTGTGATCAATCACCCTAAACTGATGCTGAAAACCATAGAAAATTACTTCACAGTTCTGCAGTCCAAAAAAAAAAAAAAATCCAGAATCGAGGTGTCAGAACTGGGTGTGCCTGTGGCAAACTGAAGCAGGAGGATCTTCTGTGAGCTTGAGACCTGCCTGGGCTACTTTCCTAGTTTGGTTTCTATTGCTGTGATGGAAAACCATGAAAGCAACACTTAGGGAGGAAAGGGTTGATTTGGCGTTAGGCTTTATTTGTTTATTTTATGTATGAGTGTTCTATCCGCAAGTACACCTTCAGCCAGAAGAGGGCATCATCACACTGTGGATGGTTGTGAGCCACATTGTGGTTGCTGGGAATTGAACTCAGGACCTCCACCTAAAGGCTTTAGGGAAAAAAAATCCTTTGTTTATTATAGCTTCAGGTGTGTCTGTCACTCTTGTCTAAGTCCCTCCCATCTGCATCTCCATCCACCCCAACACAGCAGTCTCTTTTGGTCTTTCTGGTGTGTTTTTGTTTTTTTTTTCGAGGCAGGGTCTCTCTGCGTATCTCTGGCTGTCCTGGACTCACTTTGTAGACCAGGCTGATCTTGAACTCAGAGAGATCCACCTGCCTCTGCCTCCTGAGCGCTGGGATTAAAGGCGTGCACCATCACGCCCGGCTTTCTGGTGGCTTGAAGGACAATTATCTCTGGAGTGAGGATGTGTACAGAGGGTCCTAATGACTTTTCTCAAATTTCTGTTTGTTTTTTCTCTCTTGAGACTGGGCTTTGCTATGTATCCCAGGCTGGCTTTGAATTCACTAAGTAATCCAGGATATTCCTATTCAGAGCAGTCCTAGCCCAACCTCCTGGTGTTAGGATTACAGGCATTGGGCCACTGTGACCAGCTTCAAAATTTAAAATTATGTCTGTGATCCCATTTCCGCTAAAATAAAATCATATTCTTTGGGGATTAAGACTTGGATATCACCCATTCTACTAACTGAGCTACACCCCTGCCACCTGGAATTATGTTGTATGACCATGAAATGCATCAATTTTATGAAGTGGCAAACTGTTCAGTGTACACAGTGTTGATTTTGTACTAAGATATCTGATTCTGATTTTATTAATGTTCTGCTAAATGTTTAATTTAAAAAAATTTTTTTTTAGCTACCAGCCGGTAGTTGAGTACCTAGATGCCCAGTTTGAAGCGTACCTCCAGGAGGAGCTGAAGATCAATCGTTCCTTGGCTGACTATCACGATTCTCGTATCCACGTCTGTCTTTACTTCATTACACCTACTGGGCATTCTCTCAAGTCCCTGGACCTGATAACGATGAAGAACATTGACAGAAAGGTGTGTTTGATAACCATGTGAGCCTTTTAAGGTTCATTGTATCTTGAAGCGTTTATATGCAACTGCCTGCTATCTTATCATATGTGCATTTATTTGAATGTTTTTATAAGCATGTATATGCAGCTGCCTGCTATCTTATCATATGTGCATATATTTGAATGTTTTTTTTTCTGTTGCTTTTGAAAGCATTTTCTAGGACATTCCTAACAAAATGCCATAGAGTGGATGGTTTAAACAAATTAAAAAAAAAACATTTTTCACATAGTCCTGGAAGCTAGAAAATCAAGGGGCCAGCAGTTACCTCCTTGGCTTGCAGATAGCTGCCTCTTTACTTTTTCTCACATGGACTATCTTCTGGTGTCTGTATGTACAATTTTTTTTTTGAAACAGGTCTTATTAGCCCAGGCTGGCCTTGAACTTGCTGTGTAGCTGAGGTTGGCTTTAACCTCCTGATTTCCCTGCCTCAGTTTTTCCAGTGTTGAGATTAAATTTCTCCTTCTTATAAGGTTGGTAATTAAACTGGATTAGATTCCACTATAACAGTATATTATCATATTTATAAGGACAGGGAATAGGACAATAGATGGCAGATGTTTTACCTCAAGTGTTCTCAGTCTCTTTAGCACCTTGAATTTAAAGTCTCCATCTGCTTCTATAAGACCATTAAGTTTTTAATCTTAAAAATGACTACTCATAATACAGTTGCCTAAAGACACAATGCTAATCGGTCATAGTCTCCTCAGAGAATCTCCCCAAGACCAGAATGCCTTCATTTCTAACCTTATATACTTCTCTGCTGCTTGAATTTCTTGTGAGCATGTATATATAAAAAGTATATATATATATAACATATATATACATATAACAAATTTATATATATAAAACATATATACATATAACAAATACATACAAGTTTATATAAATAACATATATACATATAACAAGTTTTTATAGATATAACATATATATAACAAGTTCATATATATAACATATATATACATACAAGAAGTTTATATATATAATATATATAACATACATATATATAACAAGTTAATACATAACATATATACAAGTTTAATATATAACACATACATATATATAACAATCTTAAATATAACATGCATATAACAAGTTTATATATAACATATACATATATATAACAAGTTAATATATAACATATATACAAGTTTATATATATAACATATACATACATATGACAAGTTTATATATATAACATACATATAACAAGTTTAAATTCTGTTCATTTGATTACATTTTCTAGTCATTTATTAGATTTTTCTTCCCCCTAATTTAGGGTGTTTGGAAAGACATGGGGTTCCAAGGATTTGGAAAAAATGTGATTTGAGAATTCTAAAATAAAAGCAACTGACTTGAAACTGATGCTTATTCATCTACACCATATTCCGGGCTTAAGCAGATGCAGTTGTAGATTGGGTGGAGCAAAGGTGTACAAGAGATACATGGGTTAATATGCATTTGTGGAGAAATGATTATGCAAATGACAGCTAAGAGAAAAAATTCTCTCCCAACATTTTTGTCCTTCGGTTTGATATGTAAGCAGTCTACTGAACATCACTGCTTAGATTATACTAATTCCACAGGCTGTGGGGGCATGAGGCTTTTAGAGAAGAAACAAGGTCAAGACTTCAGCAACCTGAGTTCTGGTCAAAGATGAGGGCTCAAAATACAGCTCAGGGGTAGAATATTTACCTAGAGCAGTCAAGGCTTTCCTCTGTACTCCCCCCCCCAAATTCTCTGTGGTAGAGCATGACGGGGCACACTTGTGGGGTACATAGGCACTCTTCACAGAATGCGGTCGAAGATCCTGTCACAACAGCAGTAACGACAAGCTACGCCCACAGGTTCTTCCAGGTAGAGGGTTTCCACTGAAAAATGGTGAACTTCGATTCGTCTTCCTTCTTAACAGGTGAACATCATACCTTTGATTGCCAAAGCCGACTCACTTTCCAAAAGCGACCTACAGAGGTTCAAGGCTAACATAATGCACGAGCTGGTCAGCAACGGCATCCAGATATATCAGTTTCAGATCGACGACGAGGCCACTGCTCAAGTGAACAACCCATTGAATGTAAGCTTCATTTACTGAGCGTGAGCTCTCTTTCACATGTGGGAAGCACAATTTGTAATGTTTCCTGGGCTTTTATTGTCACTTGTATCTGACAAGAGACAATAAACAATATTTTTTCCCCTCAAAATACATTGTGGGAGCCGGGCGGTGGTGGCGCACGCCTTTAATCCCAGCACTTGGGAGGCAGAGGCAGGCGGATCTTTGCGAGTTCAAGGCCAGCCTGGTCTACAAAGTGAGTCCAGGACAGCCAGGGCTACACAGAGAAACCCTGTCTCAAAAAAAAAACCAAAAAAAAAATACATTGTGGGGAAGTGTTTTCTCCCCTCCCCTCCCTTCTCCTCTCTCTCCCTCCTCCCCCCCCCTTTCCTCCCTTCCGTCATCCTTCCATCCTTTCTTGGCAGCGTTTCATGTGACCCAAGTTGGCCTTGAATTTACTGTGACATGTATGATCTCAAATTCCTGGTTCTCCTAATTTCACTTCCTTCCTGAGTACTGGGGATTACTGTTCAAGAATTGTATTGTGGATGTATCTGTTGGAACTGGAGTTCACAACTCAACATTTTTTCTTTTTTAAATTGGTTTTGGTCTTTTGTAATAGTCTTTACCCATTGCAAAGAGAAGTTCCACTGATGAGAGGTAAGGACTTATCCAGGGTTATAAGAACAAATATTTAGATGGCAGTTAGGGATTAAGCTGGTTTAGTAAAGTGGTGTTTGTAAGTTCTTCTCCAAGATCCATTGCTTTACTGGCCCTGGGTAGTTGGCTAGGCTTCAGTTACCTCATATAATTTCTCTCTTGTTAGTTAGACCTTAAGCCCAATTACAGAGGCATTGGTTACTGCCAAGGCGTGCATGCCACTATTTCATTTTTAGGGTTATTGTTCCATGCTGGTTACTGTGGCTCATAGGCATCCTAGTTGGGTAGGGCTTCTGATTGCTTTCCTTTTTTTGGAAGCTTGCGTGGCACCTTCTGGAACCATGAAAGCAAGGTCCTCAGAGAGGAGACTTTCAGGTCAGTTCCAGC
This sequence comes from Lophiomys imhausi, assembly GCA_907164525.1. Classification (NCBI taxonomy): domain Eukaryota; kingdom Metazoa; phylum Chordata; class Mammalia; order Rodentia; family Muridae; genus Lophiomys; species Lophiomys imhausi. Next base: position 1,804,383 of record CAJQZJ010037421.1, read on the forward strand.
TTAGGGAGCTCTGAACCCTTCATCTGAAGTGCATGGTGTCTTCAGCACCTCTTAGGGGCAACCAGGGGCAACAGGAACAGCTGATAATGATTTGCGAGTTCCTTGGACAACCCTTACCAGAAACTCAAAAGAGATTTTATTCTTGGTGTTGGGATTTTTGTTAGATGGTCTTTGGATAGGAAGCCCAGATGGGAAAGTGCCATTTAAGTTATATATACATATTTATTCACAAACTTATATATAGTATAGGTATTTTATTATGTGTTTCCTCTTCTAGGTAGTTTATGTGAATGAATCACATGCAATCTTATTAATCTATTATCTCCAATTAGGACAATATTTTCAAGATTTACAATATTGTAAATGTGTCAGTACTTTGTGTGTTTGTGTGTGTGTGTGTGTGTGTGTGTGTGTGTGTGTGTGCCCGTATACCATTGTGTGACTATACCACACTTGGGTTTATTCCACATTTTGGCTATTATGAACATTTATGTACAACTGTTTGTGCTGGTATATTTTAATTTCTCCTGGGTATATATCTAGAAGTAGAATTCTTAGGTCATACCATGACTATATCCAATCAGGTGAGGATCTACTGTATTGATTCCCAAAGCATCTGCCCTAGGAGTTTTGATTCCATTTTTTTACCTTAAATCATGCTATATAAATCTTTAAAAAATCTGGCTACATTACTTAGTATGAGTGGATCCCACTGTGGTTTTGATTTGCATTTTGAGTAACTGCAGATGCAAAATGTCTTTTCATAGGTTTATGTATATTTTTATGTCTTCCTTGAGAGAAACATATTCAGTTCTTCATATATTCAGATTCTTTGTTCCTTTTAGATTGATATTTTGCCTTTTTCTTATAAGTTACAAGGGTTCCTTGTAATCTCTTTTTTCCCATTTCATTCTGTTTCCTGTTAATGCTCTAAAGTGGTCTTAATTATTCCGCCCATCTGTCATTTTATATTCCTTACCCAGTCTCTCTTTTTAGCCCCTAACTCACCCCCTTCCAAGACTCCAGTCATCACTATGATACATTTAAATTGAAAGAAAAATTTTTTGCAGTAGTGTGGGTTGAACCCTTAGCTTCACACATACTAGGCAGATGAGTATTGATTGCTCAACTTCATCCCCAGCCTGAGACTGAATTTTTTTCTTTCTCTCCCTCCCTCCCTCTCACCTCCCCCTTCCTTTCTTCCTTCCTTCCTTCCGACAAGGTTTCCCTGTGTAGCCTTGGCTGTCCTGAAACTTACTTTGTAGACCAGGCTGGCCTCCAATTCAGAGATCCACCTGCCTCTGCTTCCTGAGTGCTGGGGTCAAATACGTGTGCTACTATGCCCAGCTCTTGAATTTTCAAAATTCAAATTGCATGAGAGACTACACAGCCCCTGCTTTTCTGTGTCTGGCTTATTGCACTGAACATAATATCTTCCAGCTCCATTCACTGGAAAATATTTTATTATTTTATATGATTGGATGATTTGTCTTCATGCCTGTCTGTGTACCCATGGCCCCGTGCTATCTCCATGGATGGAGAACATCAGATCCTTTGGAACTGAGTCACGGATGATTGCGAGTCAGTATGTGAGTGCTGGGAATTGAACCCGGGTCCTCTGGAAGAGCAGGTAGTGCTGTTTACCACTGACTCATCTCTCCAGCCTCACCTAGCTCCCTGTGCAGTAAGTGGTAGATCTTATTTATCATTGAGAGTCTGTATATGGGCTATATTTTCTTGACCCCCTTACCCATCTGTGGACACAGTTTTTGATTTGCTGCCTTAGCTATTGTGAATAATGACACAATAAATATGGGTGTTCAGCCATTCGTTTGTTACGGTGATTTCTTTTTTATTGTATGTATAGCAAGAAACGGGACAGGTGAATTGCAGTGTGGATCTATTTTAGATTTTCTTTAAGAAGTTTTGTTAACTGCATTGATTTGTATTTACGTGGTGTGTGTGTGTGTGTGTGTGTGTGTGTGTGTGTGTGTGTGTGTGTGTTCAAATGCACAAGTGACATGGTGCACATGTGATATTCAGAGGACAATTTTCATGAGTCACTTCTCCCTTCCCACTGTGTGGGTACTAGGTAATAGAACTCTGGTCCTCAGATATGGAGCACATACCTGCTTATCTGTTAAACCATCTCACAATCTCAGCTTGAAAGTTTTGAGGTTATTTTTAGCTGATAAATAAACTATGCAAATCATGTATGAATGGGCAACCATGTCATATTTGGATGTAATTGTATGTTGTATAACATTCAAATCTAGTTACGCATATCAGTGACAAAAACTTCTTTCTAAAGACTTCCCTTCAGGTTTTTGAAATGTTCAGTGTGTTCTTGACATTTAAAGTCACTCTTTTCTGTAAAGGCACCATAGAATTCCTTCTGTGTGCATGTGCATGTTCACGTGGGCAGGTAGATGCACATAAGATGTGTGTGTGTGTGTGCATGTGGAAGCCAGAGCACAACCTCTGCTGGTGTTTATCAGGGGTTGTCTGCCTCTTGTTTTTTTGAGACAGGGTCTCTCATTGGCCAGGATATTACCAAGTATGCTGGGCTGGCTGGCAAACACCTGGGATCTGTCTGCCTGTTCCATTTCCCCAAGGCTGAGATTACAAACATGTCCACCATGCCTGGTTTTTATGTGGGGATCAGACTTGGGTCCTCATGCCCACACAGCAAGCACTTTATTAATGAAGCTGTCTCTCCAGGCCTCCTGAAGACATAAATAATATTGTTTTTTAAAAGCATATATGATGCTGTGTACCTATTAACAAATAATATTATTTTTTAGACAGGATCTCACTGTTTAGCACAGGCAGTCCTGGAACTCACTTTGTAGACCACCCTGGCCTTGATCAACCCACCTCTGCTTCCTGAGTTCTGGGATTAAAGGTGTATACCATTATGCCCAGTTTAATTTTTATTGTTGACAGTTTTTCAAGACATGATTTCTCTGTGAAACAGAGCCCTAGCTGTCCAGGACTGGATTTGTAGACTAGACTTGCCTCGAACTCACAGAGATCTGCCTGCCTCTGCCTCTTGAGTGCTGGTATAAAAGAGGTATGCCACCATGCCTGGCTACTTTTTCCTCCCTGAGACAGGTTTCTCTGTGAATCCTTGGCTGTCCTGGACTCACTTTGTAAACCAGGTTGTCCTTGAACTTACAGAGATCCGCCTGCCTCTGCCTCCTAAGTGCTGGGATTAAAGGTGTGAGCCACAACACCTGGCAATTATATACAGATGTGAACTGCCATGTGGGTGTTGGGATTTGAACCTGGGTCCTTTGGTGGCTATTTTAACACTTTTATCTGGTAATTTATATATTATTATTAAGAATAGTTTTTAGGGCTGGGTGTGGAGTTGCATGTCATTAATCCCAGCACTTGCAAGGCAGAGGCAGGAGGATCTCTGTGAGTTTGAGTCCAGGACAGCCAGGGCTACACAGAGAAACCCTATCTCAAAAAACAAACAAACAAGAATAGTTAAAAAAAAAAGAGAATAGTTTTTAGCTGGGCACAGTGGCACATCTCTTTAATCTTAATATTTGAGAGGTAGAGAGGCAAATTTCTGTGAGTTCCAAGGTTAGCCTGGTCTACAGGGCAAGTTCCAGGACAGTGAGGGCTATAAAGAAAAACAAAAAAATTTTTCATATCAACTCATCAATATTGTCTTTGTGTTTAGTGTAAAGATAATGTGAGAAAAATATGTATTATAAATATATACTATTAGTTAATATATAATACCTATTAAAATATATATTAACAATTCAATTTTTTTATCTTTGTACTGCATACATCAGGATGCCTTGCTTTAAGAAATAATAGGTAGGTAGTTTTTAATTATATTCCAGCCTGAGATCAATGCTTATAAAAAATCAATTAGCACATATTTTTCTGCTAAGTGTTAAAATCTGACACAGGATAGATTATTTGTGTGGTTAAATGTATTATACTGGCCTCACCTCTGCTCTTTCTATCACAGAAAGAAAAGAGCAATTGTAGTAAGCCGTATTGTTTAGAGGATGTATAACTTGCATCATTTTAATTTGTTTAGGGGCTGTTACCTTTTGCTGTGGTAGGAAGTATGGAGGAGGTGAAAGTTGCAAAAGGAATGGTCAGAGGTCGTCAGTACCCTTGGGGAATTTTGCAAGGTAAACATGAGATCCTGTTTCATGATGATTAAATCCAGGATACACTGTGCCATCTACAGTCTCAAAACAGCATTTTGATATGAGCCAGCACTGATAACTCTAGCTGATTTGTAGGTTAGTAGAGTAGTTGCTGATGAGGAGCACAGATTCCCTTTCATTTAAGCATGCACTTAGAGCAAGTGGTTCTCGACCTTCCTAAAGCTGCAACCCTTTAATATAATTCCTCTTGTGGTGACCCCCCCCCCCCCCTCCCTAAAAATATATTTTGTTACCACTTCATAACTGTAATGTTGCTACTGCTATGAATCATAATGTAAAAGTCTGATATGCAGGATATCTGATATGTGACCCCTGTGAAAGGGCCATGAGACCCCCACGAGGGTCTCAACCCACAGGTGGAGAACCACTGACTTGAGAGTGTTTTTGTGTCTATGATCCTTTCTCATAGGAAATTGCCAGCGGCTGACTTGGACCCCTATCCACCAAGTCTCCTTGTTTATTTAACCAGTGTGGCACATGTACCCGGTCTCTGTCTTCTTGAAACATGTCATTCAGAATTCGGGGACTCAGGTTAACAAAACTAAAGAATAAATATTAGCACCTACAGGTATCACATGAACTACCACCTAGATCCACCTGCCCAGCAAGGCACCACCCACAGTGCTCAGGAGGCCGAAGCAGGCAGATCTCTTTGAGGGGGATGGGGGAGACGAGGGTGGGCTGGGGGGCAATTTCTTCCCAAGTGCCTCAGGTGACAATCAAGGTCAGATATCACACACACAGAAGTGAGCGAGAAAAAAGAATGGAAACGAATGAGGGAAACTTTGAGACAACACTAAAAAGAACAAAATATTTGGGTTGAGAACCCCAGGAAAATCATCCTGGAAAATAACAGGAATCTTCCATAATGAATTTATACTGATTTATTATTATCATTTTTGATTAGTGGAGAATGAAAATCATTGTGACTTTGTGAAGCTCCGGGATTTGCTTCTGTGCACAAACATGGAAGATCTGAAAGATCTAACCCACACTCAGCATTACGAATGTTACAGGAGCAACAGACTGCAGAAACTGGGCTTCACCGATGTGGGCCCGGACAACCAGCCAGTGAGGTCAGTGAAAACGCTGCTGCTAGCGGGCTGGCGCTGGCGCGGGGTGGCTCGGTGGGTGGTAATGCTGGCTGCTCTTGCAGAGGACCCAGGCTCAATTCCCAGCACACCCACCTGGTGCCCCACAGTCATCTGTGGCTCCAGTCCTAGGGGATCCAACGCCCTCTTCTGGCTTGTGTGGGCGCCCGGCATGCATAGACTACATAGACATACATGCAGATGAACAGTCACACATATAAAATTAAAAAGTAAAGAAATCTTTAAAAAGGAATTGCGGTTACGTATAAAGTGATCATTTAGGATGCCCTAAAAAATAAAAAAATCAAAAACACAAGCTATGCTCACCCAAGAATGAGGATGTGACTCCTCATGATTTTTTAGGGTTTTCATATTTAGATGGAGACATGAGGAGCAGCGTCATGACAGGGTTTATTTATACGCTACCGTGTGTCCAATATCGCATGTTTCAACTTCAACTGTTTAAACTGTTGTGAGACTGATTCTTCTCCCAGAGAGATATAACCTAGACACACACACACACACACACACACACACACACACACACACACACACAAAATCAACTCACCCTAGAAAGAGAGCCCATGTGAAGGGTTACATACCAGGGATAACTCATGACAAGAAAGCCTACACTAACATGGGTGACAGCTCGTGGAACCTACAACCCTTAAGTTCTCCTGAGCTTACAAGCAGTTCCATAGTGGACACACGTCTCTTTCCGGAGAGTCTCCACTCCCAGCAGCGGTTGCCTCTCTTGTATATGGTTGGTAGGGCCCCTCAGGGATCTCAGAGCTTTGTTTTTTAGTTTCTTGGATATGCAATCTCCTGTTAATTACCCTCATAAGCTCCCCGCCTCCCACTCCTTTCTGGTGGCAAGTACTTCAACTGGGAGGGAATGTCACAGTTGGGAGGAACATGTCCTACAATAATGTATTGTCAATGGGGGCCAGAAGTCCATGTTAGATACCTTCCTCAATAGCTCTCTGTCTTAACTTTTTTTTTTTTTTTTTTTTGAGACAGGGTTTCTCTGAGCTTCCTCCTTATTTAGTCCATAGAGACTCCCCTTGTTTCACCTGACTTCATCTTTGTTTTTGGTCCATAAGCTGATAAGCTAATTGCCCACAGCCAAGTTGATCTTCATGCCCCAGATTAAGAGACTGTATCAGAAACCCCTAGATATTTACTAAATCTAATTTATATTAATCTGTCTTCCTTTACATTGGGATTATAGGCATGTACTGCTGCAACCTAGCTTTGATTTTTTTCATTTGGTTCTCAGGATCCAAACTCAGATCCTTGTGGGTGTGTGAGCGTGAGTGTGTGTGTGTGTGTGTGTGTGTGTGTGTGTGTGTGTGGTGGAGCCGCCAACTGAGCCAGTGGTTCTCAACCTTCCTAATGCTGTGACCCTTTAATACAGTTCCTCATGTTGTGGTGACCCCCAACCATAAAATTATTTCATTACTATTTCATACTTGTAATTTTCAACTGTTATGAATCATAATGTAAATTATGATTATATTATTACATAATTATATATAATATATAGTTATATACACAATTATGTAATAATATAATCATAATTATGTATATAATATATAGTTATAACATATAGTTATATACATAATTATGTAATAATATATAATTATATACATAATCACATATTCGATATGTGACCCATCTCAACCCACAGGCTGAGCACCATTGCAACGAACCAGCTCCTCAATCCTAAACTATGTTAAGTGAATTACATTTTAAAGGAGGCCTTGCTTCCTTTTTTTGAGTTATTTTGAAAACAGTCTCATACCTTCTGTGGTGGCACATGCACTTAATCCCAGCACTTGGGAGGTAGAGGTGAGTGAGCGAGTCTCTGTAAGTCGAAGGACAGTTTGTTCTACATAGTGAGTTCCAGGCCAGCCAGAGCTGCATAGTGAGAATCTGTCTCAAACAAAGCAAAACAAACAGAATGACTCAAACCAAACCACCACCACCACCACCAAAAACCTCAGGGAAATAAAATATCAGCTAAGGGAGTAAAAAAAAAATCACAGACATAGTGTTTCAAATTTTAATGGTCAGTCATATACTCACATAATTCATATGTCTGAGTTTTCATATCCCATCATAAAGAAATTTGTGGTGTTGCTACACAGAATATTGGCAAGTGCCACTTTAGAAACGTAGATATTAGTTTACATGCTAATTCACATTAGCATTTAAAAATAATGGAACTTTTTTTTGTTTTTACATTTATTTGTTTTGTGTGGATCTGTGTCTGCATGCATGTGGGGGTTGGAGGACAACTGGCAGGAGTTTTTTTTTCTCCTACCGCCGTGTTGGTCATGGGGGTCAGTTCAGGTCTTTTGAAGCTCCGTGGCAAGAGCCCCTGTGGAATTATCTCACTAGCCCTTTATTCATGTATCAATGTAAGAATAACAAACTTGTATTTTTAGTTTTCAAGAGATGTATAAAGCTAAAAGACAAGAGTTCCATATCCAGTGTCAGAAGGAGGAGGAAAAATTGAAGCAGACATTTATGCAGCGGATCAAGGAGAAGGAGCTCACCTTTAAGGATGCTGAAAAGGAGGCATGTACTCCCCTGCTCACTTCTGTTCTCCAAGTCCTGTTCTTGGTCTCACAGCTCTTGCCTTGGGCATGCTTGTAGAATTAGCATCACACGGTAGAACCAGGGATTTATAATTTCTAATTTAGGGATGCATTCTAGAGACTAGTGGATTTTTATTTTGGAAGAAACTTTCCATCTCTCTCTAAAAGTAGCTATTCACGACCCAGGATCCCAATATAGCCTTTATGAAATTATAGGCTGAAATTATATCTTTTTTTTTTCTTGAGCATTTTGCGTTTGTCTTTTAAATGCCCCATGTCTCTGACATAATTGGGTAGGGGCTGCCTCTCCTTTCACCAGCATCTCTTCTTATTGTTCTCCCAGCACAGAGTTGCATGCTGGGAACCCTACAGTTTGGGGATTGTCTTAGGGTTTTATTGATGTGAAAGAGACACCATGACCACGGCATCTATCTTGGTTTTCTGAGACAGGGTTTCCCTGTGTAACAGAGCCCTGGCTGTGCTGGACTTGATCTGTAGACCAGGCTGGCCCCGAGCTCACAGAGATCTGTTTGCCTCTGCCTCCCGAATGCTGGAATTAATGGCATGCTCCACCATGCCGGGTTCCACAGTAACTCTTATAAAGGAAAACATTTCATTGAGGCTGGCTTACAGTTCCGAGATTAGTACATTATCATCACGGTGGGAAGCATGGTGGCATGTAGACAGACATGGTGCTAGAGAGATAGCTCAGAGTTTTACGTCTGGATCCACAGGCAGCAGGAAGAGACTGCCACGCAGGTTATGGCTTGAATATCTGAGACCTCAAAGCCCGCCCCCTAGAGATGCACTTCCTCTAACAAAGTCAAACCTGCTCCAACAAGGTCACACCTCCTAATAGTGCCGCTCCCTGTGGACCTATGGGGGCAAATTTTATTCAAACCCCTGATGGTATCTTGGGAGCTGCCACATCTCCATAGCTCCATATTAGGCATTGTGCAGTCCCTCTGCAGTAGCTATGATCCTATGAGGCAGGGCCCCCAGGATACCTGTGATATCTTTTGAAATCTATGTGCGACTTCCTTGGTCTCACAGCTCTTGCCTTGTGCATGCCCATAGAATTAACATCACCTCGTAGATAATTTGTACCTTCTGGAGCATGAGATTGAGCCATACCTGGTCTCACTTGGTATTGGCTGGGGTTACTAATACCTATTGTGGCAGTGCATTGCCATGAATCCCGAGGTCACCGGGACACCTGTCCAGAGCGCTAGCCTCAAGATCTCCCAAAGCCCCCAGGGCCAGTCCCCACTATATTGATGAATACAATTGATTTCTAACTATATTAATCTCTTTAGCAAAGGGTTGCTTGGACATGTCCTGAGCATTCTTTTGAAAGCTACTTTATATATGGCTGATTTTTATATGATAAGCTTTTAATAATTTTACTATTTGCACTTAGTTATGAATTCTATCTTTAATCTCTGCTCGCTCTCATTTTACTAATGCGGTTTTATAAAAGCCACGCAACACCTTGTGAGCTTTTCTAATTAAATAGCTCTTTCATACTTACCACCAAGCCTTAGGACCTGGATTCCACCCTTGGCACCCACATGGTGGAAGGAGAGCTGATTCCTGCAAGTGGTTCTCTGACCTCCACATTCAGACTCTAGCATCTGCTTATCCCACCCTATCTGAAATAATTTAATAAATGTAATATTTTTTTTCAAATTAGGGGAGGTTAGTTTTATACTAACTTCCTGCATTTGATTTTAACATACAAGACCAAACCAGAACGGAGTCACCATGCTAAATGATGTGTAATCAAATTAAGCTTCACAATGGACCAGTTTTGGTCCAGCAAGGTGGCTCAAGCAAGTGAGGGTGCTTGGTGGTTATGGTGTCTCTCTCACATCAATAAAACCCTAAGACAATCCTGACTTAGATCGTGGAACCTCCACAGTAAAAGGAGAGAACCAACTACAAGCAACATTTCAAGAGAATATAGTCAACTTGAGTTAGTGCAATAAAACTTCTCCTTTAAACCTTTGAGAAAAGCAACTTTCAAGCACCCATCTGGATTTTGCCCCTGGTTTCTGCTTTCTTTTTTTTTTTTTTGTTTTTTCGAGACAGGGTTTCTCTGTGTAGCCCTGGCTGTCCTGGACTCGCTTTGTAGACCAGGCTGGCCTCGAACTCACAGAGATCCGCCTGCCTCTGCCTCCCAAGTGCTAGGATTAGAGGCGTGCGCCACCACCGCCCGGCTGGTTTCTGCTTTCTGTAGCCCCTCTTATGCCTTTAAACTCCCACTTTGTTCAACCCCTTGATACCATCATTATATTTCATATACTATGATAACTATATGAAATATTAATATAATGGGCCCATTGCCCAACTCTAGAAACAGAAGCCGATCATACTTTGAAGCTTTAGTTCTTTCAATTTTGACAGTTTTTGGGCTACTCCAAAGGTGACTGCTAATGACTTCCAAACATTGAGAATAGAGGCGTGGTACCCGTGACCCCTTCTAAGGGATTCTGTATTCCTTATGGAAGCCCGAGGACACTAAACCAGTTTTCCTTGGGTCATACTCCGCCCTTCTGGAATCTGTGTGACCACGGGGTTTCTTCTCCTTTTATAGCTGCAGGACAAGTTCGAGCAGCTGAAGAGAATCCAGCAAGAGGAGATCCTGAAACTGGAAGAGGAGAGACGAAAACTAGAAGAGCAAATCATCGATTTTTATAAAATGAAGAGCGCATCTGAGACGACCCAGGCTCAGGTGTGCACCAATATAAAGAAGGACAAAGAGCGTAAGAAATGATCTCGTCCCACGTCCCCTCTGACTTAAAAATCCCATGATCCCATGGGCTGGAGAGATGGCTCAGCGGTTAAGAGCACTGACTGCTCTTCCAGAGGTCATGACTTCAATTCCCAGCAACCACATGGTGGCTCACAGCCATCCATAATGAAATCTGGTGCCCTCTTCTGGCCTGCAGATATACCTGCAGACAGAACACTGTATACATAATAATAAATACGTCTTTTAAAAAAAAAATCCCATGATCCTCTATTCGCATACCACGAGCTTGTCTTCACGGCACTTAGCTTCGACTGGAATCCTAAGTTTTTTCAACAATCGTTTGGCACGTGTCATTCTCCACAAGAGTGTCAAATGCTTGGGAGGAAGATACCTTGTGTATCTTGTTAGATGATGCAACATGGACTAGCACACTATAGTACCCAGTACATACTTTATTAATCAGAACAGCTAAGAAGTATGGGCATTCGTTTGCCATGAGTGGACCTTTGACTCCAGTACTGATTTTTATAATTCCTGTCTCCTTAGAGTTTTTCCTTTGTATGCATGTGTTTTGTTTTGTTGAGACAGGCCCTCACTGTGTAGTCCCCGCTGGCCCGAAATCTTTATGTAGATCAGGCTGGCCTTGAACAGTGATCTTCTTGCCTCTGCCTCCTGAATCCAGATTTATAATCATAAACCATCATGCCCGTCTCTTTTGATTTTTCTTGAGGATGCATTGGCATAAAATATTGTCACATAGGTAATTATTAGTTATTCCCTTATCAAATTCTACTGATAACAGTTCTTGATAACTTTAATTGCAATAAAGCATTATGTTTTGATTAGAACTCCTATGCTTTGGCATCAGACCTGCAGAATATAAAGAGAAAGATTCAAAATGTAGATAGGAACAGAGTATAGTGGTAATTGTATGCTTTGAAGATTTTTGGCTGTATGTTAAAAGCAAAAGCACAGTTATCAAAATATACAGTATGGGATGTGGTTTTTATTTTTTTTAGTTTAAAAAATTCCCTTCTGAGCTGGGCGGTGGTGGCGCATGCCTTTAATCCCAGCACTTGGGAGGCAGAGGCAGGCGGATCTTTGCGAGTTCGAGGCCAGCCTGGTCTACAAAGTGAGTCCAGGACAGCCAGGGCTACACAGAGAAACCCTGTCTCGAAAAACCAAAAAAAAAAAATTCCCTTCTGATTTTATATACTGAGGGCTTTTTAGAATTTAAAATGTTTTTTTTTTTTTATCAGTTCCTTATTTGACATTATGGTTGTGAGCCTAGCCCCTTTAAATGCTGAACCATCTCTTCAGCTACAGTTACCCATTTGAATGTGACTGACCTTCATCATGACTCATTCTGTTACGATGTAATCATTGAGGGCCTTTGTCTCTGTGTACTTCAATTACATTTAAATCAATACTTTCTTATAGTCCTGAGTAAAGTACAGTTCTAATGAAAATTTAATATTGTATCCATTTCAAGTGCAACATTTATAGGCCCAAAATACCTTATAATTCATGCATGTAATATCTTCATGGAAGAGTTTTATGTGAAAAGTGATGAGAAAGAGAAACAAATCCACAATTAGCTTCATTTATGTTGGTAAGTCACCTTACAGATGGGAAGAGAAAGAAATGTAATACATGGATATTGTAGTAGAAACTATATAAGAATAAAATCTTTTTTCTGATCATTATATATCCATTCCTAGGCTTAGAACAATTCTTGACACACAGTGGATACTGTTATTGGAATAAGTAACTCCAGAAGTAATGTTTTAACCATATTATATGCATAGATAATTTAATTTGGATAATTGACTTTTAAACATATTATAGTGTATTACTGCTTCTCAACTGCAGTGTTTTTCAAATTGGAACTGACAATTTTAGATAGATAAAAATCAATAAAACTCATGTTGTGTCTTAGTTATTTTTCCATTCTTCTTACCAAACTATTTTATATAGATAACTTAAAGGAGAAATCCCTATTTTAATTCATGGATACAAGAAGTCCAGTGTATTATGGTTGGGAAGGAATGCAGGACAGCTCTGTTTATATCATGGCTAATTAGGAAATAGAGATCAATACAGAAAGTGGGTAAGATACATTCCCAGTGACCAACCTCTAGTTGTTCTACATTTCCTAAAGCTTTCTTGATGTCCCAAAATAACATCACCAAGTAAGTCCCAAACATTGAAAACCTGAACATAAAGGGAAATTTTCAGATTCAAGCCACAGCATTCCATCAGTGGACCAACATGGTATGGTCATTTCATAGTACAAGATGGATTTGCTCCATTTACAAAAGTCCCCAAGCTGTATCAGTTCTAGGATTTTCCCAAAGTCTAAATCCATAGTCTCTTCTGTGTCTGAAAACAAACTCCTTGCTGTAAAATAAGATAAATAAAAACAAGATTATATATTCAAGATAAAAATACCAAAGATCAAACCTCTCTAAAAAAAGGAGTTGGGAACATAGAAAGGAGGAATTGGGTTAAACCAAGACTGAAAGCCAGCAGGGCAAGCTCTGTGTTCAGAATCTGGGGCACATGTTAGGATCATCTGAACTCCAATAGGTGTTGTCAGCTTCATCCCTGTTACTTTGCCACGTGGCCTCTCTCTTAGGCTGGTTTTATTCATTCCCTGCTCTGTTGTTTAGAAAACATTCCTTGTTCCCAGCATCTCCAACATTGCTGTTTTGAAGCTTTAGAGTCCCCTCCTTTTCTTTGTGACAGGGTCTTACGATGTATCTGTAGATGATGTGAAACTTGTTACATAGACCAGGTTGGCCCAAAAGTGCAGGGATCTACCTACCTGGTTTTGCTTCGCATGTGCTGGGATTAAAAGCATGCATCATCATGCCCGGTTTTTAGCTTTACTCTGGCAGCTTCATTCACTGCTGCTTTCTGTAGTCAATGTGACCCTGATACACATTGCCTGGCTTCTAAGGCCTTCCTTAACAATCCCAGTGGGAGCCATAGTGACCCTGCACACCTACAGAACCAGCACCATGTGGATGATGTCATCCTCAGCTACCAGCTGGAGCATTAGAATCACTCTTGGAGTTGTGCTATGGCAGCTCCTAAGTGCTTGGGAACCTGAACCCAGGAAACACTTCACTTCCTTGGATGGTCTTGTGCCCCAGTATCGCTCTCTTATCAAAGGGAAATCTCTCAAATGAGTTTATAATTTGATACTCTGGAATCTAAGGTAGGTGACATTTGGCCCATTTCCAATTTTCCCATACAAAATACTTGACTTCTCTTCAATGGGCACAGATCTCATTAGCAATAAACTTTTCGTGTCTATGACTTTTAATTTGAACCTTTTCTGGGCAGGAACTATTTCTTTTTTAACATTTTAAAAAACTGTCCCCCCTCCTAATTCTCACTGTTTACCTGACTAAAAGCGGTCAGCGATAACCATGCCACATTTGAATGTCACACTGTCTTGAAATTTCCTCTGGCAAATTAAATTAGTTCAACACTTTTAAACTCAGTCTCTCACAACATGAGAACATGAACAAAATGTAGGCAATTTTTTTGGCCTGTATTTAAGACAGTCTTTGGTACAGTTCCTAATAACATTCTCTTACCATCTAAAATCTCACAACTAGTCTTTACTGTGGATATTCTGGCTGTCTTAGTTACTTTTCTGTTGTTGTGATGATATACTACAACCAAGGTAGAGGAAGAGGTTATTTGCACCTACATTTTCAGAGGAATAAGAGCCTACTGGGGCAGAGAAGCAGGATAGCAGGCAGGGATGGTGGCCAGAGCAGAAAGCTGAGAGATCTTATTCTTACCTTCAAGTCCAAAGTAGAGATAGTGAACTGGAAGTAGTGAGAGGTTATGGACTCTCAAAGCCCACCCCCAGGGACATACTTCCTCCAGCAAGGCTGCACCATTTCCTTAAATGGTGCCACCAACTGGGAACCAAGTGTTCAAATGCTCCAGCCTACGAGGGATGTTTTGGATTCAAACCACCACACTAAAGTCCCCCCATTAAAATCATCTTTTAAACATTGTAAGGTGTCAATAGACCACAGCTCGATTCCTCCAAGTTTCTTTTACAAACTAATTCAAAAAGGCCTAAGAAACTCACAGTCAGGCGTAGTTGCGACAACCATGCTTCTCTGGCACCAATTTCCTTTATTAGTCCCCGTCTTAGCTACTTTTCAATTGCTGTGATAAAACACTATTGCCAAGGGAACAAAGGAAGGGAGGGTTATGGCTTCAGAGGGATAAGAGCCCATCATCATGGGTGGAGGGGGTGCGGGGGGGGTGAAGCAGCAGTCAGGCATGGTAACTGGGTCTGATCACGGAGGGCTTACCTCTTGAACCACAAACAGGAGGCAGAGAGAGAGTGAACAATATGACACACGTCATTAAGCTCTGACCATCCCCCTCCAGTGACATACTTCCTATATGATAAGCTCCTAGGCTTCCTCAAGCAGCACCAACTGGGGACCAAGTACTCAAATGCCAGAGACTATGGGTGATACTTATCATTCAAACCCTGTAGTCCATTTTTTCCATCACTGTGGACATAAATTACTTGACATGGATAACTTGCAAGGAAAAGGATTTTAGCTAATGGTACTTAATTTATTTTGTGGTGTGGAAGGTATGGTAAAGCAGTTCAGTTCACATCATGGAAGGCCGGAAACAGAAAGATAAAGACAGGAGGAAGACAGGGTTCTTAATACATATATACATACATACATACATACATACATACATACATACATACATACGGGGTTCATAATACACTACAGAGGTCCCAGCCTTACTGCCCTACTTCTTCCAGCTAGACTTTACTGAGTGACGTTTCCATAATGCCCTGAAAACAGCACCACAAACTAGAACCAACGGTTCACAACATGACCTTGTTGAGGACATTTTCTATTCAAGTCACATCACAGTGTAAAAATCGTCACTCTGCTACACTCCCATTACTTCATGGTAGTAAATGTGTACATTGAAAGAAGATGCATGAGCATGTCTTCAACACCAGTCTTCAAGCATACCTTGGCGAGGTTGCATGTGTATACATGCTTGATTATATGTATAGGTGCTTGTGAGTTCTCATTCTCCATAGGTGAATGCATATGTAAGGCCTATATGTGCTCACAGTAACACGTGTTTGAGTGCTTCAGGACCCTGGAAGCAACCAGGCTAGGAGGAACATCAGAGGGGAGAGAGGTTCAAGGCACACATATCTCCTCTACTTGGGTTGAAGAGGCCAGAACATGGGCACTTGGGATTTGTTGCTTGAGAATGGGAAGTCAGGACACAGAGACTGGCAAGCACCAATCTGGGCTGATTATTGGTTTGATTATTAATAATGGGCAGAATTGTACAGTGACTAATTACTGTATTAAAATAATTACTGTATTAAAAGGTTATTCCTTTTGTTAATCTCCATGCCATCCAAATGACTGAATAAATTATTAATTCATTAATATGTCAAAAATAAGTTGCAATTATGATTATGAGGTAATTTCTTCTCACTGTCAGGTAGTATTTGTGAAGCATGTCTGCTCCGAGAAGTAACATGCTATAAATGCTATTAAATAACAGTTACATTCATGTTATTTTAAATGACGTGTCAAGCCCTTAAATTAAAAGCATCAGTGAGGCTCAATTTTCAGCAACATCGGCGATTTCTCAATTTGCACGATTATTTTAGCTTTTGTAATAACAAGCATTTCAATTTCCGTAAATGTTCTTGTCTATTTTTCTGCTGTGTATTGTTTAACAATTATAATTGGGATTTTATGAAGTGGAACTGTTTTCCAATGATTGTAATAATTTGGTAGTCTGGGGCTGGAAGGATGCAGTTGTGATTAAAAGAACATACTGCTCTTGCAGAGGAGCCTTGTAAGACTCCCAGCATCTGCTTGTAACTCCAGCTCCAGGGAGACTCAACACCTCTGGCCTCTGAGGGCACTTGAACTCACATGCATACCATCTACACATACATATGCATACCATCATCTACACATATGCACATAATTAAAGATAATAAAATAAATCTTTAAAAATTAATTTGGCCGTAAAATTCATTGGCATGATACATTATTTGTACTAAGAATAACTGCCTAGCCCACCTTTGAAGTTTGCTTAGGGTATGTTTTAATGTCTGAAAGTTGAAGCAACTAAATGTGGAAAATGGCTTGAAGGGATAAAGACATGAAATCAGAACATGATTGTAGTTGCCAAAAGTAAGAGAAACATGGGGCACTGGTGGTATATTCCTTTAGTCCCAGCACTCAAATGCAGAAATAATCAATTAAATTATTTATATTATCATTAATTGGATCAGTATTTATATTATCATTAATTGATCATGGATTTTAATTGATTGTGGATTTTAGTTGGCCTGAATTGAGCAATCTTGGCCCATCTAAGCTAGCTCTTAACTCTATTTCTGAGTAAAGCCCCATATAATATACATACGTCCCCTGGACTGTTTTTCTCCATGCTATGCCGATGTTCCAGGTCACGTGGAATGAGGTTCTTTTCTCTAACCCATGGCATGTGTCTTCCTTCCTGCTCTTTATTTCTTCTCTAGGAGGCTTCTCTTACCCATCAACCAACCTCTCTGCTTCTTAAGTCCGAACTTTAGTCCTGCCTACCTCTGACTTTGCCCAATCTCAGGCCTCAGCATTTATTCAACCAATCAGAGACAATGTAAGTAACAGACAGCAAGCAGGACCAATTAATTAACATTTAGAATGCATACCATCATCACCCCATCACTTGGAAGGTGGAGACAGGTGGATCTTTGAGTTCAAGGCCCGTCTGGTCTACAGAGTGAGTTCCAGGACAGCCAGGGCTACTACACAGAGAAACCCTGTCACGAAAAACCAAATGGGGAGAGGGAGGTAGTGAAAGCCGTACATTATTCACTTTAGTTAATAATAAAAACACTCATATAAAAAGACAGGGCCAGCTATATCTGACCTAGATCTGACAGAAAAATGAAGACCTTATTTTATTCTCTAGTACCCAAATAAAAAAGATGGGCATCGTGAATCAAGCTTGTAACCCTAGAATTGCAGAGGGGCCTGCTGCCTTCCAACCTAGGCCATTCCACATGCTCCAGCCCAGTGTGATCAAGACCCCATCTCAGAGAACAAGGTGGGTGGATGGCACCATGCTGTTCCCCGAAGCATCCTTAGGCAAAGTTGGGATTCTTGACTTTTGCAGAAAATAATGTTAGAATGTGACATTTTGAGCAGAATTTGCATTTAATATGATTTTTAGAGATTGAACACAGGTGGAGGCAAGGGCTCAAAATAGAAAGGGAGGCAGGCACTTTGGAAAAGGTGCATGCATGCTGGGGTGTGGGTATGGACTCCACCTTTACTTTGAGTAAATGGTATGGTTCCTCAGGTGTACTAGAGGGGATGGCAGCTGACAAGGTAAAACTAAGGGTCACAGGGATTTTATTAGAGTTAAAACATTAGTCGGGCGTGGTGGCACTCACTTTTATTCCCATCACTGGAGAGGCAGAGGCAGGTGGATCTCTGTGAGTTTGAGGACAGCCTGGTCTACATACTGAGTTCCCAGCCAGCCAGGGATACAGAGTGATATCCTGTGTATCAAACACCAACAACAAACAAATCCCTGCAAAAAAAGAAAAAGTTAAGCCTTTTTTTTCTTTTTGTAAATAAAATTTAGTCTCGTTTGTATAATTTCCAGGAAGTTGTATCTGGGAAATGGCAAGGCCATACTGGAAGGTCATATATACAAACCTTAAGCATGGCTCACTGCATTTTAACAGTCTTATTTGAAATGTCTGGGGTTTTGTTTGTTTTGGTGAAACAGGGTCTAGCTTTGTTACCCTGGCTGTTCTGTAACTCACTATACAGACTAGACTGGACTCGAAGTCTCCGAAGTCTCAGGGATTCTGCTTCTGCCTCCTGAGTGCTGGGATTAAACGTGCGAGCCACCACACCTCTTGACATATCTTAATTTTTAAAGGGTATATTGTCTTTAAGTATGTAAACTTTTTGTTTTCTGTGCAGAGATTTTTTTTTTTAAATTCTACTGTTATTCTTGGTTTTCAACTGGCAAGAGTTCAATCAGTCTAGGGCCTTTGTCCTTCCGACCTCCTTGACTTGCTAATATTCATTAGTTATTGGCAAATATGTCCCGGGTGGCTTTCAGCCACCCTAAAGAAAGTGTAGCTGCAATCTGTCATTTTGCCCTGACTCGGTCTTAGGTTGGCAACATGCACTGTCACTCGTGGCTTAAGAGCCTGAATCCTGGTCCAATTAGTAGCTCAGCCTGGTGGGCTTTGTGTGGGTGTCACCGTGGTAGTTGGTCTCTGTCTCCTCCCTGGAGTTCGGGGGCTCAGAGCTGGGAGAGTCACTCTGAGGACACTGGGACACCCAGAACCCAGAGACGCCTGAGCCGGACACCGCTTTCGGAATCCGGACATGGTGAGTGGGCTCCAGTCTCTGAGTTACGAGAGCTACAATGCCCTGTGCCCGTCCCAGGTCGAAACTTTTTGGGACGGTTCCATCGGCCCCTCGGCCCCTCAGCGGGGGGGACAGGGCTGGCAGCCCGATGCTCATCTGCAGCTTTCTTACTATGCATCAATCTTGGGGATGACCAGACTTGTCCGGCCTGAGAGAAGTGCTCTGGTCTGGAGTCCCGAGCATCCGAATTCATGGGCAGCATCCATGCTGGACCTGTCCGTGCAGCCTGCGGGGGCAGCAAAATTTTTATTATAAATTCGTATTTGTATTTATGTGTATGTTATATGTGTGTGAGGTGCGATGTGAGTGCAGGTACCCTCAGGCCAGAAGAGGCGTCAGATCCCCCGGAGCTGGAGTTTGAGGTTGTTGTGAGCCTCTTAAGGGTAGTAAATTCTTAAGATTTCCTTTCCCACTGGTTGGTCACCCCAGCTTCCCTTCTCCACAACACTGTCCGTGCCTGGTATATTTTTCAAGCAAATGGGAACTCACAGAGATCCGCCTGCCTCTGCCTCCCCAGTGCTGGGATTAAAGACGTGCGCCACTGCCACCACCGCCCAGCGATCTTGCAATTTTTTGACAACAGCCTTTCTAACATCTCTGGCTGCAGGAGATGTCATCTTTGCTACATTAAATCTCTGCTGTATGTTAATATCCAGGGTGTAGGGCTGGAGAGATGGCTCAGCTGTTAAGAGCATTGACTGTTCCTCCAGTGGTCCTGAGTTCAAGACCCAGGACCCACATGGTGACTCACAACTGTTGCCCCATGGGATGCGATGTCCTCTTTTGGTGTGCAGATGAACATGCAGACAAAACATCTATATACATAAAATACATAAATCTTTTAAAAAATTATCCAGGGTGTCCTGTAGCCCCTACCAGAGCACACAGCAAATTTCTTCCAGGGATGTACAGGAATCTGTGATTTTATTGCTTTTTAAAATCCCTTTTGTGGACTACTTGTGGTTGTAGCCCATACATGGGGCTACAACCTATTTAAAACTTCTGTGGCTTGTGGTCTAAGGAGATTTGCACATTCTGTCTTCTTTGCTTTCAGAGCATGGAGATACAGAATGTAGTCCCTCGCATGCAAGATGGTAAAGTTGGGACACTCAGGATGTGGACTAACTTCTTGTGAGAACAGAGAGACTTAAAGCTGGGAGATAGCTTACGAAGTACTGAGCTCCCAGCCACCCTGACAGAAACCCACTGTTTCCTCTTCTCTCCCCGATGTGCACTAGATGGAAGCTCGAAGTTAGCAACAGCAGTTGGCAGGGGGGGTGGGAGTCAGAAATGTATGCTGAGAGAAACTAGGAACTTTGTATTTTAAGGCCTTCTTTACTCCGATCCCATAAGATACAGCCTGTGGATGTCATAGTTGTGAGTGTGTAAATCCACCACATTGCTGTGCTTCTGAACACTTAGCTTCCCCTTTCCCAGTTCTAAGTGAACTGATGAAATTCTCATTTAAATAAAGTTTATTTATTCACTTTACATCCTGACCGAAGCTTCCTCCCTCCCGTCCTCCAGGCTGATGAAAATCTCCTCAACAGATTTCAAAATAGAGTACATGTCTGTTCTGTGTGTCCATTCATGGAGGGCCATCAGCTCAGGGGCTATGGGAAATGTAGTTACCCCTCCAGTAGTCATATCACTGGTATAGGATACGAGAGAGGCTTTTCCAGTTTCCTTTGGAGCTTATTCTGTTCCATGCATTCTACTAGCTTCTCCTTGGAAATTCCTGACCCCTTGGCTTCTCTGAAGGGTGCCATAGACTGGAGTTGGATGCTGTCTACCTGAAGCTGATGGAAGGGAGAGGAGAAGATCTGGGGTTTGCCATGGTATATGAGTGTCCTACTGTTTGACACTTAGAGCACGTGAGGGGACTGCACTGGGGTCCATGTCATCAGGGTGGCACCATCAGCATGAGATCCTTAGATCTGGGAATGGAGAAATGGCACCAGTGGCTTTGAATCATTGCTTATTCTGGTAATGCTAGGTTTCTCTCTCTCTCTCTCTCTCTCTCTCTCTCTCTCTCTCTCTCTGTGTGTGTGTGTGTGTGTGTGTGTGTGTGTGTGTGTGTGTATGTGTGCTTAGGTGGCACAAAAACATGTTCCAAAACTGTAAGTGGTATGGTTGTTGAATCCAACATCTCGATGTACAAGGCTGAGGTCTGTAGATCACCTGAGCCTGGGGAGTGTGCAGTGTAAGTTCTTCTTCCATGTCTGCCTCTGAAATGTCCTGTAGCTAATATATGTGATACTTGCTTGGCCCGTGTGTAAAAAGAGCGTATTTACCATACATATGAATGAATGCTGGCATGTTCACACCAAAAGCATTGTAAAGTGTGTGCCAGAAGTCTTACTATGAGGCAATTTTATTTATGGAATTTCTTCGTGTCCTTTCAGCAAGTAAATTCTGTTTCCATCTTGTACACTATAACCTTCCTTATTCTCTCGGTTTGTGTCCACAGACCTTTATAAGAAATTGTGACATTAGTGTTGGTGTTATGATGCCCTGTTTCCTTCTGGAACAAAGGAGTCTTTAAGAAGTATGAGTGAGAAGAATTCTACCTCAAGCTGGGGTACATAGGCCTGTGGGTTCATTATACGTTTTTAAGTTTCTGCCATGTTGGGAGGTGAAAAGGGTTTATCATTTCCTAAATTAGGTCCTCAGCCAATTTCCCATAGTATTCCAAGTTTCTCCCAAATCCCTCAGAGTACTCTCTCAGTGGGTGTGTGTATTCATTTACTTGTACTGGATACAGATGCTGCTTTAAGTATGTGAGAAGTTGCCCAAGTCCTGTGGTCTGTGGAGGGATTAGGCTCTGGGTTTAGGCGAAGCTGGCAGTTCAACTGATTTACAGCTGGGGGAATTTGTATAGCCGTCTAAGACCATCTGCAAGAAGAAATAGAATGATATGGAGTACCAGCGTGTCAGCAATACCACACCCTTCCCTGAACCCATGACCTTGACAATGTTATTTTTTCCCTCTGTTCTCATTGGATGGCCAGACGTCATTCACCTACCGGTGGCTCTTGAATGGCCTTTTTGCTGGCACTCGTATAATGCTGTAGCTATGAACACAATTAGCTTGCTATATGGACTTAATTGCTTTTGTTTCTCTTTCAGAACTCTGCTTTTTCTTTTTCTTTTTTTTTTTTTTTTTGGTTTTTCGAGACAGGGTTTCTCTGTTTAACAGCTCTGGATGTCCTGGAATCGCTTTGTAGACCACAGAGCACAGCGGATTGCCTCTTCCTCGGGTCCCATATTTGGTGCTTGACTTCCGAACCAGGGGTTGGCCTGTACCCAACAGCAGCAGCTGGGAAGCGGTAGGCTAGCTTTGGATGCTTTGTGGTAGCAACATTCTTTTCAGTCTTAGGCATTGTCCCTGTCTTATGCCTGTCAAGATATGTTGTTAGGGAAGGTTTGTGTACCTCTAGCATGAAAAGGAGGCATTAAGCCCTTTCAGCTCCCTGAGTTCAGAGGAGCCATAGCTTTCAAAGCTGGCCCATGGGCATTCCAGACTGAGATGTGCTGGGGGCTTAGGGTAGAGTTTGGAAGATGTCCACTCTCCATGCCCAATATACCTTCTTACAGGGGGGAAATGAACACCGTGTGAGAAGAATGCCCACCAGAGCTTATTCCAGGCGGTAATAACCAAGTGTCCTTAATGGCTTCAGTCAGGCCTAACCTTTTTCATCTACATTGTTAGATCCTTCACATCTTCCTCGAACTGTTCAGGCTTTAAAAATCATCAAGAAACTCATCAGCACAGAATAAGGCTTTCTGTTCATTTTTCCCCCCTAGGAACTCTAGCTTCACCCGAAGCATCACATTTGCCCCTGGGTGAACTGGGCAGACTGCTAAGACTGTCACACCTTTCCCCCATCCCCTTTTGATTTCTCTTGTACTCTGCAAGTTGGATTTATCTTCTTGTCAGACTCAGAGCTTCCAGAGCCCTCCTTCCTCATACAGGTCATATTCTACCACGGAGCTCAGCAAAGCCATTGAGTCCCCATACCACCCCTGGGGTCCCATAGTGCTCCTGAGGTCCCGTACCACCCTTGAAACCCCATACTACCCCTGAGGTCCTGTACAACCCCTGAGGTCCCATACCAACCCTAAAGGTCCTTGCCATTCATGAGGTACCAGCAGAATCAACCTCACTTTAAAAACAAAACACAAAACCTCTGCTGTGAACACAGTCCTCCCAGACAAGGCAAACTGGACACTGAAACACTCTCCTGCAAACCCAAATCACTAAGTATTGTCTCTCCCATATTGTCTTCTAGTCTCTGATACTCATGGCACCCTCAGGTAGTGATGGCCAAGGTCTCTAGTGGCTCGTATAAGCTAGTCTACTAAGGACCAATTTCTCCCACAGTTTGTAGCTTTTTGTTTTGTTTTGTTTGTTTTTCTTTTTTGAGACAGGGTTTCTCTATGTAACAGCTCTGGTTGTCCTGGAACTCACTCTGTAGACCAGGCTGGCCTTGAACTCAGAGAGATCCACCTTCCTCTGCCTCCCGAGTGCTGGGTTTAAAGGCGTGAGTGCCACCATGCCCTGCTGAGTTTGTTGCTTTTATCTTAAGTAGTTTCTTTGCTTCAACTGTACTCAGACTGATTCCTCCTGTTCTGTGTCCCACAGCCTCACTAGCTAGGCTAGGAGGGACAGTTTCATTTCAAAAATTTCCCAGGTGGGCTGGAGAGATGGCTTAGTGGTCAAGAGCATTTTCCTGATTTGCAGATAACTCAAGTTCAGTTCCTCACACTGGTCTGCAACTCAAGTTCTAAGAGATCCAACACCCTCTTCTGGCCTCTTTGAGCACTAACTATACATGTGGTGCATATATATATACATGTAGGCAAACACACACACAAAATAAGAATAAAATCTTAAAGTCTTTCCCAATTCAAGCAGGTCCCAAGTATTCTCTTATTATCATAGTTCCTTGTATGAGGCCATTATTAAGGCTCCTGTTTTCATATTAAACCACAGACTGTCTTGTGATTATCTTTTGTGATTACTTTGATCACATCCTTTTCCTATTCATTATCTGATTCTTCCCATGGGTTCTGTGGGTTTGGATCTTAGGAAGCGCTCTTTAGCATTACACCCAATTTCTACTTTCTTTTCCTTGCACCTGTAAGAAACTGCAAATTAACATGTCCCATCTCATCACCTGTATTTTCAACTTCCTTTGCTAAATTAGACGCCAATGCAGCAGATAGCATCCGCAGGTCATAACTCCTATTGTGCATCAGCAAGTTCATCTTGAGAACACAGCTGAGGCCCAGTTGCATTTCTTCTTGCATAGCTGAAAGACACCACAGGCTGCTTCCCATCTCATGAATGCTCTATTCAGAGACTGCCATAGATTCCTTTGAAGCATCCTTATACTCACACGGCACACCTAATTCATCATGGCAGCATGCCACCCCTTTCCACATACAGGTAGATGGCCACTCTGGGATTCCCAATCAAGAACATTATACTCCTCAAGGAGATGGCTGGTCTTTGGTTAGAGATCCTCTCACTCTTCACAGGGAGCCTGCAACCAAGGAGGTACACCGTCCCTGCCATGAGAGGCAAGGCGGCCATATTAAGATGGCCTCCACGAATGAGCCAATCATAGAACAGCTCCAGTTGCATGTCTCATCATCCATCGCAGGGATATTCATCCTCTCTCCCCAAACTCACCTTTGGCCCTAGACGTTTGATTTTTCCTGTGGAAATGTAAATAAATGCTTATTCACCCCAGCAGGGTACTGATCACAGACCAAGAGAATGATTCCATGATTGACTAAGTTTAGCTTAGTGAGACAGTGGGTTTACTGGGGTTACTTATTGGAGTATGGATGAAGCATTACTTACTGGAGCAAGGCTTACTAAAAAGCAGATATGTCTCTGAACATTCCTCACAGCATGAGTGATGACTCAAAAAACCTTTATCCCTGAAGCCCGAGATCACATGATCATTGTGCTGTTCAGGTTTTATTTCAGGAGCCATTGCCATTCAAGGATGTGCCCATTGATTTCTCTTCAGAAGACTGGGAATGCCTCGGCCCTGGTTGATGGAATTTGTATAGGGATGTGATGTTGGAGAATTACAGAAACCTTGTCTCTTTGGATGAGAATCCCCCCTCCAGAATTTTTGTTTGTTTGTTTTTCAAGACAGGGTTTCTCTGTGTATCCCTGGCTGTCCTGGACTCACTTTGTAGACCAGGCTGGCCTTGAATTCATAGAGATCCACCTGCCTCTGCCTCCCAAGTGCTGGGATTAAAGGCGTGCACCACATGTCCCGCCCCTCCAGAATTCTTAATCCATTGTCCATATTTTATTTCCTCCCTTCATGGACTATCTTTCAGGAGCTTACCTTTCACACGAAGGCACAGACAAGATCATTTTAATTACGTTTCCTTTTCAAAATCTCCTTTCTTGAGGGAGTATGTTTCTTTTTTTTTTTAAACCATTTATTTATTTATTATGTATACAGTATTTGCTCTACATATATGCCCGGGCACCAGATCTCAATGTAGATGGTTGTGAGCCACCATGTGGTTGCTGGGGATTGAACTCAGGACCTTTTGGAAGAAAAGCCAGTGCTCTTAACCTCTGAGCCATCTCTCCAGCCCAGGGAGTATGTTTCTTATTCACTCTAGATTGGTGGTAATTTTGGCAGTTTGTTGGCATGAGGTATCATGGACTGCATTTTACAGTCCAAATCTTCCCTTTGATTTAGTCACGGGTGCAAGTGAGACTTTAATCTCCAAACTGAGAATTCTTCATGTGTATTCTACTCTGTCTGTAGGAAACCACTGGGGAAATAATTTCCTAGAGTCTTCCATTGTGTTTCCCCCTGACCCCACCCCCCTCACCCCAGCACAGCTCGAGGTGGGAAAATTCCAAGTGAGCATCATCTCCATCTTTTTAACGAACAGGTCTTGCTGTGTGTAAGCCTTACCTGGTCACCTTTCTGGAGCAGAGAAAGGAGTCTTGGAATGTGAAGAGACAGGAGTCAGTAACTGTGTGCCCAGTTAGGTGGGAATGAAAGAATCCGAGGACACAGGTGAGCAGTCCAAAGATCCAGAAGGTGGACAGGCTTTGAGATGTAGATCAGGAAGTCTGATTCAGTTGAAATGATTTTTCAAGGGACTATGAAAAATAGTTTCATTTGTTAACAGAAAGATACCTGCCCCGTGTTTATCACACTGCCCAGTCTTCAAGTCTTCTTTAGTGACCTCACAGAACATCAAGGTGACAGCAATGTCCTTCCTTTGAAGGTCTGCATAATCCCCTCTGATTTTTCTTTTTCTTTTCTTCTTTTTCCTCCTCCTCCTCCTCCTCCTCCTCCTCCTCCTCTTCCTCCTCTTCTTCTGCTTCCTCTTCTTCTTCTTGTGCTGTGGGCCTCAGAAAACAATCCATATTTCTAAAGACCTCTGTGTTAAACCATACAAATGAAATACTCACATCAAAAAGAAGCTGCTCTTCCAGAGGACCTGGGTTTGATTCCCAATACCCACATCTGGCAACCCACAATCCCTGTCTAGAGGGTATGACTCCCTCTTCTGGCCTCCATGAGCACACTCACACATGTGGCATACATTCACACAGACTTGCCATATGTGTAATTTAAAAAGGTTGTCTAATGCCATTTATATATTTATTCATTACAATGGCTTTATCAGAGATTTTTGTTTGTGATTTAAATGCTTTCTTGGTTTGTTGTTCATGGGTGTGAAGCTTTTTAGACCCTGAATGTCAGTCACTTAAAATGTACCTTCTTCATGGGTTTTATTGTCAAGATTGAGAACTGTACTTATCTGGAAAGCAGTGTTCATAGTACATTATTGTTTATTAAGAATTTTATGAAGTAGTTCTTTTTCCAATTCCATGGTCTGTGTTCTATTTTTTTAGAGTTGGTTCTTTCACACAAGCTAATATTTTTTATTTTAAGCTATATATTATCTTTGGTTGGCATTTTAAAATACAGTATACATTAGAACAACATAAAGTAAAATTAAAATGACTATTATTGCTACAGTTCCAATAAGGTTACATATACTTTTGTTCTCTCTCTCTCTCTCTGTGTGTGTGTGTGTGTGTGTGAGAGAGAGAGAGAGAGAGAGAGAGAGAGAGAGAGAGAGACTTGGCTAAGGATGTAGCCTATTTGAATACATTTGCTTAGCTTAAGCAAGTACCAGGTTTCATAGGCAGAACCACAGAAAATGAAATAAGTGAATAAAAATGGAACTGTCATTTAATCTGACAATCTTACTACAGGATTTATAGTCAAAGAAAATGAAATCATATGCTGAAGAGAAATCTCCACTGCTATGTTTAGGGTAACATTCTCAGTCATGATACAGATTAAATAAAAGTTTTCCTTTGGTGGATGGAAGCACACAGAGTCATCAAAAGACAAAGTGTTATCATTTGGTGCAATATGAGAAAACATTCAGAGTTTTATGATGTCTAAAATAGCCAGAATCACATAGTCGATCTACACGATCTCATTCAATGTGGACTCTAAATACAATCTCAGATATATAGAGTATAAATGGCGTGCCCCAAGAGTCCTGTTAGTTTCAGGAGAAGGGGTGGGTAATGTTGGTCAAACACTACAAGATCTTATTTGACCGAATTTTGCAACTGCAGTAGAGAGGAGTCCAATACTGTATCCCTGTGAAGTGCTCACAGAGGGTCTATAAAGCGTTTGAAGCACAAAAATGATGTTTTATGTCCCAAAATCTCATGATGAACATGACAAAGCACATTCATTTTAATTGTATAAATAACACTCAAATTAAAAATCTATAAATCTTTCTCGACTCTGTGGATTGAGATCATCTGGGTGTTCACACCAATCAACTGTGCTAGAGTCCATTTGAGCCCCTAAATTTGTTTTTGTTGTGTGCTTTCTATAGGCTTGTATTTTTATTTTCCCTCTTGGAATAGTTTGAACAAGTTTCTTTTTCTAAATTTTATTTGCTTTATTTTATGTGCGTTAGTATTTTGCCTGCATGTATGTCTGTGTGAGGGTGTTGGCTCCCCTGGAGTTGGACTTACAGTTGTGAGCCACCATGTGGTTGCTGGGAATTGAACTCAGGTCCTCTGAAAGACGACCCTGGAAAGTTTGCCTATCAGCTTGTAGTGAAACCCAGCCCCCTTGAATCACATTCACAGCAGCTTTAATTTGATTCTCCTTCATAGGAGCAGAATTTCTTCAGTCTTTTCTCTTCACAGGTTGGAAGCTTATCTGGGTGAGGTCTTGTCCTGAGGACACCCTTCCCTTATTCCAGCACTGGTCGGGCCTCTCCTTGAACTCCCCATCTCTTTCAGAACAAGCCTTGGCTTCAACATTAAAATTTTCCTGTTGCTCTTTTTCTCCTCAAACTACATTTGGTATTTCTCCTTGTCCCACTTGCTCTCTCTCAGTGTAGACCTGCATAAGAGTCATCACTAATAACCAGGCAACAGAGTCAATAGTAGACAGTCTGGAAATCTCCTCCACCAAAGAAATTAGTCCATTATTTTAAAATTTAATCCTAGACAAATTGTTAGGACCAGGGAAGAAATCAGCCACACCCTTTGCAAAAAAATATCACAAGAATGGTCCCTAACCCAGCTGCTAATATCATTGCCCTGTGTAACCTCTTGATTTGGGCTTCCACTGTCCACAAAGCTCTAATCACTACTGTCTTCTAATCTCCTACTCGGATGGTCCACTTAAGCTCTGCTTACAGTTTTCAACCACTTTTCTAGTCCAAAGTCTCAAAGTCCTCCACATTTCTCCAAAAGAAAAAAAAAAACAACCAAAAACAAAAACCCAGCATGGTCATTTTCTTCACAGCAGTACCCCACTCCTGGTACCAACTTCTATTACTTTTCTATTGCTGTGGTATAACACCGTAACTGTGGTGGTTTGAATGAAAGGTCTTCCATAAGTCTCTGGCTTTTGAATATGTGGATTTCTAGTTGGTGGCTGGCAAAGAGTAGGAGATGTGGCCTCGGTTGAGGAAGGTGTCACTTGGGGTGGCAGGCTTGGAGGTTTCAAGACTCGGGCCGCTCCCAGTGTGCCTCTGCTCCTTGTTTGTGCACTAGAATGTGAGCAGTCACTGTTGTTCCAGCACCATGCCTGCTGCCATGATCCCCACCATAATGCTGATGGACTTCTATCCTTCTATAACTGTAAGTCCCAAATAAACTCTGACTTCTATCAGTTGCCTTGGTCATGATGTTTTATCCAGCAACAGAAAAGTAACTAAGACAGTGTCATACTTAGCTTAAACTGTCCACTTGACACAATCCAGTCAGTTTGGAAGAGGGAACCTCAATTGAGGAGTGGCCTCCATCAGATTGATGTGATTGCTAATTGATATAGGTGGACTGAGCCCACTGTGGGTAGTGCCATTCCTAGGCAGGCAGGCCTAAGAATAGTAGCTCAGCAATCCAGGGAAAGTAAGCCAGTAAGCCATGTTCCTCTTGTAACAGGCCCCAGAACTTCATAGGCCCTCAAATCTTAACACAGCTGACTCCATGATGGAAATACCACTCAGGCCCTAAAACTGAACACATAGACAGCATCACCAGCCAAAATGAAAACAAAGACATAATCCATGAAAGTCCATTGTTCTGGGAAAGTCTCTAAATGTACTAACCTTGTTTTTTGGTTTCTGTAGTTCTGTTTCTAGTATCTGTCCATACATCCGAAGGATGTCAATCCAGGATATGTTTTTTTTTTTTATTCAAAGCTCACCCTGAGAAAGTCTCAGGACTACACTGGGATCCTGAACAAATAGTGTTAATAGCTGTCCAGCTGACAAAGATTTTCTGTTGGTTTAAACCCATGGCCAAGAAGTCTTCTCTGGGGGATACCCCACAACATTTCTGGAGGCTACGCAAACGGGTTTAGTGATCTGTAGTATGTAAATTATTGGCATCCTAACCTACTGAATCTTATTGAAAGCTTTTATTTATGTGACTCTACTTCTCTGCACATTTCTTAGAAATCGAAGCTTAATCTGCATCTAATTAAGAGGCCTTCATTTCCAGTCAGTTCATCTTTCTCCATGAGAACTGAGCTGTTTGTCTTATGATTTGAAATGCCCCAAATCCCACGGTCATCTCCCTCCTCCTCCTCCTCCTCCTCCTCCTCCTCCTCCTCCTCCTCTTCTTCTTTGTCAATTTTGACACAATGTAGGGCTATCTGAGAAAAGGAAAGCACATAATAAAATACTTCCATAA
This sequence comes from Lophiomys imhausi, assembly GCA_907164525.1. Classification (NCBI taxonomy): domain Eukaryota; kingdom Metazoa; phylum Chordata; class Mammalia; order Rodentia; family Muridae; genus Lophiomys; species Lophiomys imhausi. The sequence continues at coordinate 1,834,783 of CAJQZJ010037421.1, forward strand.
GATTGGGGTACAGGCAAGCCTGTGGGGCATTTTCTTAATTAGTGATTGATAGGGGAGGTCCCAGCCCATTGTGGGTGGTGGTCTTGGGTTCTATAAAGAAGCAGGCTGAGCAAGCCAGTAAGCAGCACCCCTCCATGGCCTCTGTATGAGCTCCTGCCTCTAGGTTCCTGCCCTGTTTGAGTTCCTGTCCTGACTTCCTTCAGTGATGAACAGTGATGTGGAAGTGTGAGCCAAAGAAACCCTTTTCTCCCAGAGTTGCTTTGATCATGCTGTTTATCCCAGCAATAGCAACCCTAAGCCACACACCGTAGTCAAACTGGAAACATCCAAAGATAAACTGAAATTTAAGAAAGCAACAAACAAAATAAACACATATATAGAAAAGTATGATTTCAGTTACTGAAATATGTAATCAAAAACAAAATTTAAAAAAATGAAGCGGGTGTGGTGGCACATGCCTTTAATCCCAGTCCTACGAAGGCAGAGACAGGTGGGTTTCTTGAATTTGAAGCCAGTTTGGTCTACAGAGACAGTGCCAGGAGACCCTGCCTTGAAACACAAACGAAACAAAATTTAAAAAATGAAGTTACATCTTTAGAGAAAAAGAATGTCAATACAGACATCATCAGAGTATTCTTTCCAGAACAAAGTGGAAGTCATGTTGACATGCCAGTTGCTCATCACCAGAAATGAAAATTACATTTTGCAAGTACCAGATATTTAACAGGCGTTTGAAGCAACTAAAAGGGAATGCAAAATATTCAGGTGCACGTTGGTCAAAATACATTGTACGAAAATTTCAGAGAATTGTCAAAAATCATTTACAAATAAAATAAATCTTAAAAAAAAAATCTGTGCAGGAAAGCTCTGTCTTTTTTGTCCTAATTCAGCCTCGAAGTGGTAACTCGCACTGCCAATCAAGGCTGCCCGGAGCCGGGAAGCGGTCTTCGTTCTGGGTCTCTAGATTGAGAACTACCCCGAGACCGGCTTTGTGTGCGGCGCTGCCAAGGTGGCATCTGTCTCCTATCTGCACCGGGTCACCGCGGAACCTAGAAACCCGGGAACCCAGACACCCCGGAACGGAAGACTGCGGAACCCGGACACCCCGGAACGGGACACCGCGGGAACAATCCCTTGGCGAATCCGGACATGGTGAGTCGGGGCCCGGCCTCTGAGTAGCGCTGCTGCCGTGCAGGGTCAGTGGCATAGCGAGGGCACAGGCCTGACAGCCCCATGGCGGGATCTTGGGGACACCCCGACTCCCCGTGTGCGGGTCCTTCCTGAGAGAAGCTCTGAGCTGGGGCCCCCGCGCCTGCTTCTCCTGAGCGTCTTAATTCATCGGCAGCATCCAGTCCGAACAGTAAATTCGTAAGAATTTCCCTCGCCAGCTTCTCGTCTAAACTGTCCCCGCATAGATTTCAAGCAGACTCTGTGCTTTTTAATGTTTTTTTTCCCCCCCATGCACATCAGGTGGCAATTTGAAAGGACGGGTTTCGTGTTCGTGGAATTTGCGCCGGAGCCGAGAGCCACAGGATTGTTATTAGATCCCTGGTAAAACTTTCCACGGCTCACTTCCCTCATCTTCCCTAGGCACAGGGACTTTATGACGCTGTCTTTGGGTTGAGCCTTCCCCTGGCTGACTTTCAGAGGTGATGTGTCTTCATTTCATCCTCCATTTTTTTTTCTTTTAAACTGGATTTCAATACTTTTTGACATCAGATGAGGATACGAGGTGCTCCCGGCTGGCTGCCGTGTCTCAGGGTAGGACTTGTAAAGATCCTTAGATTCTGTCCTAGGACGGATCTGTGAGCACTCCTTTAAGGGGAATGAATGGCTGGATGCCAGGAAGTTGGGGGGAAACCTTGGTATATTTTATTTGAAGACACCACATTTGTTTATGTATCTTGGCTACTGTAATATTATAACTGAGTCCTCATCTGTATTGTGACTTTTGGGTCATACTGTAAGTCAGTTTTAACTTGTTTTGAAGAGCTTTCACAGTATTCTTTATAAGTTCTGATAATCAATTTGTCATCTTGCCAATAGTTCCCAAGGGACCTCCCCCTTTTCTCCTGTGTTTACGTTCCCTGGAACACTCCCCTGCCCTTTCTTTCTAATGACAGACATTTCTTCAGATAGCCCATGCTGCCCTGGAGGTTGCCTTGTTTTTGCTGATACCTCCTGAGAGTTGGGGTACCTTTTCGGTAACAGCTCTTCTAAAGACTGTGCCCAGTCTGAGTTAAATTGGTGTTGCAAATAAATTAGAGTCCATGCATTTATGGAAGCATATGCTGTAGACACTTTCTAGCCCTGTACACGGGCCTGTGATTTTTAACTTTTCTACATTATGACTACTCCATGGACGTGCTTACACATGAATTTATACTTACTCCCTGCTGAGGTCTAGGGAGATTTTTCACCCCCTTTGCTCCCCAAACTTGACAGTTCATATGTAGCCCCTTCAATAAACTATGGAAGATTTGGGCCACTCAGTGTTTTTTTTTTTTTTTTTTTTTTTTTTTGGTCTTGTTTTGCTTTCTGGGTCTGACATCAGGGCAGTAGGCGTCATTGTATATGCATCACCCACGTTATGGGTTTCAACTGTCTCTTCTTTGCAAAAGTGTATCCTTCCTTCTCTGGGGCCACTTGTAGACTAGTTCTCTGCTGTGCTCTGTGATTGCTTCAGGAAGAGTGTAATGCGCTTTTGTACAGGTTGAAAATCCTCTCATCTAAGGATGAGGCTAGCACCCTTAAGTTCAAGTGCCTACTTGAGTGAACTCCATGAAGTTTAAGAATGTTAAAACAGAAACAGAAACAAAAACCAAAACAACAAAAAACAAAACTTAGAAGATCCAAAATTTCCTCTCTTTGTAGTATTTTATTTTCCTTGAGTTGCTGATCCCTTGGTCAGCTCCCTTGTTGTGTGTTCTCCGAAATGATTAGTCACAATTGTGTGTAGTTGTAAATGCCTGTATTCCCAGCATTTTGGATGCTGCATGAGGGTTTGAGTTAAGGGGCAGCTTGGGCTGCACAGGGAGTACCGGGCCACCTGGGTTACATGGCAAGATCTGTGTGCAGTGTGAAGCTGAGATTTTATCTCTCTGAGTTCTATTTTGGGTAGGTACCCTTTCCATGGCAGGTCTTTTATCCTAAGCATGATGAGACCGAAGAGAAATGTGTTTTACTCTTTATTATTTTTGTTTCTTTTCTCTGATTTTAACTTCTGCTATAGACACCTAGGAAATGTCAGCTGTCACAAAGTGAAAATTGTCCTGTGTGCGATGGTTACCCTTGGTTGCCAGTTTGGACCTGGAAGCAAAAAGACATAAGATGTGGTCCACAGGCATGAAGGTCTTTCTTGGTCACATTATTCAAAGTGACCACACTCTTTCTAAACATGGGTGGTACCTTCTATTGGCAGCTCAGTTAAAAGGAAATCCTGGAGGAAAGCTTTGCCTTTAGCTCTTACAGTCTTGCTGAAAAGGTCAGCTTCTACATTCCTTTTCTGATATGAGAACCCAATTTCTTTGGGCTTCCAACATGGGCTGAAGTTTAGTGGATCTCCAGGAATCCTCTAGGCCTTCAGCATGAGGTTAGGACTACAGAGGTGTCCAGCTTTGTGAACTGAGCAACCTCAGGGTTCTCCGTCTCTCTGGTGTGAAGACAGCCATTGTTGTATCCAGGTTGTATTGTATGCGCTAGCTAGGTTTATGTCACCATGACACAGCTGGAGTCACCTGAGAAGAGGGAGCTCCAATCAAGAAAATGCCTTCTTAAAAGCCAGCTGCAGGCAAGACTGTATGGCATTATCTTAATTAGTGATTGATATGGAAGGACCCAGGCCATTGTGGGTGGGGCCACCCCTGGTCTGGTGGGTCCTGGATGCTCTAAGAAAACAGGCTGAGCAAATTATGAGAAGCAAGCCAGTAAGCAGCACTCCTCCATGGCCTCTGCATCAGCTCCTGCCTCCAGGCTCCTGCCCTGTTTGGGTTCTTGCCCTGACATTCTTTGATGATGAACAGTGATGTGGAACTCTAAGCAAAATAAAACTTTTCCTCCCCAAGGTGTTTTTGATAATGGCGTTTTATTACAACAATAGTAACTGCATAAGCCAATCTAATAAATTCTCTAATTTTAAATATATATATTTATTTTAAATTAGAGAGAGAGTCTGTAGTGTAGCCTGGCTCCTGGAACTCTATTTAGATCAAGCTAGCCTGGAACTCACAGATAACCATCTGCCTCTGTCTCCCTAGCACTGAGACTAAAGTCATGCACCACTATGCCTGGCAATTGTTTTTTTTCCCCTTGGTTTTTGAAATTAATATTTTCAATTAATATAATTACATAGTTTCCCCCTCCAGTCCCTCTTGTGTACCCTTCTTTCTCAAATTCATAGCTTTTTCTTTTTTGTACATATGCGTGTGCACACACGCACACACTCACACAATCACACACAAATGCAACCTCAGTCTGTATAATGCTACTTGTATGTAGATAATTTCAGGGCTGACCGCTTGATACTGAATAGTCAACTTGAGGCCTCTTCCTAAGGGAAGACTATTTTTTTTCCAGGTTCTCAGCAATCCTTCCTGGCCTGTAATTGTTATCTAGGGCTAGGACCTCATGAGATGTCTGTTAGTGTGGATGTTGTTCGGTTTTGTTTAGAAATTGCACTGTTGAGGCTTCCTGAGTGTAGCTTCTCTGACTCTTTTAGGAGACATCTAGCAGACATGTGACGCCTCTTGTTCCTACCCCATCTTCCTTGTGCTGTTCCCCGAACTTCACGTGTAGGACTTGCGTGGTTGATGTATCAGTTGTGGCTGAAACAGTCACTTGCTTTCTGCATTTTGATCAGTTGGTGTTTCTCTGTAATGATCTTCATCTGTTGCAAAGAGAACTTTCTTTGAGGAGGGGTGAGAGCTACATTTATCTCTGAATATAAGAATGAATACAAACTACATTGGCCTAGTAAAATGACAGTTGTAGGTTCTCCTCTAAGATCCATGTTCTCACGAGCTCTGGGTACTAGAGGTTGCCCTGTTAGCAGGCATGAAGTCCAGTTAGAGAGTTATTAGTTAGCTCTGAGCTGTTCTTGTATGGGTTACCAGGCCATGCTGATCGTTGGTGAAGTCCATAGCCATCTTAGCTGGGTAGCACTATTTATTGGTTGCCTCTCTCCTTGGGAAACTTGCATGGCACCTTCTGGTACTGTGAAAGCTAGTCCTCAGGGAGGGCTCTTTCACATCAGTTCCTCCTCATCCTGTGTCTGAAGTACATGGTGTGTTCAGCTTGGGAACCAAGGGCAACGGCTATAGCCTATCATGTTTTGGGAGTCTCCTGTACTCTCCTGTAAATTCTCTTTTAATATATATATATTCATTCTGTTGATTCTGTTCTTCTAGGGAATGTTAAGGTCCCTTAAGCTGACAGTTTGCCCTTGGTCTTTCCTGTGTTTCAAGTGTTCTGGTTGATTTTCCAAAAACAAAGTCTCTTTCCTGTGTTTCAAGTGTTCTGGCTGGTTTTCCAAAAACAAAGTCTCATGGACAGTTTGGAATCAGGGAAGTCACTACACCAGTGGTTCTCAACCTGTCGAGATGACCCCCTTTTGCCTCCAGAAATATTTATATTATGATTTAGAATAGTAGCCAAATTACAGTTATGAAGTAAGCAACAAAAATAATTTTATGATTGGGGGTCACTGCAATATGAGGAACTGTATTAAAGGGTCGAAGCATTAGGAAAGTTGAGGACCACAAAATACTCCAGTAGTTTGTGTGAAATAGCAGCATTTGCAAATAATCTACAGCCATCCTCTATTATACTTTATTTTGGATTTCTCACAATGCTTGCTATAGTAGAAATACTACATAACTATTAGTTTTCTGCACTGTTACAAATAATGACAAGAAAAGTGTGTGCTTAGCTCAGGTGTCTTCCCACAATACTTTCTAGCATGTTGTACTGGGTGAATTGTGGATGTGAAACACAAAAGGAGCCACCTATAGCCTGATTATGAAGACACTATGATGGTAGCAACTTCCCATTGCTTCTCACACTGTCTTCTTGTAAAGCTAGGACTCTTTTTTTGTTGGTAGTGGGGCTAGAACCTTGGGCATCATGCTTATGAGACGGGTGCTCTTTACTGAGCTACATCCCTAGACTCCAAGTTATGTGAAGTAAAAGTAATATCGACATACAGACCTAATCATGTTTTATTCATTTTTGATGTGTTGCGGTAGGGTTTATTCCTCTGCCCTGCCTATTTGAGAATGTGCTGTGTAGTGTAGGCTGGCCCTGACGTCATGATCCTCTTATTTCACTGCCTTTAGTGCTGGGACCACAGGCACGTGCCGTGGGCTGTGCTGTGTTTCTCATCTTCTGATAGAGTTTGAACATCTTTTCATATCTTTAGAAACACAGAATGTGAGCCACGCGTGGTGGTGCACACTTTTAATCCCAGCACTCGGAAGGCAGAGGCAGGCGGATCTCTGTGAGTTAGAGGCCAGGACAGCTAGGGCTATTACACAGAGAAACCTCATCTTGAAAACAAACAACACAAACAAACAAAAACCAAACCCAACAACAACAAAACCCCCCCATAGAATGTGGGGTGGTGGTGCGGGAATGACTTCTGACACCTTTCCACTCTGCTAACCCTGCCTTTGTTTTATCTTATAAATACAACTGTAAGTTGTTACTGAAGTTACATATTTTTTAATGTGATTGCTTATTTCCCATCGCCTTATTCTTATTAGTGTTGTGAGTTTTGAAATAGATACAGTGAGAAGTCTCCGTTTTTTCTTTGGCTTTCATTTATCTTGTGTGTGCATGCACTGTGTATGCATATCACATGTGTGGGTGCACATTTGTGTGCGGGTATAGGCGTGCATGCACGTACAAACACACGTGTAAAGGCCAAGTGCTAGTGTCAGGCGTCTTCCTCAGTTGTTTTCCATCTCGCATATTAAGATGGAGGCTCTCACGTAAATCCAGAGTGTGCTGACTTGCCGAGCCCAGCTAGTCACTTTGCCCCAGCAATTTCCGGTCTGTTTCCTGAGAATTGGGATTCCAAAAAGGCCTCTAGGCCCACCTGGCTTTCCCATGAGTGCTGTGCAGCCAGTAATTAACTACTGAGGCATCTGCCTTCCTTAAGTTACCTGCTTTAACATGTATGAATTCCTGGCACTTAGTTTCTGTTCTCAAGGCCATTGCTAGCCCTGAACTGTAAATGCTGTGGATTGTCATGTAGTTCTGTGTTTTCTGCACATGGTGTGAACTAGGAATCTGCATTGGTGATTGATGTGGAAGGATGCAATCCACTGCATTCTGTTTATGTGGTTCCTCAACCCTACTTACTGAGAAGTAAATAGTTTAATAACAAGGATTTATGGGGACATCTATGTACTAAACATGTCCTTTAATTGATTCACTTTTTTTTTTTAACCTGCTTTCCCAGGGTAAAGGTGTTCTCATCAGCCATAATGAGTCACTATGTTATGCTTTGGTAACCAGTAGCCTCATCTTCAGATGAGTTTAAACACCAAGGTGTGCATCAAACAGCTGTGAGGCTGCAGCTGGTCATTGTGGGTAGAAGAGCTGGCTTTGAAAGCTATTAAGATGTGATACAAGTGACTTCTACTGGCATCTCTTGGGCCAAGTTTCTCTGGGGTGGTTGTGGGTCTTTGAACATCTCTCAAGGAAGAATACTGAAAATGAGTGGACAGTGTTTGCCAGATGTTTGTCCTCTCCCACATCTGTCTCAATTCACAGCTCCTGAAAGAGACAGCCCTAAAGTGTACGTATTTATCCTTTTCTACTACAGTCTCCACCTCCTTGTGCTTCCCTGGAGACCTTCCTTGATCCAGAGACCTCAGAACCGACAGAGAACTTTCAGGCCAACCCACTGAAGTTAGCTAGTGTCTGTCTGGGAACTTATTTTCTGGTTTTGTGTATTTTGCCTTTCTTTGTAACTTTAGAATCCTTTTTTCTTATCCTAAAGTTAAAATTTTTTCATTACATTTAATCTGTGTCTGCTGTGTGTGTATGTACGTACATGTACATATACATGAGTGGGGCTATATGTGTGTGTACTTCAGCATGCTTGTGGGGGTCAGAGGACAACTTGTGGGAGTTGCTTTTCTCCTTCCACCCGATGGAACTCAAGTCGTCAAGCTGGGCTGAAAAAGTCTTTACCCTCAGTAGGGAGCGGTAACCACTGAGCTACTTCCCCAGGTCCAGCAGTAGCACTTGCTAATCAGGACACAATGCGTGGTTTTGTTTTTGTTTTTGTCAGTTTGGCACAAACTAGACTTATCTGAGAAGAGGGAGCCTCAGTTGAGAAAATGCCCCCCTCAGATTGCAAGTGTGTGGGCATTTTCTTGATTGGTGATTGATGTGGAAGGACCCAATCCACTGTGGGAGGTGCTATCCCTGACATTCCCCTGCCACTTTCATGTCACATGTGTTGTAACCCTCCTCTGTTAAGGCCTCATCTCGTTCAGTGGCCCCTGTGACCTCCACAAGCCCCCAAGTGAAGTGTAGAGATCTAAAAATTCAAAGCTAGAATAGTAGACTAGAGAGAACATGTGGCATTTGTCTTTCTGGGCCTCAGTCACCTAACTGAGTGTAATTGTTTTCAATTCTCTCCACCTCCTTGTGAATCTCATTTTGCTTTGCAGCTGACTAAAATCTTGTTGTGTAAATGCTTTGCATTTTCACTGTCCACTCTTCAGTTGATGGACACCTAGGTTGGCTCCATTTCCCAGATATTAGTACTGGAGCAGCCGTGGTCAAGGACGAGCAAGTACCACTGTAGTAGATGGACCTCTCTGGGTTTATGCTGGGACATGTGATGGTCTAGTTTTAGCTTTCTGAGAATCTCCACACTGATTTCCACTGTGGCTGTGCCAGTTTACACTCCACCAACAGTGAATCGGCATTCCCCACATCTTCATCATCATTTGTTGTCATTTGTTCTCTTGATGATACCCGTTCGGTTTGTGGTGAGATGGAATCTCAAAGTACTTTAAGTTTGCCTATCCTTGGTAGCTAAAGATGTTGAACCATTTTAAAAGTACGTATTGGCCGTTTGTATCTCTTCTTTGGAGTTCCTTAGGCCATTTTTTTTTTTTTTGATGAGGTTCTTTGTTTTCTTTTTGTTTAGTTCTCTGTGCTATCAACTTTTATTTCAGGAGCTGTTGTCATTCAAGGATGTGTCGGTTGATTTCTCCCCAGAGGAGTGGGAATGCCTAGACCCGGTGGAATTTGTATAGAAATGTGATGTTGGAGAATTACAGAAACCTTGTCTCCCTGGGTGAGAATTTCTCATCTACAGAATTCTTAATCCCTCTCAACATCTGATTTCTCTCTGTAGACTATATCTCAGGGCCTTCCATTTTGTATGAAGGCCATTCACATTCCTTTGCATAAGAGAAATATTTTAGAGGTTTGATGGGCTGGAGAAGATCATTTTGATTGTATTTATTTTGAAATCTCCTTTCTTGAGGAAATGTGTCTTCTTCACTCTAGATTCACTAGTGGTTCTCAACATGTGGGTTGCAACCCCCACAGGAGGTCACATGTCAGATATCCTGCATATCAGATATTTACATTATGATCCATAACAGTAGCAAATTATATTTATGGAGTAACAAGGAAATAATTTTATGGTTCGGACTCACCACAACATGAGGAACTGTATTAGAGTGTTGCAGCATTAGGAAGGTTGAGAACCACTGCTCTAAATCAGTAGAAACTTCAGAAACTTGCTGGCATGAAGCACGTGTCTGTATCTCAAAGTCCATCTCCCTCTTTGCTTTGAGTTGGAAATGGGTGCAAGTGAACCTAAGCATCTCCAAGTTGAAAATCCCTCACACATATTCTTTTGTTTTTTTTTTTTTTTTTTTTTGGTTTTTCGAGACAGAGTTTCTCTGTGTATTGTTGGCTGTCCTGGACTCACTTTGTAGACCAGGCTGGCCTCGAACTCACAAAGATCCGCCTGCCTCTGCCTCCCAAGTGCTGGGATTAAAGGCGTGCGCCACCACCGCCCGGCCCCTCACACATATTCTAATGTATGTGTCAGAGATAATTGGGGAAATCATTTTCTCAGATCTCCTTTTTTATCTTTTCTTTCCTCCTAGCACAGTGTGGTCAAAGAAATGTTATTAATTATTAGGAGACTCTTAACTGAACATCATCCTCTATTTTGTAATAAGCAGGTCTTGCTGTGTGTAAACCCTCCCTGGTCACATTGCTGGAGCAGAGACAAGAGCCTTGGGATGTGAAGATACAAGATTCAGGAACCATGTGCCCAGGTAGGTAGGAATGAATTGGAAGACACAGGGAGAAGCCTTGCTTTCAGATGTGGATGGGGAAGCTCTGTTTCAATGGAGATAATTTTTCAGGAGTGGGAGTTACAGACAGTTGTGAGCTGCCATGTGGGTGCTGGGAACTGAACCCAGGTTCTCTTGGAGAGCTACACATGCTTGAAACTGTTAAGCCATCTCTCCAGCCATAGATGCATACCCTTTAAGTATACAAATAACGTGGTAAAACAATAGTAATATAAAAATCTACCATCTTTTCTTATTTCCGTGGACCAGGACCATCTAGATAATATACCACTGAACTGTGTAGAGTTCTTTAGAACCCTTCAAATAGATTTTTGCTTTCTATGTAGGGTTTTATTTTTTCTTTCCTGTTAGAAACATTTGCTCATATTTCTGCTTATGACTCCCTGGGCTTGGGCTGGAGGGAAGTCTCTGTGGTTGAGAGCGAATCCTGCTTTTGCAGAGGACCCAAATTTGGTTCTCAACACTCAGGTGGGAGCAGGGGAGGGGGAGAGGACAGTTTACAACTTCCCATAATCCAGGGGCTCCATTGCCCCCTTCTGGCCTCTGGGGCACTCACTGTGCATGTCCATACCTGTACACAAACACATGCATACATTAAAAGAAAACTCTTTAAAAAATAAATAAATAAAAGATTCTCTTTGATACTGTAATGACTGTTTAGTTTCATCTCCCTGTTCTGACTTACTGTCCAAAGTATACGTGTTTGGTCCCCCACTGTGGAGCAGGCTCTCCTGAAATTACCTATCAGCCTTCAGAAACTTCACAAATGTATTCTTTTGCTCTTCTCTTTTTCTCCCCCAAGACAGCAGAATGATGTTGGAAATTAATTTTGTTTTGGGGTGATCATAGAGTTCTGTTTTCAGAAAAGAAGAGCTGTTGTTGACGACAGAAGTGACAGACTTTCCATCAGGTGGCCGTAGGTTTTGTGGTCACTTGGGATGTGTCCATGTGTTAACTTCTTTGGGGATTTGTCACAGAGGCAACTGACTTATCTTTTTGTTCGTTTTCTATTCTAGTGGGGAGATGCAGAGGCTTTTCTGTTTGCTGCTCTACTATCCCGAGGACATGTTCGATTGGCACTAATGTTAGATTTAGAAATAATTCACTTTTGTGTAGCAACTGAAGTGATTTGTTGTTTTGATTTCCTGCAGATGTGTCTTCTCATTATACCTTAGGCTTTTCATAAGAGCAAGACAAAACAGAAACAAAAACAAACATTTATTCCATAATATGATAGGGAGCAGATGTGGAAATTGTGACCATGACCATTTGCATTAAAGAAAGATAGGAGTGTAGCAAAGCCTTTATATGTCAACCAGCCCTTACTTGACACTGAATTGTTTACACCAGAGCAAAACCCTACAAATGTCAGAAATGTGGCAAAAGCTTCCGTAATAGTCCAACTCTTTATTGACACCAGGGAGTTCAAGCAGGAAAGAAGCCCACAAATGTCAGTGAGTGAGAAGGCCAGAAATCATTTTATAGTCAGTGTGTGACAATTCCACACAACAACAACAACAACAACAACAAAAAACCTCATTGCCAACTGAGATCCAGAATGTACAGCATTCCAGAAAATCACTGTTAAGAAACTGTATGTTTGATTAAATGTCCACAACACATTTGGAAACGTAACTTTCCTCTTAAATTAAATTTCGGTAATTCTTAAAAAGTACCTGTTCCACGCTTTAATTAAGAACTTGAATAGCTGAACTTTGAGTCCCTTTGGAAAAGAGGTTTAAGAACAAAGAACATATTTTAAGATATGATTATCTTTTTGAAGGACTCATTATTCTACCACCAGCAAATTCATTTTCTCTGCACCAAAATACACAGCTTAATAAACACAGGAAACGTTGTTCTGCTTCACCTTCTTAAGTGCTGAGCTTACAGGTGAGAACTCGCTCCCATACTCAGTTAACCACCAAGCAATTCTTTTCCACATCCACATCCAGATGCAAATACTTAGAAAATCCAGTACATGTGTAATGAAAATAGGGAGGCCATTAATGAGGCTGGGAAATAACATTTTGGAGAGAAAATGTTGTTAGCGTAGTGAAATTCATAGCTCTAGCTATGGTTGAAATTGTATATCCTCTTTTCTCCCCAGAGAATCTTTGCGACTGTAACAACTCTGTGAAAGACTTTGGTCAACAGGCAGAACTTACCATCCATCAATGTGGGCACAGTGAAGAGAGGCCATATAAGCATGAGGAACATGACAAGGCTTTTATTGATGTTTCAGCTTCTGATCAGCATCACGTAGTGCGTGAAGGAGATATGCCCTTCAAATGTAAAGACTGTGGGAAAGCCTTTAAATACCGCTCAATCCTCTACCAGCACCACATAATTCATACCGCTGCAAGACCCTACACATGTAAAGAGTGTGGCAAAGCCTTCAAGAGAAGCAGAAACCTCACTCAACACCAGATGACTCATAAGAAAGAGAAACCATACAAATGTAAAGAATGCGGCAGAGCCTTTAATACACATTCTGTCCTTGCTCAACACCAAATAATTCACACTGGAGAGAAACCCTACAAATGCAAAGACTGTGGCAGAACCTTTAAATATAATTCAGCCCTTACTCAACACGAGGTCATTCATACTGAAGCAAAACCCTACAAATGCCAGGAATGCGGTAAAGCCTTCAAGAGAAGCCACACACTTAGTCAGCATCAGGTAATTCATAAAGGAGAGAAACCATACATATGTAAGGAATGTGGCAAGGCCTTTAGTAAACATTCATCCCTTACTCAGCACCAGGTAATTCACACTGGAGAGAAACCCTACAAATGTCGGGAGTGCGGCAAAGCTTTCAAGTATCAGTCAACCCTTACTAGACACCAAATTGTTCACACTGGAGAGAAGCCCTACAGATGTCAAGAGTGTGGCAAAGCCTTCAATAATAGTTCAACCCTTAGTCGACACCAGATAATTCACACAGGAGAGAAGCCCTACAAATGTCAAGAGTGTGGCAAGGCCTTTTACTGTTCTTCGTTCTTGATCCAGCATATGAAAATTCATTTTGAAGAGATGCCCTATAGATGCAAAGAATGTGGCAAACCCTTCAGGCTTTCCTCACAACTTATTCGACACCAGAGAATCCACACTGGAGAGGAACCTTACATATGTAAAGAGTGTGGCAAAACCTTCAAGTACCACTCAAACCTTACGCGACACCAAATACTTCATACTGGCGCGAAACCCTACAAATGTCAAGAGTGTGGCAAAGCCTTCAATAATAGTTCAACCCTTACCCGACACCAGATAATTCACACAGGAGAGAAATCCTACAAATGTCAAGAGTGTGGCAAGGCCTTTTACTGTTCCTCATATTTGATCCAGCATATGAAAATTCATTTTGAAGAGATTCCCTATAGGTGCAAAGAATGTGGCAAGCCTTTCAAGTGTTCCTCACAGCTCATTCGACACCAGAGAATCCATAGTGGGGAGAAACCCTATATATGTAAAGAGTGTGGCAAGGCCTTCAACTGTACTTCATACCTTACTAAGCATCAGAGAATCCATACTGGAGAGAAACCCTACGTATGTAAAGAGTGTGGCAAGGCCTTCAACAGCTCTTCCTATCTTTCCAAACATCAGAGAATCCATATTGGAGACCGACTCTATGAATGTAAAGAGTGTGGCAAAGCTTATTACTTTTCCTCACAGCTTAACCGCCACCAGAGAATCCATACTGGAGAGAAACCCTACATATGTAAAGAATGTGGCAAGGCCTTCAACTGCTCTTCCTATCTTAATAAGCATCAGAGAATCCATATTGTAGAAAAACCCTATGTATGTACAGAGTGTGGCAAAGCTTTTAACTGTTCTTCATACCTTACTAAACACCAGAGAATCCACACTGGAGACAGATTTCACAAATGTAAAGAGTGTGGCAAAGCTTATTACTTTTCCTCACAGCTTAATCGGCATCAGAGAATTCATACCAGAGAGAAACCCTACAGATGTAAAGAGTGTGGCAAGGCCTTTGTTGCTTCTTCCAGCCTTCACCGGCACCAGGAAACTCATGCTGTAGTGAAACCCAGCAGTGTATAGAACTTGACAAAATGTTAACAGTTGTCACTGTTACAATGTCACTGGGTATGTCATGAGAGAGTAAAACCCTAGTCATGCATTTACTGTCTTCAACAACTGCTGAATCTTGAGTTGCACCAAAAGGCTCTTACATAAGGGAGATGTTACAAGTTCAAGGACTGTGGGGAACCCTTTAACAGCCATGTAGTAGCAGTTATCCTATACTAAACAATCCATAGTTGAGAACAGTTACAGTTCTGGCCTGGCCTTTGATCAAAGCTCTTTATTGGACAGTAGCAAATTCATATTGGAAAGAGCACTGTCCTGTGTCTAACTCTCAGAAGAGTCTAATACTATACTGTAAATAAATTTTTTTAACGTAATTTTCACTAATACCTCATAACAAATCTTTTTTAAATTTTTTAAATTTTTTATTTTTTAGGTTTTTTTCAAGACAGGGTTTCTCTGTGTAACAGCCCTGGCTGTCCTGGAACTCACTTTGTAGACCAGCCTGGCTTTGAGCTCACAGAAATCTGCCTGCTTCTGCCTCCCTAGTGCTGGGATTAAAGGTGTGCACCACCACACCCAGCCATTACAGATAGTGGTGAACTGCCATGTGGGTGCTGGGATTTGAACCCGGGTCCTTTGGAAGAGCAGCCAGTGCTCTTAACCACTGAGCCATCTCTCCAGCCCCCCCCCCCTTTTTAAAGACACGGTCTCTGTAATAGCCCTGGCTATCCTGGGATTCACTATGTGAACCAGTCTGGCCTCAAACTCACAGAGATCTGCCTCCCTCTGTCTGCGAAGTACTGAGACTGATGGTGTGCACCACCACGCCCTGCCCATACCTCAAATCTTGATGTACATAAGGAATTAGCATAGGTCAGAAATGTGAATATGTAAAAGGTGGCAAAATTTTGAACTGCTGCTTATTATTCATCAGTAGGGTGGAAAGAAAGACATCACAGTTGTCAGAGCCACTTGAACTCATCTTTGAAAGGATAGAATGTGTTCTACGTCCAAATTTACTAAACAACCTCACTGTTAACAACTACACAAAGTTTAGCCCTCGGGCCATTTTAGCAGAAGAATAAGCCTGGTTTCTAAAAAGCTTTCAACTTTTCTCCAGAGAGCATAAAATGGATTTTGAAAAAAAACTGTATATTATGTATGAACTTTATTTTTATTACATACATGGAGTGAATGATTGTTATCTCGGATATATATTGCTTGACATGTTATTTTATCACAGAGATTAAACCATCTTAATGAAGCATGCACATAACAGATCTTAGTAATATATTGTTGAGTAGTGAATGACTGGTCATTCTTGTTCCCAGTGTCTTTATCCTTCAAAGAGATGTGTAGACTTGGAGATTTTCTTGTATGTGATATTTTAATCCATCCTTTTTGCACTTACCCAGAAATTATGAGGGATGTGGAAGTATAATAAAGTGTTCTAGCTTTCTGAATCTTAAGTTATTTATAATTTTTTTATCATATGGTTTTTAGCCACACATTACCCCTTTAGTTATGCAAAGAACACAGACATGTTGGTATTTGTTTGTATTGACTGTGGCAAACAAATCACAGTCTAATGATAAACTTTAGTAGTAGAACTACAGAAGTACTGTATGTTCATGGATAAAGATTAAGAATAAAAGGAAATTATAAAAACCAAAAATAATTTTAAGGGAGTTGATGATTTGTGGTAAGGTAGAAACCTTGTCTTTTGGGGGGAATAAAGTCTATTTTGTCTAAGTGAAACTAATTTAAACAGCTTTATGGGTTTTTGTTTAGAATAGTTACGTCCTGGTTCTACATCTGTTAGTCATGAAGGGCATATGTATGAGTTAACATTTATGACTGTGACCATTTGTTGGTCATGACTACCCTTGGAGAAAATCGCTAACTTCAGGAGTTCATCTGTGCCTGCTCGCAAAGCATCATCCCAGCTGGGTTTGTTGACTGACCCCTCATAGGAGGAGGGTGGGGAGGCCATGGGACCCCCATCTGAGTCTATAGCACTCCACACCATCTATTGTATGTAGTTTTGCCCTAATTACATGTGGCATCCTGGAGGAACTAGGGCATGTAGATCAAGGAAGACTGGGAGGAGGGACTTCGCTGTTGCTGTGGGAAAGTGATCGTGAAGATTTCTAGGTAAAGACTTTCTGGTGCAGCCTTTTGTAGGGGAAATGCTTACACCATATGTAACCCTTACCTATGCTGTGTTTGTAAGCCCAATAGACTCATTGGCTCGCCAGAGTAAACTTTGGTGGAATCATACCTCTGTTGTTGGGACTTTATGAGAAGGGATAGATGTTTACGTCCTCCCCATGGGAAGGAAGTTTAGCAACACCTGGTGTAGCTGGGAGAACAAATCCAAGCATGTTTTGGGGGAAGAGCAATGGTGTGTTGCACCTGACAGAAGGGTGAGACAACCAGAGTGAAGTTGCGTGTGCACACATGCATGCGTGAGTGTGTGTTTGCAGAGAACACTGACAAGTGGTTTGTCTCTACAGAGCTTGGGTTGTACTGGCGGGATATAGTGTAGAGGGTAGTGAGACATGTAACTAAGGTGACACGACTTGTGCAGGGGCTGTCGGTGGGCAAAATTCCAGGATGGCAGTCTTCTTGTAGGTGGTGTGGAGTGGCACACCTGCCTAACTTCAGGAGTTCATCTGTGCCTGCTCGCAAAGCATCATCCCAGCTGGGTTTGTTGACTGACCCCTCATAGGAGGAGGGTGGGGAGGCCATGGGACCCTATATCTGGGTCTTCCCTGATTTTATGGGAAACTTGAACAGTTGAAGGGTTAGAGCAGTGTTGGCTAGTTTTAGGTCAGTTTGACACAAGTTAGAGTCATTGAGGAGAGGGAACCTCAGTTGAGAAGCGCCTCCACTAGATTGCTGTGTTTTCTTCATTGATGACTGGTGTAGAAGGAATTAGCACACTGGAAGTGCCACCCCTTGGATGTTGGTCCTGGGTGCTGTTAGAACAAAACTCACTTGACCAAACTTTAGTTAGGCTTTAGAAGCCTGGGAATTTGAGTAGGCCCCGAGCTGCAGGTCAACTTGCCCCAGGATCTATCACATACCACCTCCCAGGGTTTGCTCTAATTGTTACCAGGAGGCCAAGTTCTGGCTTGGGTATGGCTGTTCCCAGAGCAACAGAGAGAACAACAAAACCACAGGTTGCCAACGGTCATGAGTCTGGAAATCCCCACCTTGTTTCCTAGGTCACCTATGCTAGCCAATCAAAGTGCTGTTGCTTGATGATGCTTGATTCTGCCTTGCTGAAATGTATTTAACCTGAAGTGAAAATCTCTTCAGGGTCTTCCTCCCTCCTCTTGCATGAGGAGTCTGTGAGGTTGGCCCCCAGTACTAGTGAATAAAATCCTCTTGCTTTTTGCATTGTTCACCGGTGTCCTCTGCCTGGTGATTCCTTGGTCGCCCCAGGTTTGGGTTCAGGAACTCGTTCCTTGACCCTTACAGTGCTATAAGAAAGCAGGCTGAGCAGGCCTGGAGGATGCAAGCCAGTGAGCAGCATTTTTCAATGGCCTCTGCATCAGTGCCTTTGTTGAGTTCCACCAACAGATAAATGATGACTTTCAACCTTTCTGGTAGATGCTAGAAAGTCGCTTTCAACTTCTGTATTTGCTGCTTCCAACAAATGGTACCCATGTATCTGATATCTGTGTCAGAGTCTCAGGAGAGTACAGAACTTAAAATGACAGCTACGCATTAGCTTGTATTGGAAAAGTTGATTATATGGGAACTCCACGGCAAGTAAGGTTGGTTGTTACATTTTTTTTCTCTTAAAGGCAGGTTAAACGAACAGTTTGAGTACACAGTGGGCTAGCGGCTCTAAGTGACTTCAAGGTATATTATTAGCTCTGGCTGTGAGGTCCAGCAGAAGTTCCAGCCTCTAAGAATATAAGAGATATTTTCAGAATATCACATTGCCACAGTCTCCAAAAACAGTGCCACACAGATGACTCTGTAAGGTTCAGCTATCAGTTTGGGATGGACCCTTCACGACTTTGACTACCATTGAAGCCGTTTCTCTGTGTTTTCTAGGATGAGAAAACTCCTTAGGCTTGTCCCTTTCGCAGATTGGAGCTAGGTGGTGTCCCCGAGAGCCCTCTTGCTCTCTGGTGCCTAGCAGGGCATTTCTCTCAAATGATCCTAATTGCCATAACGATTACTGTCTCCTTTTTAGCTCATGGCTTCCCTGTAGTCTAAAGCTTCCCCATGCCCCTTTCCCCTCCAGACTGCACACTTTGTATCCCTTTCCGTCCCACTTGTTGTTGCTCTTAGACTTGCATAAGAGTAATCAGTAATGTTCGTAGCACAGACCCAATGTGATATCTTTAAAAGATGCAAAAGATATTTGGCCATTCCTCTCGAATTTAGCCTCACACAAATTATCAGGGCATGGGCACTGTAGTCTGATTCTTTGCCAAGATATCATGTAAATGGCCACCAGCCCAATAAATAGAGTCCTCATTCCCCTCCCCATCTTCCTCCCCCACCCTCCTCCCCCACCCCCTCCCCCCCCCCCTCCCCCCCTCACCCTCCTCCCCCCACCTTCCTACCCCAACCCTGCAATGTCATGAGCGAGGTCTCCACTGCCTGTATTAGTCTCAGCATTTCTGTCTTCCAGGCTCCTACTAAAGCAAACTGTTAAGTTCTTTGTACAGCGTTCAACTGCTTTCTGACCTAAAGTTCCGAAAAGTCTTCCACATCCCTTCAAACAAAACAAAACAACAAAACCCAATTCAGCATTGTAAAACGTCTTGATGCTGCAATCCAACAATGTGACATCACAATGTAGCACTGGGATGGCGCATTGTTGGATTGCAGCATCAAGACGTTTTACAATGCTGAATTGGGTTTTGTTGTTTTGTTTTGTTTGAAGGGATTATAGTGATGTCGCAGAGACATGTGGTGATGACACAGTGCAGTTGTGATAGCAGATTACAGAACAGGCACCAAGATTCGGGTTTGTGAAGACATAATGCAGAGTTGTAACGTCAAACTTCAGCATTGTGACCGAACAATGTAGCAGTACTATGTCATCAAGTATTAGCACAACAGAGCATTGCTATGACAATGAAGCATTATGATGTCACAACTTAGCATTATTATGGCATAAGGGAGTGTTGTGATGCCCAAAGAATATTGTCATGGCACAATAGAACATTGTGAAGGACACTGCAGCTAGGTTATGTCACACTCCATCACTGTGACATCATAAGTAACATTGTGGTGACAGAATAAAGCATTGTGATAGCCCAATTGATCGCTGTAGGGTCACAGTGTGGCTTAAGGTTGCTGTTGGGGAAGGTCTAATACATTGCTTCTGATAGACTGATTCCAATGCTGACATCTGGTTACCGCCCCCTTTGAGGCATTCTCTTGATCGGTTAATAAAAGTTGCTGATGGCCAATTAGCTGGGCAGAAAGAGTATAGGAAGGTGGGACTTCCTGAGATGGAAACAGGTACCCTGTGTTTTACACAGAGGTGTCTCTGCCAGGAGACATGGAAGCAGATAGATGTGTTTGAGAACCTGGAAGGTAACATCAGGTCACATGGTGGTTTGGGATTAGGTGATCCAGGTTAATTTAGATTAGCTAGTTGAGAGTCTGCCTAGCTGAGGGCTAGGCATTGAAACATTAAAAGGTCTAGGTGTGTTTAATTATTGGGGAAAGGACCACAGTGGCTTATAGGCCCTCAGTCCAAGCAATCCAGGGCCATCAACCTCCTGCCGTCCCCTCCAGGCTGCCAGCAATTCTGCTGGTCTAATATAATAGTATATAGTTATTAGTGAAGATATTAGTTAACAGAGTTTAGGTTCAGGTGGTGAAGGCCACCTTTGGTCCACGGCTTTTTCCCCAGGACAAGCCAGTAAGGCAAGCCAAGGGTGCTGGCTTCCCACCAGCCCGCTAACTGCTCCACCAGCCTAGTATTATAGTTTGTACGTATTAATAAATACAATTGATAATTAAATTGCAGTTTCAACTGTTGCTGAGATGAGACACCACGACCAAACTAACTCAGAGAGGAAAGGGTTTATTCAGCTTACGCTTCCACATCCCTGTTAACCATCAAAGGAAGTCAGGACAGGAACTCAAACAGGCCAGGAACCTGGAGTCAGGAGCCGTGGCACAGGCAGTTTCTCAATTGACACTCTCCGCTCTCTGATGACTCTATAGCTTGTGTCAGTTGACACAAAACTAGCCGGCACACAGTGCAGTAGTGTCATATCGCAATGGTACATTGTGATGTCACAATGGAGCGTTGGTGTAATGGGGCACAAAGATGGCGTGATGGAGGATGGGGGCAGAATAGGGTAGCATTTTATGTATGAGCATTGTGCCGGCTGGTTTTACCTCAATTTGACATGTTAGAGTCACTGGAGAGGAGGGAGCCTCAACTGAGAAAATGCCTCAATGAGATCAGGCTGTAAGCAAGCCTGCAGGGCATTTTCTTAATTAGTGATTGATCTAGGAGGGCCCAGCCCATTGTGGGTGAGGCCACCCTGGACTAGTGGTCCTGGGTGCTAAACTAAGCAAGCTGAGCAACCCAGTAAGCAGCACCCCTCCATGGCCTCTGCATCAGCTTCTACCTCCATGTTCCCGCCCTCTTTGAGTTCCTGTCCCGACTTCGTTCAATGATGAACAGTGATGTGGAAGTGTAAGCCGAAGAAACCCTTTCCTCCTCAACTTGCTTTTTGGTCTTGGAGTTTCATCACAGCAATAGAAACCCTAATAAGACAAGTTGGTACCAGGATAGTGGGGTATTGCTGTGACAGACCTGTCCATGTTGTTTTGGGGAGGATTGTGGAAGGACTTTGGAACTTTGGGCTGGAAAAGCCATTGAGTGTTGAGAGCTCAGTGAGGTACGCCACAGGAGCTTGGAAGATAGAATGTTGAGAGCAGTGCGGATGATAGAGGCCTGGCTTGTGAGGTTTCAGAGGAAAGCAAAGACTCTCTCAGGTCATTTGTGTAAAAACAAACAAACAAACAAAAACCTTTGGCGCTTGGTCAGCAGGAGCTGAAGAATCAACTGTGATTAACAAGAGGCCAGAACCACTAAAGTAAAATCTTGACTGAAGATGAGAAGTTCGCAGTGGTTAAGAAGAGACCAACATTGGGAGGCAGAGGCAGGCGGATCTTTGTGAGTTCGAGGCCAGCCTGGTCTACAAAGTGAGTCCAGGACAGCCAAGGATACACAGAGAAACCCTGTCTCGAAAAACCAAAAAAAAAAAAAGAAGAGACCAACATCATTGAGGTGAACTCTCTGGGAAGGGTTTCCTGAGAGTCAGTGCACAGAAGCTGTGTTTGAGAGGCGGCCAAAGTTGCACTTCATGTTGGCAGCTGAACTTGGGAGCCGAAGAGTCACCCAGGTGGTACCAGGTTTGAAGGCAAGTCGGGGTTGTGGAGAGAGCAGCTGAGGCTTAGAACTGTGAGAGGCAGGAGAGGCCATGGTGAAGGTGCAGCCTCAGTGGGCAGTTGAAGGCCCAGGATTGAAGGGGTCGTGCTGACAAGTTGAGGCGTGGCCCCATGAGGACAGCCCAGGAGAGGCTATTGGTGAACGTGTAGCCCACTTGTAGCAGAAGACCCCAGCATTTTGGAGATGCCAGTACTGTGGGAATGGTCACTAGAAGACAAGCTCTGTGTGCTCCACAGGGCAGAGTCAGAGAGGTGACACAAGTCCCTTGGAAGAGCCCAAAAGATGGTGAGTGGGTCCCAGATAATTGTACATTATGTTATTTACAGTTTTGGAATTCACTTTTGCTTTGTTCAGATTGTACCTGTGCCTTGGTTCTTCCTTCTTGAAATAGGAAAGTATTAATCTTTGATTTGATAGTTGAGAGACTGAATTTTAAAAGGCTTTGGATTTTAAAAGACTGCTTTGTTTTTTTTTGTTGTTGTTTATTTGTTTGTTTTCTTGAGACAGGGTTTCTCTGTGTAGTCCTGGCTGTCTTGGAACCCAGGCCTGAAAGAGAAGTAGGAGGGAGTCAAGAAGGCCAGAGCAGGCCCCAGGAGAGGAAAGCTTGACTTAGATCACTAAATGGGGAGAGGGAGGGAAATCTGAGAAGATTCAGTTCTGGAAAGAGAGGTGGGAGGGGCTGGCAGGGAGCTAGCTAGAGAACGTGTAGTGTAAGACAGTGGGAGAAGCTTGTGCCTTTGAAGACAGAAATAACATTAAGCAATTCCATCCTTCAGAAAGCTTTAGGCCGCAGTGTAGAATGTTAGAAGGGACCAAAACTTGAGCTAGGAACATTTTTTGTTTGTTTTTATTATTTTAGACAAGGTCTCACTGGGAGTGATGGCACATGCCTTTGATCCCAGTGTAGAATGTTAGAAGGGACCAAAACTTGAGCTAGGAACATTTTTTTGTTTGTTTTTATTATTTTAGACAAGGTCTCACTGGGAGTGATGGCACATGCCTTTGATCCCAGCACTCACGAGGCAGAGGCAGGAGGATCTCTGAGTCTGAGGCCAGCCTGGGCTATAGAGTGAGTTTCGGGACAGCCAGGGCAACACAGAAAAATGCTGTGTTGAAAAAACAAACAAAACCAAAAACCAATCAAAATATGTACAGATAAATTATCAATCCAATATCTTATCACTTTAACTTTTCAAGCAACTGGGATTAGAGAAAGGTCATTTGAGGGATTTTTTTTTTGTTTTTGTTTTTGTCATTCAGGTAAGATATGCTGATTGCGTAAGTGACAATCTTCTTAAACTTTGAGTTATGATCCCATCTGGCTCTGTAGAGCAGACTAGCCTTGGATTCAGAGAGTGCTGGGATTAAAGGCATGTGAAACCATGCTCAGCTGAGATAGGCTTTTTTTTTTTTTAAGATTTATTTATTTATTATATATACAATGTTCTGTCTGCATGTATGCCTGTGGCCAGAAGAGAGCACCAGATCTCATTATAGATGGTTGTGAGCCACCATGTGGTTGCTGGGAATCGAACTCAGGACCTCTGGAAGAGCAACCAATGCTCTTAACCTCTGAGCCACCTCTCCAGCCCGATAGGCTTTTTTTTAAACAGACTGAAATTTTAGGTGTTTGAATTTTTAAAGACTGACTTATACAATTTGCAATAGTTTATAATAGTTTATATTGTGATGTTCCTGTAGGTCAAATAAACCTTTTCCTCCCCAACTTACTCTTGGTCATGGCGTTTTATCACAGCAATAGTGACCCTGACTAAGACAACCACTCATCTTTTAAAAGTCAGAATAGAACATGTCACAACTGGCACTGGGATGTCACAATAAAGAACTGTTATATCACAATGGAAGTTGGGATGTCAGGATTGAGTGTTATGCTATCACAATGAGACATTGTGAGGACATGTTGGGGCTTGTGATGTCACACTGAGATATTATGGTGTCACCACAGAGAATTGTAATGTCACAATTAGATTATGTCACAGAAGAACATTTGAATGTCCCTTATTATGCCACACTGTGTTAGTATAATGAAGTATTGTGATGTCACAATGGTGTATTGTGACGTCACAATGGTGTATTGTGATGTCATAATGGTGTATTGTGATGTCACAATGGAGCACTGTGATGTAACAATGAAGCATTTGATATAAACGTGGAGCATTGTAATGTCATAATTCATATTCTAATGTCACAATGGGTGATGTGATATCACAAATCAATGTGATGGCACATTGGAGCATTATAATTCAACAATAGAGCATGGAATTATCAAAATTCTCCCTTGTGATGTCACATACAATGGAGCATGGCTATTCACAATGGAAGACTGTCATAGCACAGTGGGGCACTTTGATGTCATCTTAGGAGTTTGCAGTGGCACAATGGAGAATTATGAGGTCAGAAAGGGGGACTATGATATCAAAACTGAACATCGCAATATCACAGTGCAACTTGTTGTGATACAAGTGTGGACCGTGATATCACACTACAATATCCTGATGGCACAATGCAGTACTGGGATGGCATATTGGGGCATTCTAATGGTACCATTCAGTGTTGTGATGGTACTGTATGTCATCACGATGGCAGAAGGCAGCACTGTGATGGCATGATGGGTCTTTGCGATGACATTTAAACTACAGTGATGGCACTGTGGTGTGAAAACTGTGACATAATACAATATGTCACATTTCCACATTGTATTAAAGTACTCTTCTATAGCCGTGACATAAAACACCACGGCCAAGACAGCTTATGGACGAAAGCGTTCATATTGACTTACACTTCCGGATGGTTGGGGTCTGTGTTGGTGGAGTGGAGGCACAGCCACCAACGTCAGGCATGTCAGCAGGAAGAGCTGCGAGTGCACACCTTGAACTGCAAGTGTGAAGGAGAGAGAGCAAACTGGAAGCGGCATGTGGCATTTGAACCACTGAGCCATCTGTCTAACTTCCTATTTTGTGTTTTAAGACAGGGTCTCACCGTGCACCCTAGTTTGCTCTTGAACTCTCAGGGATCCGCTTGTCTCCAGAATTTTGGGAATACAGGCGTGGCTCACTGTTCCCCAAATTTCCCACTTCTTTTATTCTGCATAGTGTCCTGACTCATGGGGGGGTCTACAGGTTTTATGAGCTGGGCATGGTGGCACACACCTGTACTCCCAGTACCCTGGAGGTTGAGGCAGAAGGATTGTTTGTGAGTTGCAGACAATGAAACCCTGGCCTCAAACCAAACAACAACCAAAAGCACTTGGGAGGCTGAGGCAGGAGGATTGCTTTGAGTTCAAGGATATCCAGGGGCTTTCTAGTGAGTTCTTGGCCAGTCTGAGCTCTAAGAGTGATACCTTGCCTCAAAACAAAACCACAAGCAAAGAATTTTTGTGAACCTATGTCCTGCTTCTGGTACTCTGGCCAAGAATGCACCTCTTACTTGATTGGTGTTGGATCTTGTTCTTAATTCCTAGAGGAGGAAAAAAGACCTGATAGTTTTATTTTATTTTTCATTTTTTGAGACAGGGTTTCTCTGTGTAGCTCTATCTGTCCTGGAACTCATTCTGTAGACCAGGCTGGTCTCAAACTCAGAGATCCTGCTTCTGCTTCCCCAGGTGCTGGGATTAAAGATGAATCCCACCACCGCCTGGCAAGACCCGACAATTTTGAGTAACAAAGATTTTTTTTCCAGGTTCTGTAGACATGTATTGAGATGGATTTTGGGCAACTGGGCCCTTAATAATGCCAGCTGCTCAACAGTAAGTGGTGGTTGCCTTGTATATGTGTAAAGACCAACAGCAACCAGAAGAACAAAGGAAAATTTCCATATTCAGACTTCAGAGGGAAGGGATGTCTGAGTTTAGATAGGGTTGTTGAGGTGTAGAAGGTAGGGACCACTGAGTTCAGAAGATGAGTGTCTTAGTTAGGGTTTCTATTGCTGTGATGGAACACTATGACCAAAAGCACCCCGTGGAGGAAAGGGTTTATTTGACTCATTGTCCCCATTACTGTTCATCATCAAAGGAAGTCAGGACAGGAGCTCAAAGAGGGCAGGAACATGGAGACAGGAGCTGATGCAGAGGCCATGGAGGGGTGCTGTTTACTGGCTTGCTCCTTGCGACTTGGTCAGCCTGCTTCTTATAGAATCCAGGACCACCAGCCCAGGGGTGGCACCACCCACAATGGCCTTGGGCCCTCAACCACTAGTTAAGAAAATGCTCTACAGGCTTGCCTACAGCCAGATCTTGTGGAGGCGTTTTCTCAAGTGACACTCTCTCCTCTCTGATGACTCTGGCTCAAGTCAAGTTCACATGAACTTAGCCAACACAATAAGTAGAGGTACTTAAGGCAAACATTTTGGAAGCTAATTTTATTGTCCTATCGGGTCTGAGGGCTGGCACATGTTACTTTAGCATTTTACAGAAAGCCACTAGATAGAATGTAAGATGGGGCCAATCCCCTCTACAGTGGCAGTCTCTGTGATCTAATATTAACTGGAGACAGAAAACTGTTTGTGGGTTTCCTTGGGGTAATGGGATGCTTGGGGAACTGGAGAGAGTGGTCAGCCCAGTACGATGCCATGTGCTGACTCATTTCTCTCATTTAAATTCACCTCCATCAAAAAGCATGAGGCACAGGCAGGCAGGCAGTAGTAGCAGACACCTTTATTCTCATCACTCAGGAGACTTTGGCAGGCAGATCACTGTGAGTTTGAGGCCAGCCTGGTTTATAGAGTGAGTCCCAGGATAGTCAGGGCTACACAGAGAAACCCTGTCTTGGGAGATTAAAAAATAATAATAAGAGCATGAAGCCCAGAAAGAGAAGGGACTTAGGAAACTTCTGGCAGAACTACTTACATTGAGCAGCAGTCCGGCAGGGTGGGAGTTCCTACCATCTAAGTAGGAGATGGTGCTCAGTGAGCAGGTCCCCAATTGAGGTCCCCCACGAGCAGTATGTCGTGGCCTGAAGGGAGACTGAGAGAGGGTTTCAGGGGCCCTGGTATTACCTGTGTCTTCTGGCCCCAAAGGACTGCCATCTGCGGCTGTCGGTGGCTCCTTTGTGGGCCCTAACCTGGCCTGTGAGCCTGCAGCTGTCATGGCCCCTTGCTTCTTTCTGATAGACTCAGCCCGACATGAGTAGTAACCATCTCCAGTCGATGGGAAGGAGAGTGGCAAGCCTTGTGAGCCTGCCTGAAGTCATGCAGAACAGTCGAGGGCAGGCACAACATCCCACAGGGCTACTGGGTCAGAGTCTGAGGCAGAGCGAGGTAGAGCACATCACAGCCCTCCAAGTCTCTGGCTTCACACTGGAAACCTACAGAAGTCTGCTTTCTCACCTAGCAGACTACCATGGCCTGGACCACACCCAGGCAGTTCTCACGAGTCACTTCCCTCCCCAGGACCTAGCCAGCCAGTCAGACATCTGGGTCCCTACCTTAATTTTGTCCTCTGCCTGCACAGGCATCTCTAGTATACCTCTAGCCACTGTTGTTTGTCCCCCGAACCAGCCCAGAGTCTCATAACTAAGACAAGTCCACCTTCCTTCCATCTTACAGCCCCTACCTCACAGCCACAGGGGCTTTGTGCTGACATGGTCTCTGACAAACTGCAGATTTCATAAGAAGAAGAAAAGTTAGAGGGGCTGGTGGTGGTGGTGGTGGTGGAGTGATGGCTCAGTGGTTACATGCACTGGCTGTTCTTCCCAGGGCTCCTGGGTTCGATTCCCAGCATCCACACGGTGGCTCACAAGTGTCTGTATCTCACTCCCAGGGGATGCAACCACTTTTCTGGATTCCGTGGGCACTAAGCACCTATGTGGTGTGCAGACATATGTGCACAGACACGCAAAAGTGCATAATAAAATTATAAGAGAAAAATTAAAGCAGACTGCATGCAGCTGGGCATGGTGGTTTAAACCTGTAATTCTGGCGCTCACTAGGCAGGGCAGGAGGAAGAGCGCAGCAGTGCTCAGGCCAGCCTGGTCTACATAGAGTGTTCCGGAACAAGTGGGGCACTGAATGAGGCTCTGATTTTTTTTTTAAAATAAAATAAAACAAAATGTATCTCAGAGGCAACAGGCATGTAGTTTAGGGCTGGAATGTAGCTCACCACTGAAAGGCTTCCCAATTAAAAATAGCATGGACCATGAAGGGTTAATAATCTAAACCAAGGATCATCAGGAGATCTGAGAAACTCCCTCCCTTCAAGAAAGCCAATATAGCAGTGAGACCATCCACAGAACCCAGTAAGTCTTGAAACTATAAAGAGTAAATACATGTACTGACAAAGCCTTCTTCCGCATTCCATTAGGGGCTCCCAGAGACTGAAAGGCCAGCCAAGGAGCACAAATAAACTGACCTAGGCCTTCCGCAAATATGTTACAGTTGTGTAGATTGGTCTTTGAAAGACCCGGGGGAGGGAAGTTCCTCACCCGATGCTCAGGATATCACGGCCGCTCCAAAACTCGCAAGATGCCATCTTGATGAAATCACAAGATGTTTATTTCGGGGGGAGGGTCAGTGCACTGAGGGCACAACTCGTATCCCATGCAGGGGTAGAGGAGCAGCGACCACAATTTGGAGGAGAGTAGAGTATTTAAACTACAACCCAAAGGGGTGAGGGGAAATACAAGTGGAAAGTACCAGCCCAGCCCATTGTTTACCATAACTGAAGGGGGTGAGGGGAAATGTAGGTAGAATGTACCAGCCCATTAGTTAGTCAGCAGGAAACATCCTACACCTGTTTTTCTCAGGAATGAATTTAATCTTACTTCACCATTGGCTTTGTGGTCAGCCGGTTCCTGAAACCCTGGGGGCCCATGATAGTCATCTGCTTTGTGGCCAGCTAGTTCCGGGAACCACCTGGCGGCTGGCCTGGCTCTACTGCCGACTTAGGGGGTCTTTTAATAATTTTCATTCCCTTCAGTCTTCATGTGGGACTCCTAACAGCGGGGGCAGGGGCTGTCTCTGACTCTGTTGCCTGCCTTTGGGACCCTTTTTCCCTAATTGTGCTGCCTCTTCTAGCCTCAGTAGGAGAAAGTGCTCCTAGTCTTTACTGCAACTTGATATGCAAAAGCTGATCTATATCCATGGGAGGCCTCACCTTTCTGAAGAGAAAGGGAGGCAGAATGGATTGGGGTGGGGGGCGAAGACTGGGAGGAGAGAAGGGAGGGGAAAAGTAAATTAATTAAAAACAAAACCCTTCGAGCCGGGCGGTGGTGGCGCACGCCTTTAATCCCAGCACTTGGGAGGCAGAGGCAGGTGGATCTTTGTGAGTTCGAGGCCAGCCTGGTCTACAAAGCGAGTCCAGGACAGCCAGAGATATTCAGAGAAACCCTGTCTCGAAAAAAAACCAAAAAAAAAAAAAAAAAAACAAAACCCTTCCTTCCCCAAAGTTCCCTCTTCCGCCATATAGACCTCCTCCTCAGCTTCCGTGTTTGGACTCACAATCTCCACTTCCACAGAGAGGCTGGTACTCTTCAAACAGCAACACAGGCCCTTTAACGGCTGAGCCATCTCTCTAGGTCCCTGGCCTTGAACACTTGGTCCTCCTGCCTCTACCTCCCAGGTACTGGGACTGCAGGCGTGTGCCTGCCATCATACCATGGGATCAAGCACACCCACAGTTCTACAATCACACAACTCTTTGATTTTCTAAAACTATCCCATGACAGAGACGGAAACTACTCCCTTGTACCAAACCCCTGAGCAGAATGTGTTAAAGATCAAAGAGGTGTCACCAGGCTGAGACAGTTGGTGACTTGACCTTCCTGGAAGTCAGGATCAGGTCAGGGTGGTAACCTCAAAAGTCCTCAGTTTCAACTTGCCTGACAGTGAAGGCTCTCCTGGCCTTCATCTTTACTGCTTCCACTCTGTACCCTGAGTGGCCAATCAGCGATTTGTATCATTCTATCCCTGCCTCCAGTAGGACTTAACTTTGAAAGGCTGCGGGTGTAGTTCAATTGGAATGGTCCTGGTCTGGTATTCATGAAGCCCTGGGCTCCATCTCCAGCTCAGTGTAAACTGGGCATGGTAGTGTACATCAGAAATCCCATCACGTAGGCCAGTGGTCCTCAACCTTCCTAATATTGTGACCCTTTAATACAGTTCCTCATGTTGTGGTGACCCCCCCCCACCTACAACCATAAAATTATTTTCATTGCTACTTCATAACTGTGATTTTGCTACTGTTACAAATCATAATTAAATACCTGTGTTTTCTGATAGTCTCAGGTGACCCCTGTGAAAGGGTCAGAACCCACAGCTTGAGAACCACTGACCTAGTGGGTACAGGTAGGAGAATTGTGAGATTGGACTCATCTGGCTAGCCTGGGTTACAAAACAAGATCCTTCTAGAACAACACAGCATAGGAAAACAAACTATAAATACAATTCTCCCGAGAACAGGGCAGGCCTGACACCGGGAGAGTGGCTACTAGGGTCTGGGAAGGAAGGACACTGACAACAGTGACTTCCTGGGCTCCAGGAAGTATTCCACAGGACTGATTTCAGCCACAGCCACGATAATAAGACACAGAGGACATGCTCGAGAGGAAAGGACTAGTGGGTGTGGCACAGACCTGGACTTGAGTCTCACCTGCCTACTCTGATGCCTCCTGGAGATGCCCGGGGCCTGGGATGGGAGTTGTGAGCTGGAGAACAAGAGACTGGGGGCTGATTCCAGCCTGTGAAGACAGGAGCAAAAGCCCTTTGTCCTGTATTGGGCTGGGCCCACTCAGTGCAGTTACATAAGCCATACCTGTGTGCATCAGGACATTGGGCATGGCCTCCTCGCCCTTGTGAACTTGGTCCTCAATGGGAGTCACCCAGAGCAACCCCACTATCTTGTCCAGCAATAGCAACTTAACTTTTCTCCTTGTTTTCCTCATCCGCAGAGAGTACAGCCACAGCTGTAAGCATTTCCCAGCATTCCAACCTCAGTGTTAGTAGCCTACACTGCCTGTTCCTCCATGGCTGGAGCTACATGTGGTCAGAAGCAATAATATACATGGTTTCCGAGATCTGGCTCCTAGGGTACCCCCTCAGGATCTGTTCTTCCCAGGTGAGACGGGGTTCAGATGTTCACATGTCCTTTGACTGCAGTGACAAGGACACAGCAGAGCCTCACCCACCCCTGCAGGGATGACTCAGCCTCTGTAGGACGTGGGCTTGCTGGTGTTTTTTTTTGGAGATGTTTGTTACTGCAGCATAGCTCTGCCAACGCAGACTGATACACTGAGCACATCCTGGGTTGTCCTGTAGCTAGATGGAGCTGCCAAATTAAAGCATCCAGAGAAGTGCCCAGCACGTAGCACACGCTCAACTAGTGACTCGGGGACCCGGCAGTCACTCATTGAGAATGTCTGGGTGAGTTTTGTACTCTCACTCCTTCAGCTCCTTTATTTTCCTGTCGGTGCTGTGACTTAACTTCTTAAGCATCCTCACATGCTCCCGGCCCCACCCACACTGGCCTCTGTCGTCTCCATCCAGGATGGATTTTATGCCTCACATCTGCTGGACATACTCTCCCTAGAGCTTTGCATGGTTGATTTTTTTTTTAATGTCTGTTGTGATTTAGTCCAGGTATTTCCTGTCCAAGAAGCCCTCTCTAGCCACATTGCTCAGTATGTCTATCTTTTTTTTTTTTTTTTACCTCATTGTAGTTTATTTAAGGTACCTATCACCAGGGGACTGGCTTTGGCAATTCATGAAGGGAGAGGCCTGGGAGAGAGCGAGAGTGTAGGGCTGATGCTGATGCAATTGGGTGCTTTTTAAATGCAGCCTAAGCTTCTGTATCAGGAGGCATTGAGAAGGCACTAGAAGGACATGTTGTGGGGTATCCACCAGAGGAGACTGCTTGGACATGGGTTTAATTAGGCAAATTGAAAGGCTTTTAACCACAAACATCATATCCTGGGCTGACATACTTCAGTTAACAAGGACATTTAGCCAGAAGCAGAACTACAGAAGCCAAAACGCAAGGTTATTACATTTACAGACTTTCCTAGAACTATGGACTTGGATGGATTGGGTCTTTGTTTTAGTTTCGGCAGGTGGTCCTGTCTGTGTGCTGAGTTTTGTGACCTTAATGCTACTTCCATCATGGAGTCAGTTGTGTTAAGGTCCTGGGACCCTATTACATTCCCCACTGGTCTCAGCGAACAAGTCAAATCGTAGACTCATCTTGCTCTAAAGAGGTGTGGTTGGTTGGTCCTAAGGACGATGACTTTTGCTGAACTGATGTATAACTGGCTATATAGTTCAAGAAGCAGGGCCTTGCTGCTCCAGTCGGAATGAAAATTAAAGGCCCAGCCAGTGCTGAGAGCAGAGTAGCTAGCCAGGAGGACCAAGAGAACAGAAACTACTATGAATTCTTTGATTTATGTCTTTGTCTCTTTCTCTTTTGAAGTTTTCCCCAACCATGCAAGACTTTCTCTAATGACTCCTGATCAATTAGCACAGAAGCCGGTGTCTCCTGAAGCATACAGAGTTCCCTTTATCTCATGGGAAGTAAGTCAAAACATCTCCAATTTCTCCTACAAGGGACTCGAACTCTTGTTCTAATTCAGAAATGAGACATTTTAATAGCTCTAAGTCATGCTCAACCTGCCTACTCAGTTTGGAAAGAGCCAGAAGAGGTACTTCAAGTCAAACCATTAGTACAGACCCACCAAGTAGGCTCAAGGGCTTTGTAATATTATTGTCCATATGAATAACCCATAAGGCTGGCAGACTGGCAGCGTCAGAATAAAGGGAAGAGACTAGGTTAAAGGTTTTGGACACTGGACAAGTCTCAGCCCTTTGTAAGTCCTCTAAGGTTAATTTGGACTGCCCCCAGTCACAGTGAGTTTTGTCAATGGGCTGACAGGTTAGTTCCTATCCCTAGGCAGGATGGCGGGCTGGGGTCTTAACCATAACTAGTGATCCTTGCTCGTATCTGGCTGGGAATATAACTCTATCCCCAGAGTCCCTTCCTGTGGCATAGAGCCTTGATTCCCCAGGTTCTCCCTATTTTCAAAAGGCCAATCTTTATCACTGAAATTCTAGATTTTTAATTTTATAGTCATTGAATTATTTTCCTATCGTGTATTTCTTGGAAAGGGGCTTTCCTTTTTTCCTTCTTTCTTTTTTTAGTTTAGGTTTTTTTTTTTTTTTTTGAGATGGGGTTTCTCTGTGTATTCTTGGCTATCCTGGACTCACTTTGTAGAGCAGGCTGGCCTTGAACTCACAGAGATCCACCTGCCTCTACTTCTGGAGTGCTGGCATTAAAGGCATGTGCCACTATACCCAGCAATTACAGACAGCTGTGAACTGCCATGTGGGCACTGGGAATTGAACCCAGGACCTTTGGAAGAGCAGTCAGTGCTCTTAACCACTGAGCCATCTCTCCAGCCCATTGGGGGGAAGGTTCTATGTATTTATCTGAATGTTTTCAGGAAGCCTCTGTTTTACAATCCCAATTTTTTGCAAAGGAAACTCCCTTGTTCTTGGCAACTAGGGGGCTAAGCCACAGGGTGTACATAGAATTGTAAACTCTGTATTCCTATCTGAAAAGATAAACATCCACATCTTTCCTTTTTCCAGTACAATCAGGCATTTGAAGTGGGGATCAGCAAGCAGCGGTCAAGAGGAATGTGGGTTGCTGGTCTGCAGTCACACTAGCTAGTGCCTTCTCTGTATCTCTCTTCCTCAGTTCACAGGTCCAGGACCAAGGGTGGTGGGGGTTGGAACATGACCCTGTGTTCATACCAAACAAGACTTAGGAGGAGGTAGAGGGGCAGAGAGTAGAAGGGCCTGGGTCCTGATGAAACCTTAATGGGTCCATAATCTGGAGACAGCCATTTGGCATCATCATCTGTGGCCTTCACTTTCTTCTCCTGGATGTGGTGGATCCAGGGTGAAATTCCAGCTACTTTCACAGATGTATCACCATGAAGGATCCTTTTCAAGTTGGTTTCAGTGTCCCTTTGGCTACCTGCTTGACCCAGACAGTATCACGGGACTCAAACACTTGGAAGTCAACCGAGTCTCGCAGATAGTTGGATGAATAGCCTTTATGGGGACTGGAGGGCACGTGGTGGCTTGACAAAGGAATGGTTAGAGAGCTTTTCCAGCTGCTGGTCTCTGAGTTGGGGAGGCAGTAGGGGAGGTCTTCCAAACACAATTTCATAGAGGGTAAATCCCTCCCTATGTGGGGTGCAGCGGGCCCAAAGCAAAGCGAAGCAAATCAAAGGAAGGAGTTCTTCACTGGACTCTAATGAGAGTTTTGTTGGCATTTAGGATGCAGAGGCAGGCAGGAAGTAAGTACACCTTCAAGAGATGGCAGTCAGGAGAGGATGGCCGTGGGCCTCGCTTGGTATTTTCTCCCACCAGATGGGAAGGGAGGCCCAAAGATAGGCACCACCGGCAGGTTCAGGCTAGAGCTGAACTGAAGCTGAACATGTTTCTCTACAAACTAAAGGAAAAAGGTGTATGTGTGTGTGTTCTGAGTGTGTATATGGATATATAATATGTATTGTGTGTATGTATTATGTGTATGTGCATGTATTGTGTGTGTATGCATGTACTGTGTGTATTTGAATATTGTGTGTCAGTCTGTGTATTGTGCATATTGTGTGTGTATATATGTATTGTGTATGTATTTGAATATTGTGT
>CAJQZJ010037421.1:1869307-1898415 GCA_907164525.1 Lophiomys imhausi
GTATTGTGTATGTATTTGAATATTGTGTGTCAGTCTGTGTATTGTGTGTGTGTGTGTGTGTGTGTGTGTGTGTTAGGGCACAACAGGAGGCCACTGCAGTTAGAGCCTAGGAGGCCTGAGTCCAAGAGGGCTAGGGCAAGTGTTGCAAGTTGGGAGCAGAGTACATCTGGCTTATCCTAGAGCAGTGGTTCTCAACCTTCCCAAGGCCGAGACCCCTTAATACAGTTCTTCATGTTGTGGTGACCCCCAACCATAAAATTATTTTCATTGCTAGTTCATAACTGTAATTGTGCTACTGATGTGAATCATAAAGTAAATAGCTGATATGTAGGATATCTGATTTCCTATCTCCAAAGGGGTCAAGACCAATAGGTTGAGAACCACTGTCCTACCAATTCCTCAGGGCTTCCCTGGATTCCCCAGATGATGTCATAACCTTGGTTCAAGGTGGCCTCCCCTGGCTGTGACGAGCCCACATTCCAGGCTGGACAGTCCCAGCTGAGCCCTGGGTACCAGGCTCAGCCTTAGGCACTGTTCTGTGTCTCCTGATTACTCCTGTTCCTTCACCCCACCTGTTCTGTGGACCACAGACATTGATCTTAAGGTCTTTATAACTGTTTTTTTCTTCTTCAAGTTACATCTCAATCACAGTCCCCTCCCACCCTCTTCCCCCTCACCTCCCCTATCGGTTCTCTTGTTTTTTTTTTTTTAAGTTTAAGGTATATCTTTTCCCCCCAACAGCTCCCCCTTTCAGTCCAACAAATGGCTCTTTCTCTTATAACAATAATACAATACAAAACAACAAAAATAATTAGGCCACAATTGTGAGAATTATAAGCTTAGCATACATTCCTAATGTCCAGTCCATATGTATTTGGCAACTGACTTTAACATTCTACTATGCAACCATCTCCATAAGTTTAAAGTTCTATATCCAACTCAGCTTCCATCCTAACTTGCAACTCCATTTTAAAAACATCTTCTTAGATCCAAAACACCCTCTTAATTCCTAAACAATTCAAAATTTAACTGTGGGACTATAGCTATCTATTCTTCAACCACATCAGAGACCTGAGAAGGATAAATATATCTGATTATACAGGAAGTGCAAGGTCAGCAGCTTCCAAAACTAAGAAATGACATACCAGTGGCTGCCTGGACAGTTCCCAATTTCTCTCCATACATTACAGCATCAATCTTCAGCCATTTGGCCCCGTTTCTCTGACAGACATTAATTGTAAAACAGGAATTATCAAAGACTTACCTACACTGTCTTGGCAGAGCTAGGCTGTTGACTTACCTGCTACCAAGTTTTGCCCTTTTTGGATAGCATTCTGTCTACAATTGAAGCAAGGGATCTTTCTTGCCAAGTGACAAGCTTGCCACTAATTCAACCATCTCCAATTGGAGACTTTTCAATGCTCATTATCTACTTGGAGTAGAACAGGGGGTACTGTCAGGAGCTGACATGTCTCGATATCAAAAATATCTTGACTTAAGAGAAAATCTTGAAATGTCATATTCTACAGATCTCTTGAGGTTTTTGAAGTCCACCTATCTATTTCCTTATATTTGGATAAGCAAATGTTGCTTGTCTCTTAGCAACTTGATTTCTGATTAACTTAGAAAATAACTGTGATAGACTACCCTAGTACCTAACAAAATGACATGCTTGAATGACTATTAGTTTACATTTCTTAATTATCCTAAACAGTTTATGACAGTTGCTAACAAAAGGCCAAAACTTCACATTTCATTTTTAAGTGTTACCTAGGTACAATACCTTAAAAAGAGTTAACCTTAATTTTGTATCAATATACAAAGATCAATACTGATGTAGCCAAATATAATCTTAATTTTGTATTAATATACAAAGATCAATACCAATGTAGCCAAATATAATCTTAATTTTATATCAATATACAAAGATACAAGAGCATATTCAATAATCTGTCCCTTTTTCTTTATCATTCCTATATTATGTCTATATACCATTTTTTTCTCAAGTCTTTTCACCCCTCCATAGGAGAGAAAGAAGGATACAGGAAAAAAAAAGAAGGAAATCCATGGGTCTAACCTCAAAAACCTATTTAACAAGACCATTTAACAACTAGTAATCTCTCTCTCTAAATAACAAGAAGTATCTATAACCCATCAAATGATGGGGGATCACCCACCCTGCCTTCTGGAGATGGGATGTCGCTCCCTTAAAATTACTTCCTGCTGGTTTGGGACGTAGTAAACCTATTTGGGGCCCAAATAAGAATGGAAAAAATGGTTAAATATGTTAATAGAATCATTTGGTGTTCAGTCCTTTTGTGCTCAGCTATTTAAATGTCCTAAGAAGTTTGTAGACAGAAGCTGAACTTCAAGGCTTAACTGAAGTTCTGGCTGGAACAGTCTCTGGGGCTGAAAAATCTTAGCGATTTTGAGTTGTTATGGTTGTAGTTTTTGAGGAAACAACTATTGAGGAAGTCTGTGAGGCTGGATCATCTGGGCTACTTGTCTTTTTTGGTGTCTGATCTGTTTTCTTCTGAGGTTTCAGTTGACCAGTTGTCCCTGGATTCCTTAAATAGATGCTTTTAATCTCCTGGAAAGATAAGAACAGAGCCCTGCCCTAATCCTAACTCTGGGACACTACTTTTTTTTGGGGGGGGACAGGTAATATTTTCCTGGAGCAAATTGTTTTTTTGTTTTTACAATATAAAAAGTATTATCTTTCAAGTGAGATTAAAAAAGAAATTATTTTGATATTTTGGAACTAAGCAGACCTTTAAGTGTATATATTTTGAGATCTCAAAGGACAATTCACTTTGAATTTCAGCATGCCTTTTGTGAGTATCTTTTAAACTTAAATCATTCCAAACCCTTTGTGCCTGTCTCTACATTCTAAATATTGGGATCAAAGGCATGTGGTTCCCATCTGATGGGATTAAAGATGTGCTCTACCACCCCTGGATTAAAGTTTTTCTCTATTTAGAGCTTGCTTTGTGTCAGGCTGGCCTTGAACTCAGATATATGCATGTTTCTGTCTCCAGTGTGTTGGGATTAAGGGTGTATCCTTCTCAAATGATGGGATTAAGGGTGTGTACCATCACCACCCTGTTCATTGTAACTGTAGAATTTACAAGACAACTAATTCTATAGTGATCCTCCTGTCTCTGCTGGAGTTAAAGGCATGGGCTAACACTGCCCTTCTCAAATATTTTACCTTTGCTTCAAATTACTTCAACTTTTTTTTTTTTTGGTTTTTCGAGACAGGGTTTCTCTGTGTAACAGCTCTGGCTGTCCAGGACTGGCTTTGTAGACCAGGCTGGCCTGGAACTCACAGTGATCCGCCTGCCTCTGCCTCCCAAGTGCTGGGATTAAAGGTGTGCGCCACCACGCCCAGAGGTTTAGACAAACAGGTTGAACTGTAGTAACTCTTAATTTATTTACAGCATTTTAAATCTCTTAACTGCCTTTTAATGCCAAACAATGAAAATAATATATATATATATATATATATATATATATATAAAACCTTTTAAGCTGTTATCAGGTGTGTGTGAGCTATGTGGCAACGTGCAGTCTAACATTCTAATCTGAAATTAAGACCATTTTTCCTTTCATGCCAGTAAGGCAGGTATACCTTTGGTAAATTATAATTTGAAAATTTTATATTTTAGTTTTATTATATTTTTAAGCTTATTTACCTTTTTAAAAAATTAATTTGTTTTCTCGAGTTACTTGTAGAAGTAACTCCTCCCCTCCTGGACTGTCCCACCCTTCCTCCCTCCCTTCATCTCCCTCCCACCCTCATTATTCCTCGACTTGGTACTCTCCTTCTCCTCAGATGAGGTGGGCCCTCACATATACTCCCTCAGTTTTTCAGTCATGTGAGGGCCAAGAGCTTCCTCTTGTACTAGGGCTTGATATGGCACACCATCTAGGGTAAGGTGTTCTACTAACCTGCAGCAGATTTCATGACTCGCTGCTGGGTGAAGTTTTTCCTAGGATTGATATGCTAGGTTCCTATCTGTTTGAGTCTGTGGGTTGCAGGATGGTTATCCTGTGATGTATGGTTAATATCCACTTATAAGAGAGTACATACCATGTTTATTTTTCTGGGACTGAGTCAGCTCACTTAGGATGAGCTTTTCTAGATCCATTCATTTGGTTTTGAATTGCATGATTTCCTTATTTCTGATACCTGTGTAGTATTCTATTGTATAAATGTACCACTTTTGTTTTTTTTTTTTCTAATCCATTCTTCAGTTGAAGGACATCTGGTTTGTTTCCAGTTTCTGGCTCTTACAAATAAAGCTGTTATGAACATTGTTGAGGCAATGTCCTTGTGGTTTCGTGTCAAATATTTTGGATATATGCCCAGGAGGGGTATGGCTGGGTCTTGAGGTAGAACTACTCCCAATTTTCTAAGATATCTCTAGATTGATTTCCAAGGTGGTTGTACAAGTTTGCACACCCACCAGCAATGGGGGAGTGTTCCTCATTCTCCATATCCTCGCCAGGATGTGCTGTCATTCGAGTTTTTGATCTTAGCCATTCTGACAATGTGAGATGGAATCTCAGAGTTGTTTTAAGTTGCATTTCCCTGATGACCAAATATGTTGAATATTTCTTCAAGTACCTCTCAGCCTTTAGAGATTCCTCTTTTGTGAATTCTCGGTTTAGCTCTATACCCCATTTTTTGATAGGGTTATTTGATTTTTTGGAGTTTAATTTCTTAAGTTCTTTACATATATTGGATATTAGCTCTCTTTTGGATGTTGGGTTGGTAAAGATCTTTTCCCAGTCTGTAGGCTACCATTTTGTTCTAAGAACATGTCCTTTGCCTTACAGAAGCTTTTCAATTTAATAAGGTCCCATTTATTGATTGTTTGTTTTAGTGCCTGAGCTATTAGTGTTCTTTTCAGGAAGTTGCTACCCATGCCAATGAGTTCAGGCTTTCCCCCACTTTCTCTTCTATTAATTTTAGTGTGTCCAGATTTATGTTGAGGTCCTTGATCCACTTAGACTTAAGTTTTGTACAGGGTGATTAGATCTATTTGCATTCTTCTACATGTTGACGTCCAGTTAGACCAGTACCATTTATTGAAGATGTCTTCCTTTTTCCATTGTATGGTTTTGGCTTCTTTGTCAAAAATTAAGTGACTGTAGGTGTGTGGGTTTATTTCTGGGTCTTCAATTTGATTCCATTGATCCACTGATCTGTTTCTATACCAGTGCCATGCTGTTTTTATTACTATTGCCCTGTAGTACAGCTTGAAATCTGGGATGGTGATACCACCAGATGTTCTGTTATTGTACATGATTGATTTAGCTACTCTGGGTTTTTTGTTATTCCATATGAAGTTGAGAATTGTTTTCTCCAGGTCTGTAAAGAATTGTGTTGCTATTTTGATAGGAATTGCATTGAATCTGTATATTGCTTTTGGTAAGATGGCCATTTTTATTATGTTGATCCCACTTATCCATGAGCAAGGGATATCTGACACTGAAATTTAATTAATTATTGTAATTAGTAAGTATGAACTATAAGATTAAGCCGGCAGAGCAGCCGTGGCTTTGCAAAGGGGCGGGAAGCCTGGCCCACGTGCTTTAACTGGTTGCCTGATTTGTCCTGGGGAAAGAGCCCGGGACCAAGGGTGGCTTACACTACCTGTAACCTAAACTCTGTTAGCTAATAT
This sequence comes from Lophiomys imhausi, assembly GCA_907164525.1. Taxonomy (NCBI): domain Eukaryota; kingdom Metazoa; phylum Chordata; class Mammalia; order Rodentia; family Muridae; genus Lophiomys; species Lophiomys imhausi. The sequence continues at coordinate 1,874,998 of CAJQZJ010037421.1, forward strand.
AAATTGTTTTATTAGGCCTGTAGAATTACCAGCCTTGGTGGGAGATTCACCTGGGTTCGAGGGGAGTCCAGGAGTCCCATGGCTCAGAACTGCTTGGACTGACTGCGGTCCTTTCCCCAATAATTAAATACATCAAGACCTTTTAATGTTTTAACGCTTAGACCTTAGCTGGGCAGACTCTCAGTTAGCTACTCTAAGTTAAACCAGGTCACCTAATCCCAAACTACTATGTGCCTGTGATTATCTTCCAGTGTTCTCAAAGATGTCTCTCTGCTTCTGTGTCTCCCGTGGAAAAAGAGATCCTCTCTCTAAAGCACAGGGTTCCTGTTCTAATATCAGGAAGTCCCACCTTTCTATACTCTTTCTGCCTAGCTAATTGTCCATAAGCGACTTTTATTAACCAATCAAGAGATTGCCTTAGCATTGAAATCAACCTATCAGGAGCAATGATATTAGACCTCCCCTCAACAGAGATCTTTCCATCTTTTGATATCTTCAGTTTCTTTCTTCAGGGACTTGAAGTTCTTGTCATACAGGTCTTTCTTTCACTTGCTTGGTTAGAGTTACCCCCCAGGTATTTTATATTGTTTGTGGCTATTGTAAAGGGTATTGATTCCCTAATTTCTTTCTCAGTCCATTTTTTGTGTGTGTGTGTAAAGACAGGATACTGATTTTTTAAAAAATTGATTTTGTATCCAGCCACCTTGCTGAAGGAGTTTATCAGCTGTAGGAGTTCTGTGGTGGAATTTTTGGGGTCACTTATGTATACTATCATATCATCTGCAGATAGGGATACTTCGACTTCTTCCTTTCCAATTTTTATCCCCTTGATCTCCTTTAGTTGTCTTATTGCTCTAGCTAAAACTTCAAGTACTATGTTGAAGAGATATGGAGAGAGTGGACAGCCTTGCCTTGTCCCTGATTTTAGAGGAAATGCTTTAAGTTTCTCTCCATTTAGTTTGTTGTTGGCTTGTTGTAAATTGCCTTTATTATGTTTAAGTATGGTCCTTGTATGCTTGATCTCTCTAAGACTTTTAACATGAAGGGGTGCTGGATTTTGTCAAAAGCTTTTCCAGCATCTAATGAGATGATCATGTGGTTCTTTCAGCTTGTTTATGTGGTGGATTACATTGATGGATTTTCTAATGTTGAACCACCCCTGCATCCCTGGGATGAAGCCTACTTGATCATGGTGTATGATACTTTTGATGTGATCTTGGATCCGGTTTGCAAGTATTTTGTTGAGTATTTTTGCATCCATGTTCATAAGGGAAATTGGTCTGAAATTTTCTTTTTCCATTGGGTCCTTGTGAGGTTTAGGTATCAGGGTGACTGTGGCCTCTTAGAATGTGTTTGGCAGTATTCCTTCTGTTTCTATGTTGTGGAAGAGTTTGAAGAATATTGGTGTTAGCTCTTCTTTGAAAGTCTGGTAGAATTCTGTGCTGAAACCATGGCCCTGGTTTTTTTTTTTTTTTTTTTTTTTGTTTTTCGAGACAGGGTTTCTCTGTTTAACAGCTCTGGCTGTCCTGGACTTGCTTTGTAGACCAGGCTGGCCTCGAACTCACAAAGATCCACCTGCCTCTGCCTCCCAAGTGCTGGGATTAAAGGCGTGCGCCACCACCGCCCGGCTGTTGGAAGACTTCTAATGACTTCTTTTATTTCCTTAAGGGTTACAGGGCTGTTTAATTTGTTTACCTGTTTTTGATTTAACCTTGGTAGGTGGAATCTATCAAGAAAATTGTCCATTTAATTTAGGTTTTCCAATTCTGTGGAGTACAAGCTTTTTTTTTTTTTTTCCGAGACAGAGTTTCTCTGTGTATCCTTGGCTGCCCTGGACTCATTTTGTAGACCAGGTTGGCCTTGAACTCACAGAGATCTACCTGCCTCTGCCTCCCTACCTCTGCCTCCCAAGTGCTGGGATTAAAGGCGTGCGCCACCACGCCCAGCTGGAGTACAAGTTTTTGAAGTAGGACCTAATGATTCTTTGGATTTCCTCAATGTCTGTTGTTATTTCCTCCTTTTCCTTTCTGATTTTGTTGATTTGGGTATTTTCCCTCTGCCTTTTAGTTAGTTTGACTAAGGCTTTGTCTATTTTGTTGATTTTCTCAAAGAACCAACTCTTGGTTTTGTCGATTCTTTGTATTGATCTTTTTGTTTCTAAGTTATTAATTTCAGCCCTGAGTTTGATAATTTCCTCTCATCTGCTCCTCTTGGGAGTGTTTGCTTCTTTTTGTTTTAGCTCTTTCAGGTGTGCTTTTAGGTCACTAGTATGGGAACTCTCCAGTTTCTTTTTTAAAGGCACTTAGTGCTATAAACTTTCCTTTTAGCACTGCTTTCAATGTGTCCCGTAAGTTTGGGTATGTTGTGCCTTCATTTTCATTGAGTTCTAAGAAGACTTTAATTTCTTTTTTTATTTCTTCCCTGACCCAGAGGTCATTGAGTAGAGAGTTGTTCAGTTTCCATGTGTTTGCAGGCTTTCTGTTGTTTTTGTTATTGTTGAAGTCTAGCTTTATTCCATGATGGCCTGATAAGTTACAAGGGGTAATTTCAATTGTCCTGTATCTGTTGAGGCTTGCTTTGTGACAGACTATATGGTTATATGGTTGATTTTGGAGAAGGTTTCATGAGAACCTTCTACAGAGAAGAAAGTGTATTCTTTTGTTTTGGGGTGAAATGTTCTGTAGATATCAATTAGGTCCATTTGATTCATGACATCTGTGATGTTCATTATTTCTCTGTTTGGTTTCTGCATTGTTGATCTGTCCAGTGGTGAGAGTGGTGTGTTGAAGTCTCCCACTATTAATGTGTGAGGTTCAATGTGGGATTTGAGCTTTAGTAGTGTTTCTTTAATGAATGTGGGTGGTCTTACATTTGGGGCATAGATGTTCAGTATTGAGATTTCATCTTGGTGGATTTTTCCTTTGGTGAGTATGTAGTGTCCTTCCCCATCTCTTTTGATTAATGTTGGTTGAAAGTCCAATTTATTGCATAATAGAATTGCTACTCCAGCTTGCTTCTTGGGTCCATTTACTTGGTATATCTTTTTCCAGTCCTTTACTTGGAGATAATGTCTACCTTTTTTGCTGAAGTGTGTTTCTTGTAAGCAGCAGAAAGTGGGATTTTTGTTTTCATATCCATTTTGCTAGCCTGTGTCTTTTTATTGGGGAATTGAGTCCATTGATGTTGAGAGATATTAATGACCAGTGATTGTTACTTCCTGACATCTTGATGTTGGGGGAAATAGTGTGTGAGTGAGCTTCTCTTCTTTTGGTTTTGCTGTAGGCGCATTATTTGCTTCCTGTGCTTTGGGTGTAGTTAACCTCTTTGGGTTGGATTTTTCCTTCTAACATCTTCTGTAGAGCTGGATTTGTACATAGATATTGTTTGAATTAGCTTTTTAATGTAATATCTTGTTTTCTCCATCTATGTTGATTGACAATTTTGCTGGGAATAGTAGTCTGGCCTTGCATTTGTGGTTTTTTAGGGTCTGCAAGACATCTGTCCAGGCCCTTCTGGCTTTTAGCGTCTCTGATGAAAAGTCAGGTGTGATTCTGATAGGTTTACCATTATATGTTACTTGACCCTTTTCCCCAACAGCTTTTAATATTCTTTCTTTGTTCTTACATTTAGTGTTTTCATTATTGTGCGGCAGGAGGATTTTCTTTTCTGGTCTACTGTATTTGGAGTTCTGTAAGCTTCTTGTACAGTTATAGGCATCTCTTTTTGTTTTAGATTTAGGAAATTCTCTTCAATGATTTTGCTGAAAATATTTTCTGGTCCATGGAGCTGGGAATCTTCTCTTTCTTCTATTCCTATTATTCTGAGATTTCATCTTTTCATAGTGTCCTTGATTTCCTGAAGGTTTTGTGTCAGGACTTTTTTAGATTTTGCTTTTCTTTGACAGATGCATCAATTTCTTCAAGTTTATCCTCTGAGCCTGAGATCCTTTCTTCTATCTCTTGTATTCTGTTGGTGATGCTAGTGTCTGTACCATCTTTTCTTTTCTTTTCCCTTCTTAAGGTTTTCCAGTTCTTTGGATGGCTCAGCTTGTATTTTCTTTATTGCTTCAACTTCCCTTTTCAGGTCTTACATTCCTTTAAGAGCTTTATTCATTTCCATCACCTCTTTTGCAATATTTTGTTGTTGCTCTCTGAGATATTTGATTTCCTCCCTTAAGCCTTCTATTATTAATATAAGCATAGGATTAAGGTCATTTTCCTTTGTTTCAATCGTGCTAAGATGTCCAGAGTTGTCTGAAGCATTATAGTTAGGTTCTGGAGATATCATATTGCTTTGTTTTTTTTTTTAAACCATGTTCTTGCACTGGCTTTTTGTCATCTGATTGACCCTGGTGTTGTCTGTTTCTGGTGTCAGTTGACCTTGGTGCTCAGGAAAACTCCCTGTTCTGAGGGTTGGGTGATCTTGAGATCCTGGTGTCCACCTCCAGATGGTGGGTATATTCCTGTAATAGACTGGCTCTCAGAGACTGACTGCTGATCTCATCAACTGGTTGTGACCCAGTTGGAACAATATACAGGGGACTGGAATGGGGAGGGGGCTATCCTGTGAGGACCTAAGAGGCAGCAGGTCTCCTCAGAAAGGCAGGTAGAGTTGTGATTGGGTCTGTGTTCTCCCCTCCCTGACACAGTCATTCTGGTTCAGCAGCTAGGCTGACCGTGCAGGCAGGGAGCTCCACCCAAGATGGGTGCCAGCCTCAGCGTGCCCATTGTTGTCTGCCTCAAAGGCTGGGGTGCTAGGGTGAGTGACCCACCCCAATGTTTGTGGAGAACACAGTTGCCAGCTCTGTTTGCAGTCAGTCTTGGCTCCTAATTGCTTTGCTGTGGCTGGGTTTGGTCTGTGCCTCTCAGCTACAGGGGACACTGTGCCGCCATGTTGGGAACTCTGGAAAGAAAATCTTACTTACCTTTGTTCTTGTGGTCTGGCTGTTTTTCCCTGTTTGGTGTACAGGTCCATATGCAGGCTAGATATCAAGCAGACAGGCGGGGCCAATGATCTGTGGCTAGATCTTCTCTGGCTGGCACTCCTCTCAAGATGGGTGACTAAGCTGGCAGTTCTCAGGGTGGTGTTTCCAGGAACTGTGTGAGCTGTTTCATGTGGTGACCAGTCTCAGTGTATGCCACGGAAATTCAGACACCATCTGTGTGTCACAATTGGCTGCGGGACCTCACGATCACTCCACAATGACTAATCTCATTCACCTACTACTCAGATACAATGCTCTATGGATGGCACCATCTTGGATCGCTCCAGTCTTCGTAAACTGTTAAGAGGCCATCACTAGGTGCTTGTGAAGGGCAGGGGCCGGTCTCCTGTCAGCTGCATGGATCAGATTTTTTTTTTTTTTTTTTTTTGGTTTTTCGAGACAGGGTTTCTCTGAATATCTCTGGCTGTCCTGGACTCGCTTTGTAGACCAGGCTGGCCTCGAACTCACAAAGATCCGCCTGCCTCTGCCTCCCAAGTGCTGGGATTAAAGGCGTGCGCCACCACCGCCCGGCCAGATTTTTTTTTTTTTTTTTTTTTACTTAATTTTATGTGTGAATGTTTTGCTTGCATGTGTGTCTCTGCATTATGTGTGTACCTGGTGCATCAGATCTCCTGGAATTGGAGTTATGGATGGTTGTAAGCTGCCATGTGGGCACTGGGAATCAAACTCAAGACTTCAGTAAGAATAACAAGTAGTCTTGACTGCTGAGCTACATTTCCAGCCCTAGTAACTTTTTTTTTAAACTGTTTTTTTCTTTGAGAAGGTCTCATGCTATGCCCTAAACTGGCCTGCAATTCATTCTGTAGACCAGTTTCAAACTTGTAGCAATCCTCCTGCCTCATCCTCCTGAGGGCTGGGATTACACCCGGCATGATTGTTGTTGAAGGCTGTTAGAACTGTCAGCTCTGCTTTGAGCCTTCCCCAAATCTTTATTGTAAACATTCTTTCTCTCTAGGTGAGCCCACTGAGGTTCACTTCCCAGTCAGTGAAGATGTACCCCGCTGGGCTACTCTTTGGTATTGCATTATCAGGCCTAAAAGGACTTTTTTTTTTTCTTTAAACCAGTAGTAGGTTAGGCTGAAATGGTAGAGTAAAAAAGGAGGGAGCTGGGGCAAGAGAGGGCCAAGAGTTGAAGCTGAAGACTATGGGAAAGACCAGAGAGGAGAAACTGCTACCGAGTCCCAGGGAGCTGTCAGGCTGAAAGGGCCATGGGTGTAAGACATCTTAGGCCAGAGACTTGCTTCTAAGAGCTGTGACACTAGTTGCCATAGTAGCGGAAGCTCCTAGTACTTAAGTCCCAATCAGTAGTAGCTGCTTAGTGGCCATCTGCTAGGGTCCCTGATCAGAGTGCAGAGTAATAGTCCCTAAGCTAACAGGGATCTGTGAGTTTCTGGCCTTAGCAACTAGAACTATAGACAGGCCTCTCAGAGCTTGTCTCATAAGCTTCTGGGCCCCTCAGTCTAGCTCCCAGGCCCTGGGCACGTAAGAGTTGGGGACTGCCAGAGATGGAAGATAATCTACCTATTTCTTTGGGTAGAAATAAAAGCCAGCTGACTGGTAACAAACATAAAACTTAGAAATTATTTGTGCGTATAGATTCTGCTTCTATCCTGCCTGGTTTTAGTAATGATTATTGAGTGAAGAACTGAATGCTGGGTAAGTTATGGGATGCCCAGGCCAAATGGGGCCTCCAGTGCAAGGAAATCACTGGAGACAGTAACCAGGAATGCCAGCTCTGCAACTGTCTAGACCAGCGGTGTTCCTCAGCCTGTGGGTCGCGACCCCTTTGGGGATGGCATCAGACATCCTGCACATCAGGTATTTACATTACGATTCACAGCAGTAGTAAAATTACAGTTATGAAGTAGTAATGGAAATACTTTTATGGTTGGGGGTCACCACAACATGAGGAACTGTATTAAAGGGTCGAAGCATTAGAAAGGCTGAGAACCCCTGGGCTAGACACAGATATGGAGGAGGCCCTAAGACAGAATGGGACAGGCAGAAAGACATGTGGACTGGAACAAATGCAGAAAGAGAGTAACAGAGACAGCAACAGGGAGACACTGAGACAGCTGGAGACACAGGCACCTTGAGAACTTTTTTAGCCACAGCTGAGACCCGAGACCCTGGGAGTTGGGGAGGAGGCCCTTGCTGGGGCAGCCCTGGAAGATCCTGCCAGTGCCCCAGAAGCGCCTAGCATGATGTGTGCCTTCTCATTTAAAATTTCACCTGCCAGGGCCCTGAGCAGCAGGGAGAGAGTAACAGGGTGGCCCTGAGACTGCTGCAGGTCAGGCATCCACTGTGCACCTGGTTTTACAAACTTAACGCCCCTTGGGTCTCAGTGCCGTCTTCTGGAATAGGAAGTAACAGTAGCTGCCTTTACTCTCTTCTGGGTTGCTCCAGGATTCAAGTTGAGTATGGCCAGGCAGCACCTAGGCATGTAAACTGTTAATTGTGGCTGTTCTTGGGGGTGATTCAGGCAGTGTGACCCTTGGATTATCCCTGATGTATTTGCTTGGCATCATGGCCTACCTTCCTGCATATTAAGGGATAAACTGTGGCGATCCCTCCTCCCAATTCAGGTTGGCATACTGACCCCAAGGTGTTAGTGCTGGGGATGTTTAGGGCTAGAAGAGAATGTAGAATGGTCTCATTATGTAGCCTTGGCTGAATTGGAACTCACTATGTAGCCAGTGCTGGCCCAGAGCTCAGAGATCAGCCTGCCTCTGCTTCTAAGTGTCAGGCATGTACCTCTATGCCCTGTAAGATGGTACCTTTTAACAATAAAAATTACATGTCATTTATTATGTGTGGGCAATGTGCAGCATGTGGCACATATTAAGGTCCTAGGCCAGCATGGGGGAGTCTGTTCTCTCCTTCCACCATGCAGGTCCTGAACGCAAGTCCTCAGGCTTGGTGGCAGTTTAAACAGTAAACCATCTTGCCAGTCCAGGGTGCTGCACTGAAGGACTCACAGTGCCTCCTCCTGGCCATGAGTGGACACAGCAAGGAGGTGGCCTCATGGAGCTGTACTGGCCCTGAGTGGGCTGCCAGCTACCACCAACAGGGAATAACCAGGGCAGATAAAGATGCTCCGCCTTGTCTCCTTTGTAAAATGGGAGTTGGATTGGCTGTGATCTGGCCCTTGGAGCCACACACGGGTTCTTTGAACATCTTCCCACAGATGGAGCACATATTTGCTTAGAAGGCCCAAAAGCCCATGACTACCTCTGTTGGATACTAGGTCTTCCCTGGATGGTGCAAGTCCTCAGACCTCCTTCCTAGGCTTTCACCATGGTCACAGGCGGGCCATCCACCTGAGTGCTGAGGGCAAGCCTAGCCCAGGACCCACAGACCACACAAATCAGGACGAGTGACATTTGTGTTTAGCAGCAATTTGTCTAGAAAAGGGATGCCATGTGGTACCGTGCCAATGCTGTTGTCTCAGGAAGCTTCAGGCAGGTTGATCAGGACACACAGGCGTCAGGAGAGACCAGGCAGCCATGTCTAAGTAGGAGTCAACTGAGTGGGAAACGTGGCACTGGGTTAGCTCCTTGCCTGGAGAGGATGTGATTGGGACACATGGAAACGAGGGTGCCTCAAAATTTGGTGGCTTGGCATTCCCTGGGCTTTCTGGAAATCATGCCCTCAGGAGGTGTCATATCCTATAGGAAGCATGGGATAGCGTACACCAAGAATCTGCATCATATTCAACAACCTGGGGGTGGGGAAGATGCTCTTTCCTTTCCACAGTGTCTGTATGGGGCCCAGCAGAGCACAGCCTGGCAGGAGCCAGTACATTGCCACCTACTAGCTCCGTTCTCTCTGGGAGACCCCCGGCTGCCGCAATGAAGGGAGACAGAAGATAGGAGGGTGGCTCTGTGCCCACTGACCATTTCACTCAAGACCAGAAGTACCGAGGAAGGTTTTGTTTTTATGTGTGGTGGTGGTGTTGTACTGGAGATCAAACCCAAAGCCTCTTGTACATGCTAGCCAAATGTTCCACCTCGCTGTCATCTGTCCAGTGTAGAAAAACTTTATTAGAGTTTGGGTTTTAAAATGAGTGAGACACGAGCATCTAGACAGCTCGAGACTGCAGGCCTGGTTCTCAGTGTTACGTGATAACAACTCTTAGGACCCTCCCTGCTCCTGTACAGGACAGCTGTCCTCTGCAGGCTGGCGGACATGAGGACATCATAGGAACGTGCTTTTGATATTGGGACAGAGTGGGGTGGCTTCCATGACAGGAAAACCTTAGCCCCCTGCCACTCTGTCTTGTCTAGTCTGACAGGTGGATGTAGGGCGTGGCCAGGCTTGGGGGAGGGAGAAGGGTGGATGCACAGGCCTGGCTGGTTGCTTGCTCATCCTGCCAACACTCAAACCTAACCTTGGAGGCGGCGGCACGGGTGCCATGTATGTGAAGTATAGCCTGGGGTGTGGAGCAGCCTTTCTTCCCTGAGATGGGACCGGGCCAGTTGCGGAGGTGTGTGTGTGTGAAATCACTAATCATCATGTGTCCAACGACAATGACAGAAACTGCTTATTCTACATCCAAGCCTACATGGGGTTGGGGGTATCTGTCTCTCAGGCCCATTCCAAACCCCAGAACCTTCAAACTTGGTGGTTTTTTTCCCTGAAGCTGATCACTCCAATCTTGGGTTCTACCTCAGTCCTACCTAAGAGGCCCTTTCTGAACCATGAAGGTCTGACTGCCATTCAGAGCAGCAATTCTGCCACAGCTCCCACATCTCCAAGTCAAGGGGCAGGCCCCAGGTGACCCTGATATTATCCCTGCAGCCTCACCCTATGTTCACCCATCCACCCTTCTTCCCTAACCAAACCCCCACTTTTATTCCAGGGGTTAGGAGCCCCTCCCCAGCTGAGGAGGGGACAGCTGTGAGTCTAAGCTGTAGGGCCTTAGTCCAGAACCGTATAGGGCATCTTGCTGAAGCAATGGGTACCAAAAGATGAGAGATGTTTCTATAGGCACATCCCCCCAATCAACAGCACCCCAGGGAGACCCACAATTCTCTCCTGGACACAGAGAGGGAGATAAGAGGACATAGCCTCCCCTTCTAGCCCGTCTAGGCTGAAGAGAGGTGGCTGTGCTCCTGACGGTTGGCGCAGGGCCCCCGGCCAGGTTCTGTGTACTTGTGGGCAGATCCTGAGTGTGACTGGTCCCCTCTGTAGAGAGCTGGCTGCTACAAATACAGTGGATCAGACTTTTGGGTATGCATCCTCTCCCTACCATGCTCCCCACTAGGGCATCAACTCTCTCCCTTTTGAAACAGGCACAATGGGCCCCATGGACACCACAAGGACCTCCTGTTGTCCCCATCAGCCCACATGCAGATGCTGTCAGAGCCTCTCAGGTGAGGACAAGGCATCCCGGGATTGTGACAGTCGGGCTTGAGCAGCCCAGTAAGGTGCAATGAAGCAGCGTGGTGTGCAGAAGAGGGAAGGGGCGCTGCCTATGGCTGCTCCAGGTGGGAAGGGTACATAGACACCACCGGTGAGACATCCCTCTCCCAGCTGGAGGCCATTCCAGCAGAGGGTACAACACCCCTGGGTTCAGTGAAAGCAAGGAAGGAGGGAAGGACTGGATGCTTAGAGCACAAGTCTTGCTGACTACTGGCCAGCGTGTCCCCTGCCCTCCTCGGTTCCTTGATCCTCAGGGCCAGCACTGCCCTCAGGATGCCTTGGCAGAGAGTGAGGTCCACAGGCCCCACAGCAGCGGTGGCAGCAGCAGCAGAGATGGTAGTGCCCGCTTGTGTGCGTCTGAAGTGCAGGAGCACACTGCCAGGCCGTCCTGTGCCCCGCTGCGGCCCTGGGGCCCGGGCCCTATGTCCTCCGCATCTTCCAGCGGCTCACCACACACCAGCCAGTCCCGGGCTGTAGACTGTGGGTACCCGGGTGCTGCCTCCAGCTCTCCATCCAGCACTTTCCAGTACTCCTGGCCTCGGAAGAAATAGGATGCACCTGGATAGGGGAGGCGAGAGGCTGAGCTGGTCTCCTTCACAGGGAGGCTGTACATCGGACAGTGTGGCTGACTGAGTACAGAGGTGGGGTGGGGTGGGGGGGCAGACTCAGGGCATCTTAGACAGACAGGCTGTCTGGGCCACGCCGGTCAGAAGCATAGGTCTGACTTGGGCAGCTGGAGATGACTGTGGGACACGGGAATGAACTGTCAACCTATATCTATTCTTCCTTGCTGGCCATTTGTTCTGTGTGCGTCTCTTTTAGTACTGGGGGAGAGTGTGGGTGCTCTGGAGAAAATGGACAAAGGTTGGAGACCCAAGCAGGAGGTGAGTGCACAAAGTCAGAGAGCCGAGGCAAGGTCCTGGAGCCCTCAGAGTTCACAGACAGGTAAGTGTGGGCTGTACAGTGGTTCAGGGAATCCCATCCTCAAGCCCCATCACAATCCCCATCTACACACAAGGAACATGCTGGACAGCATTGTCCCCTGCCTGGTGCTCACCATCAGACCAGCGCATGGCGTCATCTAGCACGCTGGGGACACCCCTCCACAGGGGGCCCTGGGCAGGGTAGCCAGGGTCCATGCGCCGTGTGTGGTCGTCATAGCGCCAGTACAGCTGGTCCTTAAAGAAATAAGTCCTGTCATTGTGGGCCCAGGAGAAGACAGCATCGATGCCACCGGGCGGGAGGCTGAAGTCGGAGACAGGTCGCGGGTACCCTTCCTCTACGTTGTTGTCCTTAAACACCCAGTATCTGTCTCCTGGTGGTGAGAGAAAGAGCCACGGGCTGCGGCAAAGGCTCCAGGCTTGACTTTTCCCAATGTACCCCCATCTTCACGAGGTGGCAGTACAAGGTAGTAATCCCATATCGCCACACAGAGGAGGAGCCGCGTCTCACATTTACTGAGAACAGTGCCTGAGAATCAGGTCCTGTGTTGGCAGCCACTTGGAGGCAGGGAACCAAGACCCCTGTTACCCTGCTCCATCAATATTATGTGTGCAGGGTAGGAACATCCCCCTCCACCTGAGAGACATGGTCTCACGTGGCCCGGGCCTCAAACTCACTATGTAGACCAAGGATGCCCTCTGATCCTCCTGCCTCTATTACCTGAATTACCTGAATTCTAGGATTAAAGGCATGTACCACCATACCTCATTTATGAGGTAGAACCTCAAGCCTAGTATGACCATCTTATGGCACATGACATTGAATCGGAGGCCTTATTACAAGTGAGTTGCAGGTTTCTCCATGAGACACTGAACTAAGACTTGAAGAACCCTTGGGCTCAGTGGGAACAGAGACCATTGTGCCGGCTGGAGCATGGCAGGCTCCACGCAGGGGTACCAGTGTGGGGGATGGACCTCAGGGCATGTCCATCCCACACACTGCTGGGATGGTCAGGTGGTTCTTGGCTATTTCCAGGGCTTCCTGGTAACTACAGGGTGGACTTGGTAATACAGTGAAGAATCCTATGTTTGTACCACATCCAGGCCACCAGTGACCATCACCAAATGGTGATGGCTCAGGATATCTGTGGGTGATAATTCTTGATCCATGGTACATAGGAAACATAGGGCACATGAGGGATGAAGCCTCGAGTGGTAGATACCGAAGGCCTGAGGGAATGTTCTACATGGGACCCTGGTGATGCAGGAGAGGGTATCTATTTGGACGAGCTGAAGGTGTGGTCACTGTGTTGTGGCCTCACTGGCTCGGGGGCCAATGCTTAGGAACAACTGAATTCTAGGATTAAAGGCATGTACCACCATACCTCGTTTATAGGTAGAACCTCAACCCTAGTATGACCATCTCATGGCACATGACATTGAATCCGAGGCCCTATTACACTGAACCCCTATCTTGGGGTTCACACTTCAGTCCCAACTGAGAAAGTCCAAAAAACACATTGGCCAGCCTGGGGATACACAGTGAACTCTAGGCTACCCACAGCTACATAGTGAGAACCTGTCTGGGGCCAAAAAAAAATTGGCAGCAAAGTAGTTAACATTGTCACCTTGACAGTAGATGGAATCAAGCCTCTGGTCAGGTCTGGGAGGGATATTTTAGATTGGGTTGAGGGTGGGGAGACCCACCCTAAAAATATGGGTAGCACTGTCCGATGGGCTGGGGGTCCCAGACTGAATAAAAAGAAGAAAGTGAGCTGAACACCAGCATCCATCTTCCCTGACTGAGGATACACCATGACCAGCCGTATCATCCCCCTGCAACCATACCTTCCCTAACATGACGGATAATGCCCTGGAACTGTGAGCCAAAATAAAAACCACCTTCCTTACGTTGCTTTTGTTGGAACTAACACACCCGGAACATACAGTGCCGAGTTTCAAACCCAGGGTTTTGTGCATGCTAAGCAAATATTTTAATCAATTAAATGATATCCATAGTCCCCCAGACCCATGATTTTTGGGAGACAGTCTCAGTATGTAACCCAGGCTGGCTGGGAATTGCTAACAATCCTCCTGCCTCGGCTTCCTGAGTGCTGGGATTATAGGAATGCACTAGCTTCCTGGCCCGGGTCACTCTTCCCTTCCTGTGGGATAGATGTGGATATAAGAGGTGTATCCTGTCCAAGGTCAGCAGCGAAGGCTAGGACCTTTCCTTCAGAGTTAGAGGCTGCTGACGGTGGCTGTGTCCTCTCATTCCCCTTGCATTTCATGGACTCTCTGAGACCCCAGTGGCTTCTGTTTCTGTCTTCACACTGGCTGGAAACCTGGCCTGGACTCTGTCCCTGGGGTTTCTGCACAATGGCAGGTCCCTAGAAAGGCCTTACCTGCCTTAGTTTGCTCTCCTCCATCACCTCTAATGCTTCTTCAAACACATTCCCTCCTCCGAGTAGCTTTTCATTCCCCACAACCTCAGATGTCCACCTACTCCCTGCAGATCTTCCTCTTTTTTTGCTTACTGTGTGTCTGCAGCGCCCCCTACAGGCTGAGCTGACAGTAGGCCTCAATCTACAGATCTGAAGAGTTACAGTTGCTCTTTCAGACTGGTGGTGCAAAGTTACAGGCACGGTGGCCAGGATGGAAGGGAGGCTAAGGCAGGTCAGACAGCACATGGAGGAAGGCCACTCACCTTTGAAGAAGACAATCTTGTGGTCGCTGATACGCTCATACACGGCATCCACACTGTCCAGGTGCAACGGCAGGCCCCGCCAGAATCGATGCATTTGTGCCGGCTGCAGGGACACCAAGTGCCGGTCCCGGGTCAGCCGCCAGAAATACTTGCCTGGGTGAGGTAAAGGAAGGTGGCTGCAGGAGCCTGCTGTATGGGGGAGCATCCTTCCATCCCACGGGACCCCAGGGTTACCTTTGAAGAAGAACGCTTCACCACGGATCTGGGCCACAGCATCAAAGTGGGCAGTGCACCTGTGGGGGACATCCTTCCGGGGCCTGCAGGGAAGAATGCAAGATGGGCTGAGAGGTAGAGCACCCAACCCAAGCAGCTGGGTGGGTTACTCCCACCAGAATCGTCGGGGTGGGCATCGTGGAAGGACCCACCGTACCCTGTGTCCACATGGTAGGCAGTGCCCACCAGGCAAGCAAGGTGAATTAGAATGAAGGCCCAACAAAGCTACATCTCAATAGCCCAGGCTATCTGAGACTAGCTCAAAGCACCAAAGCCAACCTGGAAACACCAGACAACACCACTCCCCCAAACAAACCAATCATGATGACAAAAAAACAAAACAAAAACAAAAAGCAAAGAATGTGCACTAACTCAGGTTTGTGGCTACGCCATGAATATAATCCTACACTCTGGAGGTTGAGGCAGGAAGATCACCATTTCCTGGCCAGCATGGGTGTTGGGTTGCAATTGCCTAGGGATGAAAGACATTCCAAACATTCCCAGGAGAAATGATCCTTAGTAAATAATAAGGGAATAAATTTAGAAGGGAAACAAACTCCTAAGTCTCAGGAAGTTCCTGAAACTTACAAGATTCACACAGCCCCTTCCTAGTTATAGAAGACGGCTGGGGGAGAGGAGCTACCCGCTAGTCACACAAATTCCAACGACATAGTTTTGAGTACTCACCAGGCCGGGGTGGGCTTTTCAGTTAATACAGCTGCCTTTCCATCACCATCATATTCTGGTACATAACCCTCACCCGTATTCCTCTGAGTAGCCCCAGAAAACTCATTGGTTCACTAGGCTAGACTAGAATCTTCTTTGTTCTGCTGTGAGGGGCACAATCTGGGGTGAAGGGATGTTTCTACAACTCCCCAGGAAGTCATACAACACTGGGCCTCACAGTGAGACCTTGTCGGAAATAGAGCTGGAGAAATGGCTCAGTGCTTAAGGGTACTTTCTGAAAGCTGAGCATAGTGGCGCACGCCTTTAATCCCAGCACTTGGGAGGCAGAGGGGGGTGGATCTCTGTGAGTTCAAGGCTAGCCTGGTCTGCCTAGTGAGCTCCAGGAACAACCAGAGCTACATAGTAAGACCCTGTCTCAAAACAAATAAACAAGCATTTTCTGCTTTGGGAGAGGACCCAGGTCAGTTCCTAACATCCACATTGGGTGGCTCAGAACAGCCTGTAACTCCAGCTCCAAGGGGATCCAATGTCTCTGGCCTCAGGCACCCTATAACTGTGAGCATATCCACACAGAGACACATAAGAAGTAAAAACACCTTTTCAGTTTCCCAAGGAGGTAAGGGTCTCAGTGTGTACAGTCCAGTGGGTAGTGGTTGGGGTGTGAGCATCCACTGGTGCACACTGCAGTCGGGAGAGCCAGTGTTACACATTGGAGGCTGACTGGGTCCTGTCTACCACAGTACTAACTGCGCGAGCACGAGATCCCAGAGCACTGCCCAACACAAAGGGGATTGAGAGAAGAGCCAGTGGTCAGCGACACCAGATGGTACACGGATAGAGACCCCAGTGTGGTGCATTTGCTGAGAGGCAGCCAGCCCTCAGGGTCTGCTGCAGAAGGCTTTCCAGGAAAGTACCTGCAGGGCCACCCAAAGTGCACGTGCATGAGGACACTGATGCTCTGTCATCATGCAGAACCGTCTTGGCAGGGGTCACCCACATGCACCCACCTCGAGAACTGGGTGGGAGGGGTCGGTAGAAGAAAAACGACTCTCGCGGGGCATGCACCTCTGAGGTCCCACCACTGGTGTTATAACCTAGTCTTTAAATAAGCAGGATTTTTGCAGGGGGGTGGTGGCGCACGCCTTTAATCCCAGCACTCGGGAGACAGAGACAGGTGGACAGCTGAGTTCTAGGCCAGCCTGGTCTACAGAGAGAGTTAGAGGACAGCCAGGGCTACACAGAGAAACCCTGTCTCCAAAACAAAGCAAAACCAAACCAAAACAGCCAAAAGGTGGGATTTCGAACAGAAAAAGAGCCCAGTATGTGCAGGTGCAGGCTTGTAATCCCAGCATTCAGGCAGCAGAGGTTGCCCCAGACTACAGTCAGTCCAAGCTGAGCCTGGACAATTCATTGAGATCCTGTCCCAAAATTTACAAAAGCAAACAAACAACAGAAACCTTACAGGGTCTGGAGAGAGAGAGAGAGTGCTCAGTGGTTAAGAGCATTGGCTATTCTTCTAGAGGACCAAAATTTGATTGCAAGCATTCATTGGTACTAGGCAGTTCACAACTGTCTTTAACTCCCGTTTTGGGAGCTCTGTCGCCCTCTTCTGACCTCCATGGGCACTGCATGCAAATGGTGCGTGCGCACACACACACACACACACACACACACACACACACACACACACACAAATACTCAAACACATTAAAAAGTTATCAAAGTAGGACCTATTGGGAAGAAATTCAGAGGAGATGGGGATGGGGTGGGAGGGAGTGATGCGTAAAAATGACCAAAATATATTACAAACAATTGTTAAAGAGGAAAATTAATTTTTTTTTTGTTTGTTTGTTTTGTTGAGATAAGGTGTCACTATGTAGCTCTAGCTGTCCTGGAACTCACTATGTAGGCCAGTTTGTACTTGAACTCACAAAGATCCTCCTGCCTCTGCCACCCAAGTGCTGGGATTAAAGGCATGTGCCACTACACTTGACTTAAATTTTTTCTATATTAAAAGAAAATAATTGGGGATATATCGCTCAGTTATAGAATGTCCAGTAAGTGCAAAGTCCTGGGTTTGATTCTCACTTTAAAGAAGAAATGAACAAAGCCAAGTGAGTGGTGGCTCCTGCCTAAATCCCAGCACGGGGGAGGCAGAGGCAGGAGGTTCATGAGTTTGAGGCCAGCCCATGCTACACAGCAAGTTCCAGGCCAGCCTGGGTTACACTGCAAAACCCTCTGAAAATATAGTGGGAGGGGGAGACTGATTCCCACATGCTGTCCTCTGACCTCCGTACTCATTGTGGCAGGTATTGTGTGTGCTCACACCCACACGGCAGGCTGGGGATGTAGCTCAGGTGGCAGAGTATTTTCCTAGCATGTACGAGGTTCAGGATTTGATTCTCAGCACTGCATCAACCTGGGCTAGTGGTACTTGCCTGTAATTCCCACACTTGGAAGACAGAGGCAGGAGGATGAAGAGGTTCGAGGCTGTCTTCATCCTTAGCTACATAAAGAGTCTGAAGCCATTATGGATATATGAGACTGTTATCTCAAAAACAAACCAAATAAAAAGTACCAAAAAACAACACAGGGTTTGGGGTATAGTTCAGTACACTCACCTTCCATGCACAAGGATCCTCAATACAAGAAATGTCTGCACGTATGCATGCACGTGTGTACACACACAGACACACACACACACACACACACCTTCTACAGATAGGAAATAATGGTGATCTGAGCATATTGGCTCACACCTACAATCCCAGCACTTGGAAGCTGAGTCAGAAAAATTGCAGGAGTTCAAAGTCAGCCTAGGCTACAGGCAAAGACCTTATCCCCTCAAAACCAACCAACCAAACAATCCAGAACAAGCAGAGCAATGCTTTGATTGCAACAGCAGTCCCTGGTGTACAGCTAAGGCAAGAGTAGTACCATCCATCACAGAAACACAAACCAAAATCCCAAACGTGTGTTGGTACAGTAAGGGAGCCAGGGTGTGGGGTCAGGGAAGAGAAGGGACAGGCTGAGTTAACAGAAGGCTGTGCACTGTGGTAATTCTTAACCTAGCCCTCCTATTAAGGAACCCAGTTGCTGTGTTGAGAGCCCAGGCCACAGGGACAGGGCATGGATGTGTACCAGGGAGGGGTGGGGGACAGGGACGACTGCCTGGATAAGCTGAGCCCTCAGTCAGCTCTGCAGAGGGACTGACATTAACACAAAATGCTGAGTCCTTCATACCCCAAACGAATGTCATGGGGTGATACACAGACACCTGTTTGCAAGATCTCTTAGCTATCAGTGAGCCAGGCTACAAGATAGGAACTATTTGAGATTCACTCTAGCTGCCTGGGGTAACATTCCCTTTCCCCTCCCCATCTCCTCTTGGGACATTTAAGAGAAGAAAGTGTCCCCTAGACCCAGTCATTACACACAGAAGTTCCTATATCAGGCTCCTGGGCTACACTGGGTACTATGTGCTCAGAAGGGGCAGCACTGGACAAGGGCAAGCTGGTCAAGGTGTGGTGACAAAGGACATGACTTACGGGGTGCCAGACCGATTGTTGGGGGGATCTGGCAGAAGAGGTGGTTCCTCAGGCTCTGGGGTATCTAGCTGGGCAGTAGGGGACACGGACTCCCGCACACCTGTGGAGACAGAAAGACTGAGGTCAGCCTTTCCAAAGGCCCTAGGCAGGTAGCCATCTTTGCCCACCCAGCTGGACAGGTGTCCAGCTTGGCCAGACCACCATAGCACACCTGTGAGCTACGCTATGCCCCGAGAGCTTGTCAAGGGTATCAGTGTCCCTCACCACCACACTCCTGCGTGGACACCCCTGAAAGATGGAAGTCAGGTGACCCACAGGAATTCTGCACCAATATCCACAGCACTGGTTGCAAGAGCCTGACAGGGAAGTGATCCAGTGCTCAGTTCTGGACTCATTTAGTCATGGAGAGGAACAAGTCTGACTCCTGTGAGGGAGAAACCTTGAAGACACCACACTTGGGAAAACAAAGCAAAACAAAACCATGATGGGTAGTGTTAAGCATCTAAATGTTAATTGGTCCTGTTTGCTGTCTGTTACATTGTCTCTGATTGGTTAAATAAATGCTGAGGCCTGAGATTGGGCAAAGACAGAGAAAGGTGGGACTTCCTGAGATTAGAACAGGAAGCCTGTGCTTTAGACAGAGGATTCCATTCCAGCCAGGAGCAGGAAGGAGGAGGAAACACACATGGGTTAGAAAAAGAACCTCATTCCACATGGCCAGGAACATCGGCATAGTGTGGAGAATGGCAGTCCAAAGGGACATACGTATATATGGGGTCATATTTGGGTAATAGAATTATGAGCTAGCTTAGATGGGCTAGGATTGCACAATTCAGGCCAAGGCTTGTTAAAATCTATGTGGTGTCTGTGTGTACTCATTTATAATGTCTGGATAAGGATTAACCACTACCAACCAATTAAATATAATATAAATACTAGTAAATAATTTAATTAGCCATATTTCTTTCTGCAAAACCATGAACTACAGAAGGCCTCATTCTGCATAACTACCTTTTTCTTAAAGTGTCTCAGAGAAAACTCATTGGGGGCTAGTTTAAGGAAATTAGAACTTTGGAACTAGATAGGGTGGTTGCTTGCAGAACTCCATGGCTGTGCCAAACACATGTGCATCCTTGGAGATGGGGAATTTTACTGCATTAGAAACAATGCCGGGTGGGGGGGGGTGTGGAGAGATGGTTCAGCCCTTAGGAGCACCGGCTGCTCTTGCAGAGGACCTAGGTTTGGTCCCCAGCACTCACATGGCAGCTCACAACTGTCTGTTAACTCCAGTTCCAGGGGATCCAATGGCCTCTTCTGACGTCCATGGGCACTGGCATGCATGTGGCACACATACAGGCACGCAGACAAGAAATTCACACACATAAAACGAAGTAACACACAAGGCTGGAGAGGTAGCTCAGTGGTTAAGGACACTTGCTACTCTTGCATAGGACCTGGGTTAGGTTCCCAGCAACCACACGGTGGCTCACAAACTGTAACTCTAGTCCCAGAGGATCTGATGCCCTGTTCTGAACTCTGTGGGCACCTGCAAGCATGTGGTACATATACATATATATT
Organism: Lophiomys imhausi; assembly: GCA_907164525.1. NCBI lineage: Eukaryota > Metazoa > Chordata > Mammalia > Rodentia > Muridae > Lophiomys > Lophiomys imhausi. The sequence continues at coordinate 1,895,161 of CAJQZJ010037421.1, forward strand.
CAGGCACATACACATGCACATTAAAATAAAATTAAAAAAAAGAAAATACTGCAAAAACAAAAACACCATCACCATAAAAGACAAAACACCATACCCCTACTCAGATGGGGTTGGGGGGGTTGGGGGGGGCAACATGGTTGGACAACATGGTTGGAGAGGTACAGGATGAGGCTGGATGGAGGCTGGGGGCAGGCTGGCTCCACTGGGGCAGAATGGGGCTTCTGTATACCAAACATCACTTTCCCCCAGGGGATTGTCTTCCAGATTGGCAAGGGGACAGAGACCCCTCCACTTACTTCCTGATGTGACTTGGGAGTGGCCCTGGGCCAGACTCTGTTCCTCTTTTGGCTGTTTACATTCTCTGTGGGGCTATTCTAGGCAGGCTGCATGCCTCTAACTATCATGGATCCACCCTGGCAAGTTACCCCCCTCTCTGTCCTACTGGGACTTTGGGCTACACTGGGAAAAGTGCCTGACCTTTGGTCCTTTTGGGATATCTTTACACTCTAATGGGCAATCCTGGGCAAAATGCTCCTTCTTGATCCTGTATGGATGTTTATTCATTTTTTACGAGCTATCCAGGACAAGCTGCCTGACCCGAGCTCACCCCATGGCTACTTCTCCTCCCTTAGTTGTGTGATTAGATGGTTCATTTAGCACATGCCCAGTGCTTTGTAGGCCTGGGTCCACCTTTACTGTTGCCAAGACCCTTCAAACCTTTGAGGGACAGATGTGCAATCCCTGGGGCTCTAAGCACCAGAGGGAACAACACTAGAAGGCAGAGACCTTTGTCCTACACCCCGAGCTCCTCTCTGCCCCTTTCCTCTCTTCTCTTCTCCTCTCCTCTCTCTGTTCCAGCCCCAGGAGACAGCATATGCCCACAGCATCCTAGACTAAGAGGTCACAGCCATGAACAGAGCTTCCAACTACCTGGGCCATTTGTTCCTAGCCCCACCCCCAACCCCCATGTGGACCATACTGGACCTTGAAGACACTCACCATACAACTGCCAGACACGCACCCTGTCCTCGTAGGGAAGCCCATAGCGTAGTGGGTCACCCACGGGGCCCTGGTAGTATGGCTGCATGATGGAGCTTGGGGCGGCAACATGGCTCAGACCAATGGCGTGACCAAACTCATGGACAGCCACTGCAAACAGGTCCATTCCGTGGGTATCTGAAGACACAGAAACTGAATGAGCAGGGGAGGACAGGACCCCCTCACTAATGATGGGGCTGGAATATAGAGTTGGTGCTCAGGGGCAGGAGGGTCTGCACCCTGGTTGTGCTTGGGGTTCCAACTAACCACATGAGTGCTCAGGTCTGCGAAGACCATGCTGGGCTCCTATGGAGACCCTGTGGTGGCTGGAAGCAGTTTCCCAGGGGTCCCTTACACTTTCATGGTATGGAAGCCAGTCCTTTTAGTGCCAGGGCTTAGTGGAGACATCCCAGGATTGGAACGATTTTCTAGGCTCAAATGCAGTGGCTGTCAACTGGGCTCCTGTGCAGTGGGCAGGGAACTGGCCGGTTTTGCCAAGCTGACTGAAGACACTCGGTGGATCAGTGTCAAGAGAATGGTCCAACAGGTGTCAGTCAGTGGCTAACAGGAGTGGAGTATGCCTGAACTTTTAAAGCCTTAAACAGAGACTCATTTTGGGGGCCACATCTGCATCTCTTATAGGTGGAGGGTGTGACTGTGGGGTATGCAGGGCCCACAGCGGCTGCCCAGGCCCACGGTTCCACATATTCGGGACCAGACCCACACAGACCTGAGGAACGGAAGGTCCATGCCTCATCATCATCAAAGTGGGTGTCCCCTGCCGTGTGGTGATCACCAGGGAAGAATGCATGGGCCACTGTGCCGCCGGGGCCATCAAAGGGGTAGCCGTCATTGTGGTCAGCCTTGGAGAAGTCGATCTGGATATCAGCACTGTTGCCCGCTACCTCGTGGAAGTTCAAGGGTGTGATGTCACTCCACACTTTGAGGGCGTAGTACATAAGTGCACGCACAGTATCCCGGCCCAGGGGTGAGTCCCGTGGGAATGTCCGGACCCTAGGGTCAGGGTCAGAGTGGAGGCCAGCTGTCCCTGAGGCCTTTCTGGACCTCCCACTGGGGAAAAGTGTTACCCCTCCTTGACATGAGTGTACCCCACCATTTGCCTTTTTCTAGTCCCCAGGAGATGAATGCAGATGAGGCCAGGGGTACTAAGCAAAGGTCAGGTGTCCAGATGATCTGGACGGGCTGCATCTCAGTGTCTGCTCCACCCTCTCTCCACAGTCTACACACTGGTAGGATCCTCTCTGAGCTGGTCTGGCCCCAGGGATGGCAGAAGGACAGAGAGACTACCCTGGGGAGCCCCCACCTTGGCCACGCACCTCCAAGAGAGGTTCCTTTTGCTCCATTTGGTTGGTGGCGGAGTCTGTCGCTTCCTTCTCGCTTGGCCTCCAAGGGGCAGGTCCGGGAGGGAGCAACGAGGGGTCTTCATCAGGGCCAGAGTGGCCTCATCTGTACATTGAACACAGGTCAGCAGGTAGGCCTGACTCTACCTCCCCAGTGAGGACCCCAGGGCTCCCTCAGGGCCAATGGCCTCAAGTATGCTCAAACTCCACCTATCCCTACCAGGTTAAGGTAACATTCAAGTTCATGGTTCTGGCCAGGCTGGCACAGCCCTGGTGGAACCAAGGGAATCCTGGTGCTGCCCCTCCCGGAGAACTGACCCAGGATGCCGGTGGTCTCCAGGCCACCAAACTGCTGCATGGCAGTAATAGCCTTGGACAGTTCCTCCTGTGTCTGTAGCTGCCCCGTTGCTGGGTCTGCAGGCGGCAGGTAGCCAAACCTGCTCAGCCACTCCTGGGGACACAGAACAGAGTGAGAAGTTACTAGAAGGAAGCCCACCTGAGGAGGAGCTGCCCAAGCTCACGACTGTAGCAGGGGAAATGCCTCTTGAGCCCTGGCAGCCCCTACCCCACATCCCTGTTCTTAAATCAAGTTATAAGCAGATGATAAACTTGATGCCTGAGATGTGGGTGAGGATGTACAGGATCAATGTCTGCCAGCAACCACCAGATGGTGCTGGAGCCTACAGGCCAGCCACCCTGCCTGAGGTATGCATCTGGCTGGCTCCAGCTGACCCAAAACCACCCTCCTTTTCAAGAAGGGCACAAGCCAGGGACCTAAACCTGCAAACTAATTTCATTTTCTTTTACGTCTCTCTCTCTCTCTCTCTCTCTCTCTCTCTCTCTCTCTCTCTCTCTC
>CAJQZJ010037421.1:1898425-1956158 GCA_907164525.1 Lophiomys imhausi
CTCTCTCTCTCTCTCTCTCTCTCTCTCTCTCTCTCTCTCTCTCTCTCACACACACACACACACACACACACACAGTTTGAAACAGGGTCTTACTGTATAGTCTTGGTTGCCTATGTATAACAGGTTGATCTCAAAATCCCAGAGATCAGCCTGCTTTTGCCTTCCAAGTGCTGGGGCTAAATGCATCTGCTACCACACCCAACTACCTCTCTCTTTTGGAGCAGAGTCTTGTAGTCTAGTCTGGCTTAAAACTCATCTTGTAGCCAAAATGACCTTGAACTTCCTTTTGTTCCCACTGCCCAAGGGAACTCTTCTTACCTATTTTTACAAAAACATTTAATTACCCAGATGTGAGGGTGGCACATGCCTTTAATTCTAACATTTGGGAGAGGCAGAAGCAGGCACATCTCGGAAAGTTCGAGGCCAGCCTGGTCTACACAGAGTTCCAGGACAGGCATGGCTACACAGAGAGACCCTGACAAAAAAAAAAAAAAAAAAGAAAACAAAAGGAATTTAGTTATGGGGTTATGTGTGTCTCTGCACACGAATGCAGGAGACCTCAGAGGCTAGAAGCACCTTGGGGCTGAAGTTAACAGGTGGTTGGAAGTTGCCTGATGTGGGTGCTGGGAGCCCAGATAGGGTCTTCTGCAAGAGCAATAAGTACTCTTTAAAAAATTATTTTAAAATTAGAATTGCATACTTTAGTTTGTGTGAGAATGTCTTGCCTGCATGTATGTATGTATGTAGCCACATGCATGCTTGCTGCCCACAGAGGTCAGAAGATGGTATCAGATCCCTAGAACTGCAGCTCTGGGTGGTTGTGAAACCCCATGTGGGTACTGAATTGAACCCAGGTTCTCTGCAACAGGAACAAGTGCTCTTAACCACCGAGTCATCTATCCAACAGCTCGCCCATCCCCTCTGTGAGACAGTGTTTCACCATTAGCCCTGGATGGCCTGGAACTTGTTATGTAGACCAGGTTGACCCTGAACTCAAAGCTCCTCCAATCTGTGCCTCCCCAGTACTGGCGTTAAAGCTGTGTACCATCACACCCAGTAAACTGCTTCTTTTTTGGTGGATGCTTAAAAAAAAAAAAAAATCAACTCATTCATGTCCTTGCCTGGCTCTCCAGCTAGATCCCTGTATCTCCTGGGCTGGTTGTTGCTGCTGATGGATGTTGCCTGGGAGCCAATAGATATAGCAAGAACTGGCCTTCATCTTCCCAGGACTGCTCAGGGCCTCAATCAGGGGCAAGCTACCCTGTCTAGGAGGTCTAGCCTGGATGATGTGATTTGCATACACTTGCAGTGTGGAGTGTGTCTTCTTGATCCCCTCTCCCGATAACATGTATCCTTGCTGGGGTTTCTCTGTTTCCAAATTCACCCCACCCCAACCCTCCCTGAAGCCTGGTGGGAAGCTGGCAGTGAGTGTGGAGATGCCAGAGACCTGCTTCTAAGGCTAAAGAGCAGGACCTTCAAGGACAAGGTAACATTTCCCAAAGTAGTCTGGAAGTGAGAGCCACACCCCTGGGTGTAGGCCCAGATCTGTCTACTGCCCCATTTTGGATTCTGTTTGAGACCAGCTTGGGTGAGTCCCTGTTTTGACCTCTCCTCTCAAAAACTAATTTTTTTTAAACATTTTGGTTGTTTTCAAGTATCAGAACATACACACATTTCCAAAACTCCCCCCTGCCAAGCTCACAGGCTCAAGCCAGGGACATGGGGCCTCATGGTTGCTGCTCCCTACCAGCAGGAAGTCCCCTGGAGCTTCCTTAGCTCATACACAGAACACCTCAGGGAGAATGGGTCCCTCTCCCTAGAGAAGAGTGGGGGTTGAGGTCCTCAGGAAGGTCACCCCTGTACTCCTAAGCTGGCATGGCAGTTGGTGTCTATCTAGAATAGAACAGAATTCAGGGCTGGCAGCACTGCACCTGCAAACTCAGATGCCCTGCCCCCACCAAGAGACAGCTCCACCTTCTGCATGCTGGTAGCCCCTTCCCTGAATCCAACCAAGGCCTTTCTTACAGCCCTGAGTCCTGGGAGGGGCTAACTACAGTGGGCTTTGGCTTAGGGAGGTGGGTAATACCAGCGCTGGCATCGGGTGGACAGGACACACAAGAGGCAGCCACCTGACACCATGCATTCACCAGCATTGTATGGGGGTGTGGAAGCCCTGGGAAGCCAGCTCATCCGTCTCCAGGTGGGTGAACCCCAAACACTCATAGCTTCTCACCATCATCTGGTATTAGTGGCTGATAAATGTCAAATGAGGATAATGGGCCACTGAGGTGGCAGTTAGCCTACGGGACTTGGGGCTGCCCAAGCCACCTAGAGGATGAGGTTTCTGCAGAAGAGGTAGCCTTGAGAGGCTCCTTGCAGCTAGCAACTAGCCAGTCCCTCATCACCCCACTTGACCCGCTCTGACACTTGCAGATGTACAAGCCCCTCCCCACCTCCATGTCTGCAGCAAGGTGGCCAGAGGTAGGTCCTCCTAGCTTTCTCTCCCCTGTCCCCTAATACCTATAGAGCCAGGACCACACACCCTGGCCTGGGCCAAAGGCTTCCTGCTTGCCTGCCTGGTCTTCCTTTCCATTGTCGCCACGGAGACAGACCGCTGTCTCCAGGGCAACGGAGGCTGCAGCAGGCGGGTGCTGTGAGACTCAGGGTGAACCTTTCAGAAGGCCACTGGCGAGTAGGACCAGGAGAGGGGGAGTCCCACCCCCAAGGGCGGACACCCTTTCCTCCCAGCCCAGTCAGGGAACTTGACCATTACTGCAGACCAGTACTGAGACTGGTGCTACAGTCAAGGAGGGATTCCGGCACAGATGTAAACACACAGTCACCCAGCACTGCTGGGCCCCTCCTCTTTCCCATCTTGCTGTGGCGTTTATCACTATTTGACACAATGTGTATCTTTTTACAGCTCTAACAAGGCATAATATATACAGCGTTAAAATCCTTCAGGTGATTTTAGCAAATTTATAGAGTGCAACCACCACCCAAGACCCATGCTGACTTACCCAACTGTCTCTTGGAACCTGGGCAGCTCTGCCTGAAGCCTTGGTCAGGTGCCATTTGTGGCCCCAGGAGCCTTCAGAGCTTGCTTGGTACCTGGGCTATTACTGTTAAGCTTATGGCCACCCACCCCCTCATCCCTCTTCAACTGGGCCCACCAGCTGGAGGCAAACAGATGTTACCATCCCCATCTCACAAGTAGGGAAACTGAGGCTCAGAAGCTGAATCCAGACTCTTGTCCATCCAACCAGTGTCAAGAGCAGGATGAGCTCCTGATATATATATATATATAAAATATATATATATTATATATAATATATATTATATATAATATATAATATAAAACTATACATAGTTTATATATTAATTTGTGATAATTAATGATATATAAATGATAACTATAGGTGGTACAGTCCATTGGCAATGGAGTCTTTGGCCACCCACTCCTCACACCTACTACCTTCTTTCTATCAAGCCCCTTAGGCTCTTGTAAGGCCAACACTAGTGGGACTGCCCAGCTACAAGGGAGGAAACTGAGGCCCAGTGAGCTGGGTAACCTGTTCACAGTTACAGGGATACATGACCCGTTTAGTTATTAATGTGTGCCGATTGGGTGTTACCCTCAGGAGCACTGTCCAGCTCTTCTGAGACAGGGTCCCTCATGGGCCTGGAGTTCACCCAAGAGCCAAGATTGTCTGGCCAGCAAGCTCCAAGGATGTCCCATTTCTGCCTCCCCAGTGCCGGGATTACAAGCATGTCCCACCATGCCAAGCTTCAATATATATTTCTTAATGTGTTTGTGGGTGGGTACCTGTGTGTGATTACAGGTGCCTAAGGAGGCCAGAGGCATCTGGACCTAGAGTTACAGGCAGTTGTAAGCTATTGGGCATCAAACTTGGGCCCTACGTACACACTCTTAACTGCTGGATCATCTCACTAGCCCCACAACCAGCTTTATAAACACAGGTTCTGGGGGTTGAACTTGGGTCCTCATGTTTGCATGATAAGCACTTTACTGAGTGGAACTCTCTCCCACCTTTTATAAAGATAGATCATACCAGGTAGCTAGAGTGATCCCTTACCCAGGTATTCCTCATTGTGGCAGGGCTGGGTATGAAGGGTGCTAGGCAGACCAGGGCAGATCTGTCCAGGAGTGGGCAGTAGGGAGAGAAGGATGAAGGAGGACCATGCACAGGCTGCTTTGGTCCTGATGACAGTTGCCCCAGTGATCCTGAGCTAAGGGCTACTGAATGCTTCCTACTTGCAGGCCTGAGAAAGCTCCACAAACCCCCAGGATGTATGGAGGATGGTGGGCGCTGTTCTCCCCACACCCTTACCCCACATGCACCCTCCTTAGTGCGCAGTGTACATTCTGAAAGTTGCTACAAGTCGACCTGATGAAGTGTGCGCTACTTGTTACCCCAGTTCACAAACAAGAGAAACACCGGTCAGGGCACTGACCCGGTCCCACAGCACGTGAGTGCTGGGACTAGAGCTGTCTGGCTTCTGGGCTTATCCTGAAACCCCTGCAAAGGAAGGGAAGGATGTGACAGAGAGGACAGTCACATGCAAGCTCACGCCGAAGTTAGTCGTTCTGGGTAGACACGGGGTTGTCCAGGTAAGGAGCCCTGGGAAGTCTATTTGTGGTGAGAAGAGCAAGTGTCAGGTTTTGATGCAGGAAATAGCTAGGCACTAGAGCCTGGGAAGAAGGTGGACATCAAGGGGTGAAGGGTCTGGGGACAGGGACAGAGCGGGACTTGGAGCTATGAGGGGATGCCAGGCTGTGTGCCTAGCACGTAACCCTCCCATCTTTATACTGTGAGCCAGGTGTACAGCTTGTATGAGATGTCTTATCCTTCATGTGCCGACACTGGACTGTATGCAGATCTAGGGCCAAATGTCACTCAAAGCTTCATGCTTACAGTTAAGGCCACAGGCATCTAATACACCCTGTACGGCTCCCAGCAGTGTCCTTACTAGAGAATGCCCTGTAAGCCTCCTGAACTTCTCTCCAAGTACAGCTTGCTCCTATAGGCCCATTTTACAGCAAAGAAGACTAAGGCCCTGTGACCTGTTGGATCACAGAGTAGGTAAGCAGCAGCTTGGGACCCACTCCAGGTCTAGGCAAAAAGGCTCCATGTTAGACATCCACAGAGTGGCCAGCTGTGTCGGTGTACCCCTTTAAGCCCAGCACTCGGGAGGCAGAGGCAGGCGGACCCCTGTGAGTTCAAGGCCAGGCTGGTCTACAGAGTGAGTTTCCAGGACAGCCATGGCTATGCAGTGAGTCTGAAATTGAAGCAAAGCACAAAGCAGTGGGTATCAAGATCTGTTTCCTACTCTCTTGGTGCGTGCATGCGTGTGCGTGCGTGCGCGCACTAGGACAGGCCCATTGGACGAGAGTGACCTCCCCTCCCACAGCAGGCTCATATGCTTGAGCACTTGGTCTCCAGTTGGTAGTTCTGTTTGGGGAGGGTTAAGAGCTATGTCTCTGGGGGCCCGGCTTGAGGTTTCAACAGAATTGCCATTGCCAGTGTGCTCTTTGCCACCTGAGGTGTGAGTTCTCAGCTGTCCCCACAGCCACTGACTGCTTCAACCCCTGCCATCATGAGCCCTACGCCTCTGGTACTGGGCTCGATTAAATGCTTTCATTTCTACGCTGCCTTCCTCACAGCAATAGAGAGGCGACTAAGACAGTGGTTCTCGACCTTCCTGATGCCGTGACGTTTTAATACAGTTCCTCCTGATGTGGTGACCCCAACCATAAAAACATTTTTGTTGCTATTTCATAACTGTAATTTTGCTACTGTTAGGAACTGTAATGTAAATATCTGATATGTAGGATATCTGACATATGACCCCTGTGAAAGGGTCATTCAGCCCCCTAAAAGGGTCTAGACCCACAGGTTGAGAACTACTGAACTGAGAACACCTAAAACCGACACACAGCCTCATCCTCTATTTTCTTGAGACGGTGTCTCACTGGGTAGCTCTGGCTGGCCTGGAACTCCCGATGTAGATAGACCAGGCTGGTCTTGAACTCCAAGATCTGTCTGCCTCTGCCTCCCGAGTGCTGGGGCTACAGAATTAGAGGTGCATGCACCACCATGCCCAGCATTGGTCCTTAAAAAAAAAAAAGATGTTGTCTCATGTTGCTCAGGGTGGCCTTGAACTCTATACATAGCCAAAAATGAACTTAATAACTGTATCCTCTTCCCTCGACTTCCCAGTGCTGGGATCACAGGCACGTGCCACCACGCCTGGTTTATTTGGTGGCTCTGGGGCTGGCAGCCAGTGCTCTATGCATGCCAGACAAGCAACTGAGTGTCACCTCTAACCCCTCTTTCTATTTTCTAAGATAGAGTCTCACTCTACAACTCCTGCCAGCCTTAATGCCATCCTCCTGCCTCTGTTCCTGGGTAGCTGCACTGAGTGCCTGTACCAGCAGGTCTGGTTCCATCTCTGTTGCGCCACCGGATGCCACCTTGCTTTGGGGCCACAGTGAACAACTGTAGTTCCCAGGGCACAGCTATGGGGGCCCAGAAAGAACGCAGGTAGCTGTGAGAGCCGAGGTTCACATAGGAAGGTGGTTTAGGCTTCAAGAAGGGGGACACGCAGACAAAACCTGCACTCCGTGTCCCTGCCGCCACCTGCCACCATTGGTCCTGTCCCCCAGGTCTTTCCTTATCCATGGCTATCCTTAGTCCTAGCAAGTAGCCCTCAGTTGTGGGCACATCTGTGACAACGAGCTGAGCCCGCCCTACTATGTGGTACCAGCAGTGGGAGATTTTGCTGAGGGAGGAAATACCTGGGTACAAACTTCCTGGGATCACTTGCTTAGCTGCCAGCATGAAGGGGGCTCTCAAGAAGATCCCACCCCACACCCCACGCCCCAGCAGCCATGGGTCATCAGATACCAAGCTTCCAAGACACAGCAGAGTGATATGACATTTGTGAATGAAATATATCGGGGGGGGGGGGGTGACGACAAGAAACTGCAGAGCCAGGCAGTTCATGTAACATTCGTTCTCCAAGGCAGGTTGTGAGTGAAAACCGCAGGGTGTGCGAGCTGGGGCCTGATCTGCGCCTGTGTGAAAACTGTTCACTTCCCCATGGCTACCCAGCTGGGCACTGAGAGGGCCGTGAGGATGCCACTTTCCACAACCTTCCCTGGGGTTGCACACTTCGGTGTAGGGGGTTGAGCACACAAGAAACGGAATAACAACATAAGGCCCGCTAGGAACCACATCCTGGGTGTCCTTCCAGGGAGCTTGGGGCCTCTCCTAGGCTTTATTCACAGGCGTTGGTTGGCCCCTCCCGGCCCCAGAGATGTCTGGCAGCGGCTGATCACAAACACAAAGGCGCCCTTCTCCTCAGAGGCCTCCAGACCTGAATACTGCTCAACATCCCGCAGAGGGCGGTCTGAGGGGCATCAGAAAGCTCCCACCCAAAGCCCGCCCATCTTTTGCAGCTCAGTGCCCTCCGGCCCCAGGCTCTTAGGTGGCATCCCCTAGAGGGCCACCAGAGGGCGTCCCCCCACCACCACAGGAGAGGCAGGCCGGACCCGGTTCCCACATCCGGCTGGGTATTGTTCTGGGCAGGGGGTTGTCTGCAGCACCCTCCCGCTTTGCCCAGGATTGGACAACAGGGTTTTGCTGCTTCTGGCAAGGATAGAGTCTCGAGCTCTGCTCAGTGAGATCTGCGGAGTGCGGGTGGGCTGGTGACCATGGGGAGCTCGAGAACTCAGTAGGGGAGGGGGAAAGTAGGATGAGGAGGCCCACAGGTGCCAGGGGGAGGAGCCAGCCCCACCCCAACCTCTTGGTCTGGCTGCTGCAAAACTTCCTAAGTGCGCTGGGCCTGATCAAGAACTTGGATGGGCAGGGGCTCCCTCGCCCCAACTCCACTTCAGTATCTCCTCTCCCCTAACCAGTCTCTTTTGAGACCTGGACGAAAGAGGGGGCTCTATTGTTAACCACCCAGTACTAGAACTTCATGTCCCACTGGTCATGGCATGGGTGCGGGGAGGAGCTGGCTATGAAAACCCAGGAGGAGGAGTGTGAGGACCCCTATTTTAGAGGCCACTGTTGTGGGAGGAAGCCACCAAGTGGGCCGAGAATTCTGAGGGGCCGCTGCCACCTCAGATGCCTGGAGGTGGTGGAGTCAGCCTCTCACTTAGATCCAGAGGCAGGTCTTGCCAAACAGGGGGTTGCTCCCGCCCAAGTGTCTCCTCCAGCATGAAATCTCCATGACACCAACCTAGAGCCGAGGGTTTGGGAGTCCCCACTGCCAACCGCTCGTGGAGAGCAGACTGCCAGGACCCCATTAGGATATTGGCTGGCTTGTGCCAGTCGGGAAGCCGCCCCTGGTCGGATCTCCGGATCTCAGAGGATCAAGGGCTCTCAGGCCGGGGCCTCCTCCTCCTCCTCGAAAGCGGGCTCAATACGCCGCGCGCGCCTTTGCAGAGGGCTTCGCGGGCCTGCGGAGCCATAAAGTCTGGCAGAAACCTTCGGGGTCTCCTGCGGGTTTCCACCCGACTTGGGTCAGGAGGGTAGACGAGAGGTGGGAAGAAGCCGGTGCCGCAGCCCCCACGCAGGGGTACCCAGTTAAAGCTCTGGCAGTGGGAGTTGGCGGGATGGGGACAGCAGCGGGCTTGACATGGCAGAGGTTGTCACCCGCCCCGGCGGGACAAGGCCGACCGCTCCCGTGGAGGGAGGAAGGAAGGAGAGGGGATCGCGCCACGCACGCCGCGGAGGACGCTCTCCCAACCTCGTCAGCGGAGCAAACTCGGGAGCCCCAGGTTTTTCGGGAGCCGGGAGCCCACAGTGCGCGTCCCCGGCCTGGGGTGCGCGCCCCTGACCTCCCACTCCGGCCGCGAAGCTCGCAGGGCTCAGCGCTGGGGCGTCTGTGACGCCGGCTACCCCGCCAGAGGTCTCTGTGGAGCTGCTTTCAACCAGGGACCCGGCTCCGGCTGGGCGACCATCTATCTCCCCCGGGCGCCCGCGGCTGAGGCTGCAGTGCGCGGTCGCCCCGAGCGGGAAAGGGACCGGCGTCCTCCTAGACCTGCAAGCGTGCGCCCGACACGGCCCGAGCCCCAGCCTCAGTTTCTCTGCCTTGGCCATGGGTCCCCCGCGCCGGGGATTCGCGCACCTCTCCGAGAGGAACAAGAGAGAGTCTCCCTTCTCCCTCGCGAACGCCGGGAGACTCCGCTCCCCGGGTGCCCGGGGTGGGGGGTCCCGCGCCCGCGCTGCACACTCACCACCCCGAGGCTGAGGTCCTCCGCGCGGGGCGCGGGCGCTGCGCAGCCCCCGTGGGCCGCCAGCGCCAGCAGAAGCAGCAGCGGCGGCAGCCCGGGCCCGGGACGTGGAGGGCCGGGTCCCCGCGGGCGGCGTCCCATCCCGCTCTCCGACGCGGGGTGACCAGGGTCCCCGCGCCCGCCAGCAGCCGGCTCCGCGCCTCTCTCGGCTCCGCTCCGGCTCGGGAAGGCTCCTCGGGACTGAGCTGCGCGCCCGCCCGCCTCCGGGGCAGGGCCATGCTAATGTATGCTAATAAGATGTCGCCCCGCCCACTCTCTTAAAGAGGCCCCCCGCGCGGGCGTGACTGGGTAAGCTGCATGGAAGGTGTGCCCTGCCTCCCGGAGGGCTGGAGCACCGCTCCAGGCGGGGAGCGAGCGGATTGGGGTGCCAGCGTTCTAGGGTCCCCTGCGGTCCTCTGCAAGCGCCCCCGGTCGCCTGCCAGGGCTTTCGGTCTAGTTCCAGGTCACTCGGGACCTGGAGACAGCCGCAGCGCTCATGATAGGCGCACGGGGGAGCCCGTGGGCCACGGAGTCTTGGGGCGAGTGGGAGTGAGCACCCTGATGCGGAGGGGACAGAGGTGGGGGAAGGGGGTTAGTGTGATAGGAATGAGCGTGGGAGGGTGCGGGGGCGTGGGATGGGAGGGTAGGCCGAGAGCACACCTGAGTCCTTGTACCGAGCACTGAGCACCGAGCACCTTTTTTTCCTTTGGTCCGCTAGGAAGCATCTGGTTTCTGTTGCTGAGGGTCTGCGGCAGGTGTGAGAAAGGAGAGTTTGTGTTTTGAGGTGCGGGGAGTGAACCACTAGACTTCCGGCGTGCTGGACCGGCTCTCTCCCTTAGTCGCGACGGAAAGGGAGGCTATCAATAACTCACATTAGCGGGGATCTGGCACAGGCTCGGCTCAGCACTTTACAGATGAAATTTTCTTTCTCACAGCCCTTAAGAGGTGAAAACCACAGTTCCCAATTTGTACACAAAGAAACTGAGGTCCAGAGAAAATAACCCCTAAGCAGGTGACAATGTAGAGTGATGGGTTGGAAACCGGCTGAGTGGGGGGGGGGCAGAGTTCAAAGGCCAGGCCCCCCTCCCGTCCCCGGTTTAGCGTCTGGGTCCATAGCCCCTTCCTCACCGGTCACTTTTGGTGTAATTAGGATTACAGTCTGTTGTTTTGCACAGGGAAACCGAGGCTCAGGTGATACACCTGAAGGGGAGGGTGGCTCCCTGCATTGCAGGCAAAGCTCCCTACCCCAAGTGCCATCTGGTGCCTATCCAGTCCCTGCTGTTCTCAGGGTCTGGGTGGTTTGGGGAGCCAGTTAGCTTCTCCACATACCTCAACACTGTAGGGACAACTGAAGATGGATCACCTTTTCCAGAACAGTGATTGGACCCTGGAGGGCCTGTGGCCCAGTGGAACAGACTTTGTATCAGTCCACAGAATGGTGCTGTCCACAGTTAAAAATGGGTCTTTCTATCTCAGTTAACCTAATCTGGATAATCCCTTCAAGGCGTGCCCAGAGGCTAGCCTAATCTAGATAATCTCCCACAGGTGTGCTGGGAGGCCCGTTTCCTTGGTGATTCTAGATCCTGCCAGATTTCCAGTATTAACACACGACATTAGCACTGCACGGCTTTAGAAGAAGACTCAGTCCCTATTGAGAAGATCTATGTTCACCTGTTAGGACTAGAAGAGAGGGAATGGAGCTTCTGTAGGCATTCTTTGTGAGATCAGCTTCAAAGCTCAGGGGGTGGGTGCGGGGCTCATCTTCTATCTGTAACCAGGTCTCTGGGCCTCCCCCATGTGATGTCCCTGTGTCAGAAGGAACCTCAGAGAAATGCAGATCAAATGAGAAAAAAACGGCTTCAGGCACGGATGGCTTTAGGAGCTCTGGCATCAGACTCTTGTCCTCTGGACTCTGTCAGTTCCATCTGGTACCTTCTCCCAAGGTCTGGCTCTGGGAGTTTCTTCCAGGGTTCCTATAGTATGGCAACTGTCCACTTGACATTACAGAGATGCTCTTAATTAGACAGGAATCTTTTTTGTTCAGTACTCTCTCCTGCCCCCACCTCTTGAATGCTGGGGTTTCAGGTGTGTGGGCCCCATGCCTGGCTTGAACAGGGGTTCTTGCAGGTATAATTGAGTTAAAGACCCTGAGATCAGCTCATTGGGGATTGTCCAGGTGACCCTCAGTCCACTGTCAAGTGTTCTCATAAATGCAGAGGAGGCCGGATGTGGTAGTAGGGGTTTAAAATCCCAGCATTTGTGGAGGCAGAGGCAGGAGGATGGTGAGCTCCAGGCTGATCTGGCTATAGAATTTTGAAACTGTTTGTGTGTGTGTGTGTATGTTTTATTTTGTTTTTAACAAAACACCAAGCAAGCAAACAAGAGAGCAGGGAGAAGCCACAGGAGAGCTGGTCACATGACCCAGGAGGTAGAGGGTGTGATGTGGCCACAAACAGCAACACCAGGATAGTGGCACCACTCGGAGCTGAAGATGGGTAGATTCTCCCTTTCAAATGGGGGAGGAGCTGTCTGCCCGTGGGTGTTTATAGCCAGTGAGTCTGTGGCCCTAGACCAGTAGTTCTCGACCTGTGGGTCACAATCCCTTGCGGGGGGGTGGGTGTCACATATCAGATATTTATAATACGATTCTTAACAGTGGTAAAATTACAGTTAGGAAGTAGCAATAAAATAATTTTATGATTGGGGGTTACCATATAGGGAACTGCATTAAAGGGTGGACGCATTAGGAAAGTTGAGGACTACCGCTCTAGACCCTAAGGTACCTTCTACCCAATCTCTACTTCCATTCTGGCCTCTAACAGGCAGACGGCTGAATCAGAGCCAAGCCATCCTTTCTGAAGATGTCACCGCCCAGAGCATGCCCTGTGAGAGGTCCTTTATGTGCTTGGAAGACAAATCCAAGCTCCTCTTCCTGGCCTGTGGCATCTTGTCTGTCCTGATTCCCTGCTTCTTTTCCCCTGCTTCCCTCATTCGGTAGAGGCCCTGACCTCTGCTGGTGGCTTCTAGATGCATTCCTGCCCCAGGACCTTTGCACCAGCTCTCTGTGTGGGGTGGGCGGGTCTTGTCTTCTGAGTCGCTGAAAGCCTATGCCTCAGATCTCTCTGAAAATGCTTCTTGCTTCATCTCTAAAGAGCATCCCTTGCCACTGGCACCCGCTCACTCAGCACCTCCTCATTCACACTCCACGCAGCTCTCCCACTCTGCCATCTGTTCAGGTCTCTTCTGCTCACCGCCTGGCTCCCGGAGGTGTCAGCAGGGCAGGGATATCTGCTGTCAGGCTCTGCAGCTTGGTAGTGCCAGGTCCAGCGCTGGGAACAGTGGGGATGCCTTTACCTTCAAATGAACTGGGAGCCTAACAGTGCCATTGTTAGCACCCAGCTGGTCACTCCTCTCCTCTTATAGGAATCATGCTATTCTGTCCCAGTGCTGGCAGATCTGAACCTTGGAGTTCTCAAAGCTTAGGGGCTTGACTGGTAGACCCAGAGGCTTATGGCTCCTGGTGGCCTACTGCTCCAGGCTTTAGATGCCAGAGACTCAAGGTTCTCCATTATCAGCCCAGAGGCTTATTGTTCTGAGCCTTAACCACTAACAGTCTTGACACTTGGCAGCTGATGTATCCAGCTTCAGCAGCAGTGAGTGGCAGGCACCGTCTCTGAGTGCTGCAGTTCAAGAGTAAGTATTGGGGCTTCAGCTTCCTGGTATCTGGTTTTGCAGAACTCAGGTCTCGAGTGTTGGGATCCTTGGTGCCCAAGGCTTGATAGAACCCGAGAATTCTCCCAGCCTGGCCTTTCTGGCAGCCTGGGCTCTCCAATGCCTCCCCTTCTCCTTGCTTCTGCTCTTCTGAATTTGTCTCCACTGTCTTTGCTTCCCAGTGCCCGACCGACTCTCTAGAGTCCCACATATCTGTAGATAAGGGGACAACTTGTGGGAGTTGGTTCTCTCCCTCCACAGCATAGGTTCTGGGCGGATTAGACAGGTTGTCAGCCTGTTCTTGCCGAGTCATCTCTGCCCAACTTTGTTTTAAAACATTTATTTATATTTATTTATTTTGTGTGTGTGTCTGTCACCCTCTGTGAATTTGTGTGAACCATGTATGTGCAAGAGTCCGAGGAGGCCACATAGGGCAGCTATCCCCTGGAACTGGAGTTACATGTGGTTGTGAGCTACCACGTGGATGTGGGGAAACTGAACCCCGGGCCATGCTGTCAACCCACTGAGGCCAAGCATCCGTCCCTGACATAAACTCCCCCAACCAACCAAGATTTTAAAAAATATCTATTTTATGTGTATGCATGTTTTGCCTGCATGCATGTCTGTGTATCATGTGTATTCCTGGTGCCTGAAGAGGTCAGAAGAGGGCATTGGATCTCCTGGAACTAGAGTTACGGATGGTTGTGAGCCACCCTGTGTGGGCTGGGAATCGAACCCAGGTTCTCTGCAATAGCAACAACTGTTCTTACCCACTGAGCCATCTCTCCAGTCCCCCAGCCAAGGTTTTTGATACCTTGCTGAGGGATTTAAAATTGACTCTCCAGGCTCTGACACTAGCCGTCCCGACTCTATGGGCTTGCTGGCTGGCTCCAGGGTCCTTGTTACTGAGACCCTGCAGGGTTTGTCTTTCTGTGGCTGGCTTGTCTCATTGAGTATGTCAGGGTCCAGCCACACTGTGGCCTGTGTCAGAGCTTCCTATCTTTTTTTTTTAAAGGCTGAATAATATTCCACTGTCTACAGGGAGCATGTCCTGTTTACAAACATTGCTATAGATCCACATGTGGGTGTGTCTGCCCTTCTGTGCTCACACTATGTCTCTTCACTTTCTTGGTATCTCCTTGGCAGTGTCTCATACCCTTGGGCCCCTTACAAGTTTCCTCCCTGTTTCTGGTCCTAGGGGCCCATTCTACCCACTCTGGATGGCTGCTGCGTGTCTCCATTGTCCCAGCATTGGCCTCAGGCTTCCTGACATCCCTGGCAGGCAAAGCTGGAGGCCTTCCAACCTACTGGCCAAGCCTGGTGCCTTGCCTCCCTACCTGCACCACCCAAGCACCCAGCAGACAGTGCTCTAGACCCAGAACTGTGGCCATCACACTCACATGTCTCTTAACATGTTATTCTAGAACTATTCATTCCAAACAATAATGAGAAGGGAAATGTCTTTCCCTCTCACCTTTATTAAAGTCAGTGTATAAACACTGCCTTTGCAAGTGTTCTGGCCCTCAGTTACTGTTATCTGTTGTGGAGAAAGTGACCACATATCAATCTTAAGGTATTCTGGAAATCATCTTTGAAGCCTAATCACGGGGGGCTCTGAGACAGAATGATGTCTATCAGGCATACTACCAACAGTGCCGCGTCTGTCTCACTCGTGGAACAGAGGGCACATGTCCCAGTGAAGACATGACCCCAATGTTCCCACTGCACTCATGAGGTCTAGGTTGTAAGTCCGGTGGCTTGGGAACACGCAGGCATAGGCTGACACGTGTGGGGTGGTGCTCCTGTCTCACACAGCCAGAGAGAGCACTGGCCTTCCTGGTTGTCAGCTTTGGAATATACAGTTTATATTCATGTGCTTTTTGTTTTTTTTACAACAAAGATTCTAAATTTAGAATATTTTGAGTCATAGAAATATTGTGGAGACAGAATGGGGTGTTTCAAGCTTTGTCACCAACTTTTAACACAACCACTTATTAGCTCATGGGCAGCTAAGGGCCCTTACATCAGATTTAAATGAGAGTAGGTATGGTGGCATATGCCAGAAATCCCAGCCCTTGGGGGATAGAGATAGGTGGGTCAGAAGTTCAAGCCTCAGCTGCATAGTAAATTTTAGACCAGCCTGAACTGTGTAAGACCCTGTCTCAAAAGACTTGAAGATTTACCAAATGGTTCTGGCAACTGAGTTTCTCCTAATGTTGCCAGTCTAAAGACAGCAGGCATGGCATGCAGTCTCCTCCTGCAATTCAAGACTTGCTTTAGGACTAGGGGCTGTCTGGTGCAGGGTTGCTAGCTGCGACTTGGCTCCTATTTTTCTCCCCATTAGCCCAAGGCTGGGTTTCTCTGAGGTGGATTGCCAATATCTATGAGTTTGCAGAAAAAAATAATTCATGGCAGGCTGAGGGGTGGGGTGGGGTGGTGGCACACACCTTTAATCCCAGCACTTGGGAGGCAGAGGCAGGATGATCTCCGAGTTCAAGGCCAGCCTGGTCTACAGAGAGAGTTCCAGGACAGCCAGGGCTGTTACACAGAAAAACTCTGTCTTGGGGAGGAGAATGGGGGGACAATCTGTGACTTACCTTGGAGGGTGGTGGCTTTGGCTAACCCGGTCAGGGTGTTTGTCTTTGTTCTGTGATGGTATTCACCTGGGTCCTCCCTCAGGATGGAGTTGCTGCCTACTCCCTGTGAGAGGAGGGGCCCCACTGCCTGCGGGGGGTGGGCAGTTCCCAAGTGGTCCCACGTGAGTCTGCTGCATAGTGATGTCATGTAGCTGTCTTAATGATGTTCACATGGGGACAAATGATGGAGCACACACCGCTTGGAAGAAGCCTGTTAAGTGATATGTGATGGTTTGAGGGCCATCAGCCCTCTGACTGTGAGCTGACCTGAGGACAGTACGTGTCCCTCGTGAGGGACGAGTGCTCCCCATTTGTCTCTTTCCCATTTACTTTGCTGTCTTTTATGGGCACCAGCATGGATTCGCGGATATTGACTCACGCTAGACTCTAACGCGACGTTAATTATGTTGTTCTGGTTGTGAGGGCTCTTCAGCTGGCTCCTCTGGTAAGCTCCACCTACCCGGAATGGCAGTCATTTTGGGCACTTCTAAGCCTTGCTGCCACCATGCCCCTCCTGCCAAGCCCTGGGACTAGTCAGTTCGCCAAGGAGTCCTATCTTGGGAAATAAGACTCAGGGAGCACAGTCCACCACTAGCCCCCACCACACTGCTTTCTTGTCTCTTCCTCTCACCCTGTATCATTTGTGCCCCTCCTGTCTCTTCAGTCCTGAGCCCTGCCCACTGCCCTGCACCCATCTAGAAGGCTTCGATGGTCAATGGACTTTACCCTGGCCTCCCACTGCTCTCTTCGGGCTCTGCCAGGCATGCATGAATCCACCAGCAGTTTTTCATCTCTTTCCCTTGAGGCATCTCTGTGGGAAGGATGTGCCGGGCTGGTGCCATTAAAACTGAGCACAGGCCGTGGCCAGTACAGTTAGGCAGGCTCTGGACACACTGAGCCCTTGGTTGCCAGATGTTGTGCTCTCCTAGGAGCTGGAGATTTGCATGCAAACAGAAGCACCCTCAGAAGCTGACGCCAGCTCCAGGGGTTCGGTGGCTTACAGTGTATGTAGTAGCTATTCCACTTGTGTCTTCTTTTGCATATGATTTTGAACTGGGAGGACCACTGTACCCAAAAGGGAACCTGGGTCACTTCCAGGTCTGTGAGGGGGATCATCCTGGCTTCATCGCCATGTGATATGTCCTGGGCAGGACACAGGCTTCTGGTCTGCTGTGAGCTGTGGGTGATTAAGGAGCCCTCCAAATGCTTTCTCAAGTCTTCAGCTTCTGATGTTCATGTTTCCCTGAACTGCACCCGCTGAACAGCTTATGAGCCTGTAATTAAAGCAACTTTTCATACTGCTGAAGTGAGATGGTGCAAGCTGTCCTTCAGGGGACTTCTGCACAGACTAAGATAACTGAAACCTCAGTGGAGATGGGGGAGCTGGAGACACAGGCCCTTTGACCCTGTCTAGGCCTGGGCACGTGTAATCACCAGCCCTCGTATTATGGGGTGCAGTGAGCTCTGAGTGTCTGTGCTTAGCTTCTTTTCACTTTCTCGGGTAACAGCACCTCAATTTCCTCTGAGGTTCAATGTCCCCGCCGGACACATGGTGGTGCTGGCTACAACCACTGAAAAGCTGTTCCCAGAACCTGAACTGAAAACAGCAGGAATCACTGGCTGTCAAAGGCCAGCAGGGCCACCGATGTGTGTGTCTCTCCAGGGAAGTGGGAGGTGGCTTCACCATAGTGCTAGCCAGCAGCCTACAGCCATGAGAACCTGATCAGTTCTCTACAGACAAGGAGGTCCCAAAAGAGGGATGTGAGTAGGGGACAGCTTTGTCCCAAAGAGAGTTTGGTCTAGCTTGAGGTTTGTTTCTAGAGGAGGCCACTTGTGGGGGGTCCTGCTCAAGTAAGTATTCCAAACCCAACCTACATGTTCCCTAGTGCTGAGCTCTTGAACTTGCCCGTGTGGCATCCCGTGGGTTCCTGGACATCTCAAAACAAAGACATTGTGAAGTTCCTCATTCAGTCATGAGCTGACAGAATCCCACACAGAATTCCAAAAGAAGAGCTCCAGTTACTGCCACCCACTGGTGCCCTCCCGTGACAGAACAGGTACATCCACGTCAGAGACGAGAGACTAACACTCCTCTTGACGTGGACTCCCAAATGACAACACCTTCCCCATCAAACTGTGAAAGCCCAGGACTTTCACAGCGGAAATTGACATAGCAGTATTAGGGGACTGCACACGAACACCAAAGGAACAAGAGACAGACTAACACAGACTGGCATTCGGCAGTGGCCCTGCCTCACTGAGACATCCTGACACTATCTCAGTATAGTGAGATGGTTCAGTAATAAACAGCCAGTAAGCAGATCATGTAAGACCGGGTGGTGGTGGTGCACGCCTTTAATCCCAGCACTCAGGAGGTAGAGGAAGGTGGATCTCTTAGTTCGAGGCCAGCCTAGTCTACAGAGTGAGTTCCAGCATGGCCAGGCCTATAAAGAGAAACTATCTAAAAAAAAAAAACAAAAACCAAAAGAAAATATTTTACTTTCTGTGCCTAAGTGCTCTGTCTCGCGCGCGCGCGCAAGCACACACACACACACACACACACACACACACACACACACACACACACACACACACACACACAGTGTTTGCCTGGTGCCCATGGAGGCCAGAAGAGGCCGCAGAATTCCCTAAGACTGGACTTACAGGAAGTTGGGAGCTGCCATGGGGTGCTGGAAATTGAACCTAGATCCTTTGGAAGAACAACCAGTGTTCTTAACCCTGAATCATCTCTCCAGCCCTCTGTACCCCATTTTTTTTTGAGACAGGTTCTCACTATGCAGCTCTGGCTGGTCTGGAACTATGTAGACCAGGCTGTCCACTTCATTTTATTGGCCACTAAAAATAAGAAATTAAAAGGAGCCCCTTTCAGGCTGGCAAGGTGATGAACATCTGGCAACTCAGATTATGGAGGCTGGAGGACTGGAGATCCTTGACTACATAGTGAGTTTCATACCGAACAGACAATAAATAAATGTTAACAAAAAATTCTACACACATGAAAATGCTTTAAAAAGTAAAAAAAAAAAAAAAAAGACACATGTGCTAGTGTATATCTTTAATCTTAGCACTTGGGAGGCAGAGGCAAGCACACCTCTGTGAGTTCAAGGCCAGCCTGCTCTACATGGTGAGACCCTGTTAACTCCAAACAAACATTCCCTTTCATTTATCTGAGTCCCTAAAAAAAAAAAAGAGTCCAGAACCTCGAGGGTGGCAGTGTTTGTCATTCTTGGTCAGCACTTTCACTCTGCAGACTTACTCTGTGCTCTGTGGTCCCAACAGGCAGGTGAGGCATGTGGCCCTGTGGGAACCAGAGACTCACCGTGGGCATGCTCAGTTTCAGGAAGTCTTCTGGGGGCCTCTTCAGTATAGAAGTTTATAAAAGTCACCATCTGTAGCTGAAGCCACTGGAGATGGGAGGCAGAGGTACACGAGGCGAGCCCATGGCTGGCCAGCAGCCTAGTGAGGGTGGCAAGGCACACCTAGCACGGGAATGGAACGGAGGAGCCAGGAGCCTAGCTGGCAGGTAGTCCTGTCTGCTCAGCATCGTTGGTGACATCCCTGCATTGCTCTGCTTGCTGGGCTGCCTCTCATGGACACCCATTTTCCAGGGCCATCAACTCTGTCACATGGCCTGCCCACAGAAGCTTTTGGGGCTGTGAGTGTTTTGATGGAAGCAGGAGGACCACAGAGGGAACCACTACAGGGAGAAAGGAGCCTCTCTCTGGTCAGGCAAGGGAAGTCTGGCCAGCACAGAACAGTCAACAGTCCTACGCTGAGCATAAGGAGCCTGTGTGCTCAGCATCTGAGTACTCCAAGAACAAAGGCCTCCTGAAGGGAGGGACACACAAACTTGCATCTTCATGGAGCAGTCAAGAGCAGGAATGTCAGGAAGACCTCTGAATGACTGGCCTAGCACAGCCCCACAGGGGGACACAGGTATGACATCCCAGAGCATTCCCCTTCCTCAGCCACGGAGAAGCCACACTGGAGGGAAGCCCCGCTTTCCCCACACGCTGACAACGCATTAGGTAACTGACACAGCCCCAAAGGAAGGAGCCGCTCCAGGCTGCTAGCTAGAAAAGGCATTTCCTCCCGTTTTATTTGATAATACATTTTCACAGAAACATGATATATTTACAAATATACAGGTAAAGAGACTGCTGGTCAAAAATCTGAAACTGAAAATGTCACCAAAAATTTACAAAAGCCACCAACTGACCCAGGGAGTCGGGCTGCAGAGCCTGGGTAGCCAGCTATGTGTACTCAGCAGAGCTCGCAGCTCAGCTCCCGACTTCTGGGCTGTGGCCGCTCTGAGCAGAAGCCCAGCGCCTGTGGCCACAGCCGCATGCTGCTTGCCTGGTGCTGGCTCCGGCTGCCATCTCAGGATGCGCTGGTTTGCAGGTTTTTTGAAGCTGCGAGCATTGCTCTTACTTTGGCCATGAGATCCTGTGTGGGGAAGACACGAGGGAAATCTCTGAGCCTCTTGCTTTTGAGTAATGTGTGCAGCTGTGAACCCATTCCAGGCTGCACAGGGACCAAAGTCACCCTCCTTGTCTTGTCTTGAGCCTCCCACAGCTGTGACCCCATGGGGTACAAGCAGGGCCCAGGATGTGTCTGTCACCTGTGGAGAGTCAGGCTCCACAGCATGGCAACCCCACAAGGAGGACATAAGCTTCCTGTGGAAGATAAGGCTCCTCAGGAAGTGATTCCTCCCACTTCCCTTATCATGGGCTCTGACCTAGGGCTTGACTGTGGCAGGGCCAGAATCACTGAGTCACTAGGTGACCAATCCAAGATTCTGACCGGGGTCAGTAATGGTAATTAGCAGAAAAGGGGTGGGCATTATAAAAGATAAAAAAAGGAAGGGGAGCACTCCCATCTTACCTGAGTTATTTTGCTCTGCACAGAGGAGACAATTGCTGAGGAGATCTGGCCATCTTTTTCCTGAGAAACCCCCCTGATGCAGAGGAAAGAGTGCGGGCTCAGACACTCAAGAACATGAAGACCTGTTCCCACACCCTAGACTCGTAAAACAGGGTCTCTCATTGGATCTACCGCTCACAGACTGGACAGCGCTGGGTCCTCTCATCTCCACCTCAGCCTGCTGGGATTAAGGCGCACGCTGCTGTGCCTGGTCTTCACAGGGGTGCAGGGGTCAACTTGTGGTCCTCATGCTTACGCTATAAACATTTTACATAGAGCCACTGCCCAACCCAGGAACATACATTTCTATACACACTTCAAGTACCTCATAAAATGAACCTAACTCACATTTTAATATTATCATTACATAAATGCTTGGGAAGAGGCTAATGCAGGAGGCACCTACAGGAGGGCCACTAGGATCAGAACCACGGCCCGACTGGCTCTTAGTTCCCACATAAGGCTTCTGTGGAGGTGGACTTGGGGCTTCCGACACACACCCAGAATGGTGCCTTTCAGATGCTGACCTCTTAGAGGGACTGTGTCCCTCATGGAGCAGCCGTGGACCTGTCGAAACTGAGTATGCCCTGTTCATACTTACAAAAGCTCCTACCAAAAACTCAGACTTTATCCTCACAGGACCTGCCCTGGACTCAAGACTCCCTAGACTTTAAATAGCCTCCTGAGACCCACTAAGTCCTGCATCTCAAGAGCTCTTTCCCCATGGAAGGAATCTGAATGCCCAGTAAGGCATGGATTCAGAGGAGGTGCCCCACACACTCCTGTCTGAGGCCAGGACACCCGCTTCAGGTCACCTGGTATCCTCTATTCCCTGAGAAACAATGCTGGGCCTTGGCTGGGCGCACACAGTGGGTGCTGTCCAGGCCTGGCAGGCCTCCCCTGCTCTTTCCCAGTGACAACCACCCAGAGGTCAAGGTTACCTGGAGCGTTCCTGGGAGGAACCTCGGCTCTCCACAGGAGAGATGCTGGCCGAGTGGGCCGAGGGACGCTGGGCTGCTTGTTTACTCGGGGATGTTGACTGCGACCGGGCCTTGGCCTTGGTTCGAGACCGTGAGCGCCGCTTCTTCTTCTTCTCATGGGGACTCCTGAAAGGGACGTGCTTGTCAGGGCAGCGTGAAGGCAGCCTGAGCTTGTTTGTATCCAGGGCCCCTCCACACACCCGAGCTTCTTTCTGTTTTTGAGCCATATATTCTAGGCTGGCTTTGAACTCACTACACAGTTGAGGGTGACATTAAACTCCTGATCCTCCTTCTCCCGTGTCCCGAGTTCTAGGACTCAGGATGCACAACCATAACTGGTGTGTGGGGTTAAGTCAAATCCAGGGCGTTGTGCATGCTAGGCAAGTACTTTACCAGCTGAGTCCATCCCCAGCCTCATATGCATGCCTTGACAGCTGTAATCCTTCAGTCAACTGAGCCTCTGGATCCACAGGTATGGGTGTTAAAAGAACCATCCAGAAGCCAGCCTCTCCATAGGGGAGGCTTAGTTCTGGGAGGATGTCTGGCATTTAATGTACAATCTATTTGCATTGAAAATACCTAGATAACCACCAAGGGCAACCTTTGGGAAAGTCTGTGCTGCTTTCTCATTCATGTCAAAATACAGGAAATTATCAGCCAAATCCTGCACACATCTGCCTCATCTGATGGAAACTCAGGTGAGGCAGCCTGGGCTCTGCCCTGGAAGTGTTGCTGCACGCAGAAGCTCAGCTCTGACCACTGGCCAGCTCCAGCTGCGGGACAGGACTCCCAAGCTCATCAGGCCCCATTCCAGTCCCTCTGAAGGCTCTGCATTGCCTAGCTGTTTCTAACATGTACACGCACACACCCAAGCACATGACGGAGAGACCGGGAGGATGCATACTTGGTAAATGCAGTGTGCCTTCTCTCAGATCCGCCCCAGCACACAGGACAGCATCACTGCCAGCCTGCACTCCACCTCCCACTAAGCCTGTCTTGAGATGCTCTGCAGATCTATCACTGTCTCCTAGGGCTTTCTCCTCTTTCCTGGGCTGCAGGATACTACCAGGCAGTCCCCCTGCTCAGCTATGTCTTTCAAAGTGGATCCACTGTAGTGGGAACACTGGTAAGTGACCGTCAGCCATTTCTCTACTGTGGTCCCCATGGACCCAGCTCTTAAGGTATTTGGGTTTCCCAAGGGATCACAGAGACACAAAGGCTCTTCCCAAGCCGGCCCAGCCTTCTACCCTCCAGAAGAGCCCATCAAAGCCTGTCCACCCAGCCACTGATCAACATGGCTGAATCAACTGCTACCCTGGGTTGCACCCTGTCTCTTACCAGGCTGTGTGATCCCCTGCATTTCTCTGGTGGCATGATGTGGGATGTCCCTGCCCAGTGAGAGGCTATGTTTGGTGTCTGCAGCATGCAGACTCCACTGATGCACCACATCCCACACTCAACTCCAGCACCCACAGGTGTTCACAGGCTGACAAACACCAGCAGTGGGGCCCTGAGCTTTGCTTGGGCACCAGGCCTGGTACAGAGGCCCTCCGTGAGCCCAGCCAGCTATCCTAACCAGCGTTCCCGCCTGGCTTTCTGTGTACTGTCTGGGTAAGAGAAGTCTGCTGGGACTGAGGAGCATGGCAGCCTCTGGGGTCCAGTAGAGCTTTAGTTATAACCAGAGTCTAGAAGGACAACAGCTTGAGACTGAGATCCAGCCCCTGGAAGGCAGTGTCCCTGGTGGGGTGGAGCTATGGGTGGCAGCCTGGTGGCCTCTGGCAAGGAGACATGGATCTAAGTGGAAACGGTTCAGATACTGGGCACACGGTGAGAGAGCTGCTGGGCTGGGTCTCAGAGGGAACAGCCCAGGATGGCTAAGGTCACAAGGCTGGCCAGGTTTGTGTAGCTGTATACTGAGTAAGAGCGAAAGGCTTCCTATCTGTAACTGCAAACTTGGCTCAGTGTGTGTGCCTGTGTGAAGGTCACAGGACAACAGTGACCAGTTCCAGTTCTCCCACCCTTCTTCCCTGAGGGCCGAGACCAACCCCAGGTGGCTGAGCGTGCACAGCAAAGCACCTTTACTTGCTGAGCCATCTCACCAGCCCTGGTTTAATCTCAACAGTCTGACCTCATGCAGGAAGAAGTCACGCTTTGGCAGCAGTTTGCTTACTTCTAAAGTCACTGAGGTGCACTTTGCAACTTGGCCCTCTGTGCTGTTGCTGAGTGGCCAAAGCAACAGTGTGGCCCGTTGTTCTGGAACATTCCCTCAGTGCACTTTTCAGCCCCTGCCTTCCCCACCCTCAGGGGTGACTTCTGCTCTGTAGGAACCAACCCCCACAGCACTGTGTGGGGCTCGCCAGTGCTTCCAAGTCACCCGCCAACCTGGGCGAGTCCCTCCTTGTTCTTATACTGTCAGCAGCACTGGCCTGTGTGCAGTTTTGCTAGCCTCACATCTCCTTGCTTCTGTGGCCAAATGTCCCCAGTGCACCCTGGGGAGAAGAGGAGCCATAAAGTCCAGCAGGTGCATCTGTAACTTTGTAAGAAACTGTAAGCTGTTTCTAAGAGGCGGTCTCAGACCTGCAGCTATGAAAACAGGCTGGTGAACACCCTCACCCACCCACACTAAGCGAGGCCACTGAGCAAAAGCAGAAACTTGCTGTGGTTTCCTTACTGCCAATGGTCAGCATCCTCTAAGTGTACCCTGTAATGTGTTTCTCTGTAAAGTCAATGGTCTCTCATGTTGACAAGGACTTCAGTGAAGAAACAGGCACTGCAGGTGTCTTTTTCACAGGATCTTCTTTTGTATTCTTGTGGCTGCATGTGCATGCGGAGGGACAGACTCAGACTTCGTTCTTCAGTTGTTATCTACGTTGTTTTTTGAAGACATGGTCTCACCATGTAGTCCTGGATGGCCTCAAACTCAGAACTCTGCCTGCTGAGTTCCAGGAGCCTCCCTGCCTGTTTCCCCAGAACGAGTATGACAAGCACGTGGCACCTGTTTGTCTTTTTATGTGGATCCTGTGGCTAGAACTCAGGTCCTCCTGCTTGTGTGGCAGCCACTTCACTGACAGCTGTCTCCCAGCCAGCAGGGATCTTCTCTACACCCTCAGGAGTCTCAGGCATACATTGTGTTTTCTGGCTCAGGCTTGTGCATTTAGATTGCACAACTGATCTAAACTGAACTAAAGTCTGTTCTTTGTTCTTTCTCATCCCAGTGCCCAGTGGATTGAGCAAGTTCTGCTAGAGAACTCTCCTGTGCCTGCTGAACTGCTTCAAGTGCTCTGGCCTAGCCGCAGGTCAGGCCACACTGTGGCTTCAAGGATGTCGCAGTCGCTCAGTGCTTTACCATGAAGCCTGACTGTGGCTTCAAGGGGCATCTAGGTATCCCCAGGCCAAAGCCTACCACTTTTTTTTTTGACTGTCATGGTTTCAGAGTCTGTCTGCCAGATCCTCAAAAGGCCTAGCTAGGGTTAAGTGGGGTTGGGTTGGATCTTTAGGTCATCGAGGAGAGGAGGTGTGAACAGTAGTATGCTAGAGAGTGGAGGAGAGGCTCTATGTTTCTCAGAGTACTGGTCTGTGAACACGAATATACAGAGACCTCGCTGGCCCAGGGATTAGTCATAAGGTCTTGGAGGTGAGTGGGCAGTGCCCCTCCTCTCTCCAAAGACAAGGTCCCTGAGCGGCTACCTCACCATTCCTGCAGACTGGATACACGGGGAAAACTGGGTTGGAGCTGGGAGCAAGGGTCTAAGACTAAATTCCATTTCCTAAGTGGATGTTCCTAAGCAGATGAGGAACTGATCAAATGATGTCCTTCTCCTGTGTCAGCCTGGGACTCTGCCCATCTCTCAGAGAGGTGGAATTTCCTTATTATCCGTTGCAAGTCCTCAGGCCTTCCTGCTTGATCAGCTCAACCACAGACTGGTCAATTCTTTTTGACGAACAATCTTTGGTTCTGCTCCTTTCTTATTTTGCAAATGTCTCATTTCACTCTTACAATTTCCTTGCATCTGCTTTGCCTCTAACTTGTTCTTTACCCAGATTCTTAAGATAGAGTGGCCATGTTTCTACACTTTGTTCTCTTGTGGTGTAATGCAAACTACAGAAACCAACTTCTTCCCTACCTGGCACCCAGCAAAGGAGAAAGGACATGCTTCCATGTTACCCACTTCCAAGCATGACTGAGTCTTTTCCAGTGACAACTTCTCTCAGCATGCTGTACACCATGGCTTTCCATACTGTCAAAGGTCTTTGGCACACTGGTCTGTGGTAAGGGAACACAGAGCCCCACTGTCTTGGTCAGTGTTGTGCACCCACTTCAAAAACAAGTGGGTCCTTGGGCTATTGGCCATGGCTGTGTCTAACAGAAAATTTTTATTTAAAACACCTATATAAGCAGTTTGTGGTGGCCCACGCCTTTAATCCCAGCACTCAGGAAGCAGAGGCAGGAAGATTTCTGAGTTAGAGGCCAGCCTCGTCTACAAAAAGAGTCCAGGACCGCCAGGACTACACAGAGAAACTCTATCTTGAAAAACTTAAAAAAAAAAAAAAGTTGTATTTATTAACGCTTAACAATCACCACCTATAACCTACAATATCTAATACCTATAATCTAATATTTATAAATACTTAATACCTAAGAAGATTTAATCCACTCTGTTTTAATTTTCTTGAAAGAATGTTAAAATTCTCTAACTCAGGTTCATTCATGTATCTTGGTTAAAAGTCTAGCTCTGGCAAGTACGGAAGAATTATCTTCAGCTTGG
The DNA here is from genome assembly GCA_907164525.1 of Lophiomys imhausi. Classification (NCBI taxonomy): domain Eukaryota; kingdom Metazoa; phylum Chordata; class Mammalia; order Rodentia; family Muridae; genus Lophiomys; species Lophiomys imhausi. Next base: position 1,924,767 of record CAJQZJ010037421.1, read on the forward strand.
TTCAGCTTCCTCCAGGCTTAATGTTGTCAATCAGTTCGTGTGGTCAGTTCCACAGTCTCCAGGACCTCACTCTAAATATGTGCATCAGACTCAGAGCCTCATTCTAAACCTTCACTGGAAGGAAGCAGGGTAGGGGAGGGCCAGTGGTTAAGTGGTTAAGAGCACTGGCTGTTTTCCCAGAGAACCTGGGTTCAATCCCCAGCACCCACATGGCAGCTCACAACCATCTGTAACTCCAGTTCTCATCTGGCCTCCACAGGCACCAAGCATGCGTGTGATGCACAGACGTACATGAACAGGAAGTAGAGAAAGGCCAGACCCAGAGCTGGGCAGGAGAAGCAATGGGGACGCCTGCACATGTGCACAGAGAAGCTAGTGTTTGGAGAGCACCAAGGCCAGAGTCACAACACTGTGACAACTGGCTTGTGGGTTCCTGGAGTCTGTCACAATCAGACAGAAGAAGGCAACAGGAAATTGTACAATCAACAATGTCCAGAGCAGTGCTACACAAGGGAGGGGCCAGCTAATGACAGAGAAGAGACAAGACTAGAAAGTAGCTATTCTTGCTGTCACCAATTAACGTGGCAGAAAACTGCTGGGAACAGAGTTCTGTGCTTGCTCAGTGTCCCCTAGAAGGTGACCTGCTTGTTAAGAGAGGTAGAGGCAAAGGCAACATCAGCTGAGGGGCCAGGTACATCTGAAGAACTAAGGATTCGTTCGTCAGAGTGCTTGGTGCTCCCTCCATAGGCAAGTGCCATGACCTTGCCTGTGGGCCTCCTGCAGCACTGCTGACCTGGACCCTCTAGCTCACAGAGGAAGGAAGGGCAGTGGGTGGAGCCACAGGGAAGCAGGAGAGGACATGCAGCCAAGTGAGTTGTTGACCGAATGTGTATGGGTGCTCTCGGTACCATGTTAAAACCCGAAGTTGAGTGAGTGGGGAGGGTGCACACTTTTGATCCCAGCACTAGGTCTTTGAGTTCAAGGCTAGCCTGGTCTACTGAGCAAGTTCAAAGACAGCCCAGGCTACACAGAGAAATCCTATCTCGAAAAACCAAACCAAACCAAACCAAACCCCCCAACATCCTAGTTTGCAGATGGTAACCAGTCTGCAGGAAACTGCTTTAGATTCTGCAGTATGGGGCTGTAGCTTGCCCCTTCATCTGGGTGACGTGAAGTGTCAGTAACAGCGAATTAGCTACAAGCCACAGGACTAAAGCAGACCCCACCCACATGCTGAGATGGAAGGGTGGAGGGAGAATGTCTGATACAGGACTGAAGGAGCTGGATGGCAAGTGGACCTGCTCTAGACCTGCAGTGGAGAACATGCGGGCTAGCAGCTGCACACTCTCCATGACTGATCCTGGGGAACCAGCAGTGCTCAGCTGAGAGGTCGCAGGGTAGCTCATCTGCCTCTTTCTGTGTTTTTAGGAAGACAGTGCTCAGTCCAAGGGCCAGAGGCCTAAGTCCTGATGCCTAAGATGGGGCTAGTTGCCTCAGCACTGTGGACACTGGCCCCTCCACCACCTTCTCCCTTTGAAAGCAAAGGTTAGTTTGAGGGCAAAGCAAGAATTCTTCTGTTGAGAAAGATCTTTTGCTGTAAGAATTAATTTTAGACCATGCCCTTTACATGTATCAAAGGTGATGATGAACTTCAAATGTTAAACCACTTGCTTAAGGAATGAATTCTATGTACTGCAATAGCTGGTAGGATTACGAAGTATGGAAAGTAATTTATAAATGTGAACTTGTGTTGGAAAGCTTTGCCAACACTCATCAGCATCACAGCTCCTCTGCTGGCTTTTCAGGTTAAGGAAAGTGATCTCTTTTCCCCAATCAACAGCCCATCCTGTGACCAGCTAACAGGATGTCTCACGCTACTTCGTCTTAGGCTACCTCCAGAGGGGAGATTCCATGGCCACCACTCATGTCCTATGGATAGCATTGGAGGCAACAGCTGGGGCCCCAGATGTGTACTGTTCACTTATAATCCAGGGTCTGTCCCCTAAAAACTCTAGCTCTTTCTGGCTGGCTGTTCTGTCCCATGATAGGTAGAGATCTGATGACTCCTGTCCAATTGAGAACTAAAGAAATCCATTAGGTGACACTACTTGTTAGAACCAGAGGAGGGTGCTCCAAGGTAGTGCCCATGCTGGGAACATTGTTCCCATGGTAGCTGCACCCACTGCAGCCCAGTCTGGATTTATAACACCTCCCAAAGGCCTATACATAAAACATTTTATCCCGGAGAGTGGTGCTGCAGGGAGGGACTGGTGTCATCAAGAGGGACCTAGTGAAAGGCTCACTGAGGACATGCCCTGAAGAGGGTAACCAGGCCCAGCCCTTCCTTTTTGCTTCCTGGTCAGCAGACACAGGGTTTGGCTCTGACGTGTGCTCCCAACACAGTTCACTGTACCAGCACAGGCGCGAAGCTACAGGTCTAACAGACTGAGACCTTCAGAGCTGATCACAGTCAGCTCTCCCTCTCTGTAAGTTGACTTCCTCGGGCACTGTGCTAGAGATGGAAAGATGATCAGCACAGCAGCGTGTAGACAAGTTTCTCAGGCTTAGAGAGGGGCCAGAGAAAGTGTTAGGGACCTGAGTATGACAGGTGAGGGCGGGGTAGCTTGAGGTCCTCACCGGGAAACTGTGGCTCATGGGGTAAAAAGGTGTCCCTGGCTACCAGGGGCCAGGCTCAATCCTACTGGCTGGGACTTCTGCGCTATAAGCATGTTGGCTGACCTCCCTGTTATTCTTATGTTGGAGACAGATACTTATGCGTGGTTCACGGCCAGAGCGTGAACCTATTCTCTGCCCTGCTCACCATCATATACCACACAAGCTCCAAGGGCCATTACTGAAGACAAAGCAGGACACTGAGATGAGGAGTTTATTTTCCTAGTTGACCCTTCTGTTCCCTGCAGACAGGTAAGAGGGACTGGGGCAGAAGCAGTAGAGATAACAAAGTCTCTAGGCTAGTGTTAAGGAAAAATGGGGTCAAGAGAAAAGCCATGCGAGGTTTCCATATGCATGGACACAACTGTGCCCTGCATCCCACATGCTCCTGGTGACCCACTGCTCCAAGAGACAGTACCTTACTACCAGGTAAGCCTGGGCTCCCAGAGGAGACACAACTAACATGCTCCTGGTGACCCACTGCCCCAAGAGACAGTACCTTACTACCAGCTAAGCCTGGGCTCCCAGAGGAGACACAACTACTGAAGGTCAGGTCAGGAATTTACTCTTCCATCATCTCTGTTTCACACAGTTGACACCCTGAGAGACATGACAGCGTACCTGGACCTGGTCCGTTTCCTGCTGGCTCCAGGGCTACTGCTCATCCGGTAGGCAGTGGGGACACTCCTGTCTTCCCGTCGTCTATCAGGAGAATGAGCTCTCCTTCTTGGGGACCGAGAGCGTGATCTAGATAAGACAACAAGGTGGACTTTAGCTCTGTCTGAGGCCTGGTTTGTGTGGTGTGCACATCCCTAGAGTGAGGCTAGAGGCCCCGTCTGAGATGCAGGCTGCTCAGACGGGCCCTGCGTCCTTAAAAGCCCTGCATACTGACACCAGTTTGGAGGCACAGCACATCTCCCCCCCCCCTGCCTGCACTACAGCACGGCACGGCCCAAAGCTTTCTGCTCACTGAAGCGTCTCCGACCCTCAGGCAGGGAAAGGTGCTGGCAGTAAGGAGAAACTAACGGTGAGGAGCCAAGGACTGTGGGCTGCACCCTGCCATTCCTCCTGTCACTCACTCATCAGGCAGGTGGCAGGAGGCATCAGGGCCAGACTGCAGGTCCGCCGGCATGAAGCCCAAACCCCGCACCTGCTCAGAACATGATACCCTCATGGCAGACTAAGTTTACGGGAGGTTTCACAGACACAAAACCATGTATTAATACTTATTCTTTGTCTGACTCATGCTGGGATATACTCCACAAATGGCAAGAAAGGCCCTCAAGACCCTCTCACCCTTTTGGGGTGAAGAGGTCCTTAATAGAGGGTTCCTCAATGATGGCTTGAGACTTTTATTTTAGTTCTCCATCCATCTGCTATTTCAGGAAAATCTGCAATAAGCAGAAATTTATGGGGGGGGGGAGCCCTACCAAACCCAAATTCCTTTCTTTGTTCTGTTTCCATGACAACCCACTCAAAAACAATATAGAGAGCAGTTTGATTCTGCCATCTGAAAAAGTTCTTCACTGAATCGTTCTAAGCACTATGAATTCCTCCCTCCCAACAAAAACAACACACAGTTAATTGTTCAGGAATCAAGTTCTGGTCACACCCTGGCCCCCATGAAACCCACGCTGGTCTCTCGAGCAGGGCTGGTCTAGGTGGCATGCCTCCCCAGACCTTCCCTAGGCTACACAGACTACAGAGGTGGGGGCAGTCAGACACCTTGACGGTTTACCAGGTTTCCCCTCAAAAGAGCTCCAGGGGTCAAAGCTGCTGGAGGCCGAGGCTGCCTGATAACTCTCCTGCTGTGCTGCCGCCACTGCCGAGCTGCTGGGACAAGGCTCCACACTCAAGATCCCTGGGGAGGCTGAGGGCCTGCGGTTGGAGGCACATACTTCACATTCAGAATGAAATGTGCCGGGCTGGGTGCTACCAGAGCCGTGAGAAAGCTCCGCTCACTCAAAGCTTTAGCACCTATGGATGCTTAGCATAGAATTCTACAATAAACTCAACAATTAGGAAAAATGAGTTAGTTTTTAATGCCTGCGGATTCAGAATGTTGAAGTACAATACCGTTTTGCAGTGGCTATTAGTATTATGAATTCTTCAGAACACAGTGGCTGTTCCCAGTACAGTTCAAATCTTCTGGGAAGGAAGCCCTGCTCAGAACAGCCGGTTATTGTTTAGGTTCCACTCTAATTAGTGAGCCTTAATGCTTTTAATTTTGTTAACCAGGCGCTTAACTGATGGCAGGACAGGACAAGAGCAGGGAACTCCAGCTAAGAGTAAATCAGTAGTGCAATGTCACCATAGGCCTTCTTAAAGAGGACAAAGAAGTCTCAATTAAGAACTTCCAGGCACAGTGCAACAAAGACAACCCTTCTTGAATGCCCACAATGCTTTGCTCTGGGAGGCAGGAGACTCTTCATGATGAAACTCCAAACCCAGTGTCCACAGGAAGAGCCAGCCTCATCTGCCCCTCTCACAGCTCCCAGCTTGACATAGCAGGTGACTGGGCAGCCAGGGTGTGGCTCTAACTTAGTGCGGCCTGGCTGCTGGTGTTAAGGTTAACTGCACTGGGGTCAAGTCGCCCACTGTTCATCACATTCACAGGCAGAGGGCAGGTACCTGGGCCTTACTTGGCTTGGCCACACGTTACCCTAACATAAAACTACCATCCCACACCCATATGGGAGTGTCATCACACAGTTGTTCCAACCATCCATCCCCCTTCTTCCTTTAAAATAAAGAGGTGTGGGAATTACATTTCCTTTTCTGGTTTGTTACATAGTTTACCATTGGGAAATGGATAGTAAAGACTCATCAATTTCAAACTAAAATAGAACCTCACTTTTGCCCGCACAAATTCTTTCTGGCTTTTTTTGTTTTGTTTTGGAGACAGGGTTTCTTTCTCTGTGTCCCTGGCTGTCCTGGAATTCACACTGTAGACCAGGCTGGCTTCGAACTCAGAGATCCACCTGCCTCTGCACCACCACACTCAGCTTTCTTATTGAATGCTAACTAAAATTAGCTAAACCAAACAAAAACCTCATTAACCTGCAGCCCTCCCCCATTTGAAGAGATTTATGAAGCTATCCTTCATGGATGTCTAATTATCATACAGATCTTCTCCAAGGGCTGGGCTGCCTGAGAGCTATTCAGACACAACTAGGAAAAATAAGGAATTCCACTGAGGGAATCTGACTTCAGAAGTTAGCAGGTAAGCATAGTTTTGTGCTTCACTGGTGTAAGTCACCTCAGTGACACCCACATGTGACCTAACTGTGTGCCTGCGGCTTCACCTCAGAAGAATGAAAGCTGGACACAGCAGAGAGAACAGGAGCAGCACCATGGTCAATGCTGACTCAAATTCCTCATAACCACTGTGCTTCCTCAAACTACAGATTCTTATTATGAAGAACTTGCTGCTGCAGATCGAAAGAGTTTGGACATATGGAGTAAGCAAACCTTCTGTTCTTCGAGCAGATCACACAGTAAAGGAAAATCAACTGCCCTGCATTTTCTATGGGGCCAGAGGCACTTCATCTAAAGAAGATAACGCATTTCAGTTGCAGTATGCTTACACAGGAGAATGCCAACAACTGCAGCACTTTACTCTAAGCTAGCAGTCATCATTTAAAAATGACCACTTAGGCTGGGACAGGCCTGAAAAATAAGTCTGATAAGTATGTCCTATTGTAGATGTTACCATGGTAATGGGTTACTCTACCTGAACAGATAGTTAAAGACAAAATAATGACAGTATCTGAGCACTTTCTGCATTGTGGTTGGAATGTCAACAGCTCACAGTACAGAGCCTGCCAGCCTGTTTCAGTCACAACTGCAAATACGGTGTTTTTCTCTGTCTTAGTATGTAAACCAGGCTGGCCCTGGACATCCTCCCTTCTCCTTCCTCAGTCTGAGTGCTGGGATCACAGGTACAGCTACTGCCATACCACAGCTTTCAAATTGCTTTGATCCTGGGAACGAGAGTGTTGGCAGTGCCTGGGCTGGGCCAGCAGCTCTGCTTTCAGCTTGGGAAATATGATCCTACCCCATAAAGCAGGAGCCTCTATTTTCGGGAACAAGAGCAAGAGGGTAAAGGATGGGGTCCGCCATGCAGCTGAGCACAGCTCCTTTGAGGGGTCATGTTTCAGCTCTCAGTGTATTGTGTGGACAGACAGACAGCTGGAAGGGAGGGGGGAAGAGGTGTGTCTTGGTATTCTATCTAAACTATAAATCCAAATACCACAGATGGACTTATCTCCTGCTGTAAGCTTTATGAGTTATTTAACCAGATGAATCAAAAGTGTCTTTTTGATCCACCTCAGCCACTGAGATGGAAGTTTGGGGGGCTTTGAGAATAACCAGCTCTGCTGACACTGTAAAACATTTTCACCAAAGGTCAAATTAGAATAAAACTTGGGGCCTATTTCAGAGGAGAAATAATGGTCAGAAAGATTTCAGCTTCATTTTGTCTTTTAACTGAGAATTACACCAAGGAGTAGGGTTTTTGCTCCTTCGACCTATAAGCACTGAAGATAAAGTGTTATAAATAACGTATTTGTACAAAATATGCAAGCCTAAGCCTATTGTAAACTTAAAAAAATCAAAAGGTAAAATAATATATAAAATGAGTTAGTCTGTTATAGTTAGGGAACACAGTTAAACATAGCCAGGAACTTACAATGCAGGCGTCAGGTGAACACTTCCAGTCAAGAGCACCAACAGGGGACACGCTGGACAATCGAAGCACAGCTAAGAAGACAGTGGCAGTCTGTCCTGCCACACCCTGAGATCAGCCTGCAGCAAGGAAAAGCCTGGGAGCCCCCGCTATTGGCTCAAGGCCTGGGAATCATGGAGGAATTGCTCTTTCCCAATGTCTGACCCTAGAGGAAGTCAGGGAGAACTGAGTGGCCAGTTGAAGGAGGAGGTTGAAGGATTGGTATAGCCTGTGCTCTTTGTATAGTAGTGTAAAAAACAAAAAATCTAAGGCATGACAGCAAAACTGTTCATTTAATTACAAAATAGCAAGGTTTCTGCATGGGCATGGTACTGGTACAAAGTGCTGAACTTCCAAGAACTAGAGCCAAAGGCTCACCATGAAGACAAAGCCACCCGCAATGAAGACAGGAGGTCAGACACTGGCCAGCTCTGGCCTTGGTGTGGATAAAGGAGAAAGCACACTGTCTTTAGGATACATTCGGAGAGACAGATGTGCACAGTTATCCAAGAACACAGGGTACCAGTGTCTACGGATGGTGCTGACCCTTCCCAGATGAGATGGGTACCTGGAGTGAATAAGTGGTGGTGTGTCACTAGAGTCCAGGGGACACCATGGACGCCCCAGGCAGGGTGAGAGCTAAATCTCTTCAGGTGCTCTAAATCTCACTCACACGTGACTGCCGAGTTTCATTTTTAAACCTTCCGACACCAAGCGGTACACTCTGGGACCCCTGAAGTACAAGTTTACTAATTCTGTAGTGAGAGGCTCATTTGCTCTCAGGCGGGCTTTTTGGTAGGCTGAGAGGAGGAAACAGACCTGCACCACCAGCTCATCTAAACTCACTTGCAGTCAGTGCAGAACATCTGAACAGACTGGGGGAGCTGCTCTACACTCCACATTCAGAAGCAATCAGCACAGGGAAGTTCATTTACATGGAGTAAGTCCAGAATGCCAGCCTATGGATCTCACAACCTAACACACATGCCAGGCTCACAGTATAACCTGTCAATTTACATCCATCCCCCACTCTCTAGGAGGCAGCCTCATGTTCTCACATTTGAAGCTACACGGTCCAAGCTAATCTTGAACGCCCCATCCTCCTACTTCCATCTTCCAAGCACCAGGATCACAGGCATGTGTCACCGTGTTCACCCACAAGCTCCTTTTTCACAGACTTTGGTGGGAGGGAGAGGATACCTCGTTTTGTTTGTGTGTGTATGTGGAGGCCAGAGGGAGACTGTGGGTAATCTTCCTCAGTAGCCATTCACAAACAAAATTTTTTGTTTGTCTTGATTTTTGAGTCTGGTCTTACCATGTTGCCCTAGTTTACCTAGAACTTGCTATATAGACAAAGTTCACCTTGAACTCACAGAGATCCCCCTGCCTCTGCCTCCTGAGTACTGGGAGTAAAGGCATGTGCCCCACACCCAGCCCATTCACCTCATTTTATGAGACAAGGTCTCGCCTTGGCCTGGATTTTGCTGCCTAGGCTAAGCTGGCTAGAAACTGAGCCTCAGCCTGCTCCCACCACCCACTGGACCTATACTAGGATGAGAGGCACACACTCCATGCCTGGCTTCTCCACTCAAGCCTGCATGCTGTAGAGCATGATGTACTGACCAAGTATCACCCTAGTATAGCTTAGACTGACCTCAAACTGGTGAACCTCTTGCTTCCACCTCCGGGTCTATATAGCAAGTGAAGAGTGGCGTGTAAGAACGCTATGCAGAGATAGGAAGCATAAATAAATTACTTAACCTGTAGTGGCTGATGAGCTTTGAAAAGCCTCAACAGTGCTTTTTGAAAGATCTCCTTTACATTTGCAGGACACAGACAAGCACCCGCGCCTACTCTAACCTGTGCTCATTTTAAACTTCTGCTACTCTACAGGGTGCCAGGAGGCTTGGAGTGCAGGGTAGACCAGGAGCAGGGGGCATGATCACCAGCACACTCACCTTGAGCGCCGCACTGTCCGGTAGGCACTAGGCAGGGAGTGCTTTGCTTTTGAGTGGGATCGAGACCTGGGCTTGGATGAGTGGTGCTTAGGGGAGCGGGACCTCGTCCGAGAGCGTCTTTTGTGCTTCTTCTTCTTCCTGTCTCGTTCTTCTTCTCTTGGTGGCTCCCTACATCTGCTTGAAGGCCTTTCTGGAGGCTTCACCTCCAACATGGGCAGAGCTCTGCCTCCAACCAACAGAGGGCAGGGCATGACACCAGCTTCCTAAAAACATAAGTGAATGTGTGGCTGTCAACAGGAAACACAACACTTAGAGAGTAGACACTTGCTGTCTCTGAGGAAAAGACAACCTTTCAGCAGTTCTCTATAACACCCCCCCCCCTGCTGTGTGTGCTGGATCAAAGCTGCAATCAAAGCACTTGGGAGGCAGACAGAGAACTGCGTTGAGTTTGAGGTCTGTTTGGGCCACAAAGTTAACTCTAGACTAGGCTGGGTTAGTGAGACCCTGTCTCAAAAGACAAACAAAAAACCTCTCTGGCCTTTCAGGAGAAATGTAGTTTTAACTAGTCATCAAATGGTACTCATGGAAGAGTTCTCATTTTGTGCCTGGAGGATTTAGCACTAAGGCATATGGAAAAATTCAAAGTAGATGTTCTGTGTGACCAGCCTCCTAGACTGCCCCAGATGTCTGGGAGCCCTGGAATGGAACGGGAACAGAAGTGGTGAGCATGCACATTTGTAAATCTGCAACTATGGATAGGAGGGCCCTGTCTTCCTACTTCATTCGGGTCCACTCTGGCAGGGAGCTGGTGAGTGTCCCTGCACATGACTCAAAGTAGCTGACAGTGAAAAGCTGCCCAGTGGGTTGAATTGAGGCCAGATGGCTACATGCAGTTGTCAGACAGGAGGGAGATCTCTAGCTTTTCCCTGAGCTCCCTTCTCCTTAGGCCACTATGCCTAACCAGAAACAGGCTTATCATCACTGATGCAATATTCTTAGCTATTGTATAGACTGCTTAAAATTTTAGTGTACCATTAACTTTCTTCTTTTAGATAGGGTCTCACCTATGTAGCCCTGGCTGGCCAGAAATGCATGGAGGTCTGCCTGAGTGCTAAGATTAAAGGTGTGAGTCACCATATCCATCTAGTACTATTTTTCTATGTCAATGAGTACATTTTAAGACATCACTTAAAATCACACCTGGATATGTGAAGTCACCTCTAATGACCAATGGCATTGGGCAGACCAGCATGCAGAAGAGGATCGTGTTACACAAGCATGGTGGAATGCTGCCCTTTGGGCACCTGCCCATCCTGAGGAGCTGGCTGAGCTCCACTCTGACAAATGTATGTACCACCTGTGACCTAATCTCCCATCCTTTGGAACCTGTGAGACCTCCTGTCTACATCTATGTAGTTAGTGGGTGAAGGTGCCAACATCTGTAGGCCAAGTACACATCAAGGCACATGGCAAAGTCAAGGGCAGCATATTCCATCAAGTTTCTTGAGATCAATTCCATCTTGAGCGTGACTGTCATCTATAATCTGTCAGTTTATCATGAGTCTTTCTGTTCCAAGGCAATCAGACACTATCACCATCTGACCCTCACATTCCTGTCTGCTGAAAGGATCTCTGTGTGTACACAGCCATTAGAGTCAGATGTCCATGGGTCACAGACAGGGCCAACATGGCACCCGATAATGCAGCTGCTCTGTGAGAAGGCACAAGCGGGGTCAGTGCTGTGGTACCGCCAGCAGGCTGATGACAAGTGACTTTGAGAGACTGAGTTCCTACTAAAACATCTGGGTTAGAACACAGAAGCAACCTTGCAACCATGCTTTGTTTTTCTATCTGCAGATGTGGCTTTATATATTTTTAAAATTACACTTATTTGTATATTATCTCTCTCTGTGTATGCATGTGTGTAGAGGCCAGAGGGCCACCTACTGAGTCAGTTTTCTCTTTCCACCATGTAAGTCCCAGGGATCAAACTCATGCTTATTAGGATCGACAGCAAACATCTCTAGACCTACTACTGAGCCTTCTCACAATGTCCTGTCTAACCTTCACCCCAACTTTGAGACAAGGTTTCATGTAGTGCAGGCTGACTTTGAACTCGCCATAACCAAGGATAACCCAGAACTTCTGAACCTCCTGCCTGTCTCTCCAGTGCTGGGATTACAGGGTGTGCTAGTTGTCAAAGACAAACCTACGACCCTGTGTATGCCAGGCAAGCACTCTACCAACTGAGCTACATTATGGGCTTACAGATGTGTCTTCATCTCTGTTCATTGTACAAACGATAGTGGAATAGTAAGAGACTCAATCAAGCTTCACAGATCCCTACCTGGGTAGGCCCTGTTTAAGGTTTAAACCTTGTTTATAGCTTCTCTCCTGCTGCCCATGTCTTTCCATAGCTGCAGAGCTCGTAGTCCTGCACGCCACATACCACAGTGCCCCACAATGCCCTCGTATGGAGCCCAGAGCATAATGGCCCTCAGCTGTGTGTACTTTCTTCTTCCATTTCCGCAGGAACAGGTTTTGTATGAGGGACCAGAAGACAGTCTATCTCTGTGGGGCTCTGGGAAATGGGGTCATAGTGCCCTAGTGGGGTTTCTGCCATGTTCTGCCACTTACATGAAAAGCTCCTTCTGGGAAGGGCAGGGCAGAGGTCGCACTGAAGACAGGACTACTAAAATATGCAGGTGGACACACAAACAGCAGGTCTGGACATCCAGGAGGTGGGCGCAGTCTTTAACCATAGGCGCACTGCAGACTCCAAAGGTACTTAGAAGTGTCGATGCAATTAAAGTCAAAAAGGGTGAAGGAGCTGGGCATGGTGGCACATGCCTGTAACCCTGAAATTTGAGGCTGAGGCCAGAGAACTGATATGAGCTCCAGCCTCTTTCTCTTTCCATCAATACCAAACAAGAGCGAAGGGCTTGTTCCACATTATGAAGGAAAGCCAAATGTGGTAATCTGAATGAAAATGGCTTCTGTAAGGCTTATAGGAATTAGCATTATTGGGAAGTGTGGCCTTGTTGGAGTACGTGTGTCACTGGAGGGTGGGTTTAGAACTCTCGCTACCTCTCAAGTCCAGATCTGCCTGTGTGCCGCCATGCTTCCTGCCATGATAATGGACTAAGTCTCTGAACTGTAAGCCAGCCCCAATGAAACATTGTTCTTTATAAGAGCTGCTGCGTTTGTGGTGTCTCTTCATAGCAATAAAACCCTAACTAAGCCACCAAGCACAAAAGGTATTTAAAGACACCTGGAGACAGATAGGCATGACCATAATTTTCACTCAATGACATATTGCTGCCGAAACAGCATTTACTGAGGGTTCCTGGAACTAGGCACTGCTTCACATCCCTTTATACAAGAGGCTCCCAAGGTACCATGTGATGATCCTGCTCAAGGCTCCCACTCAGGAAGGAGCTGCCTGGGTTCTCCATGACCTCTTGGTGTTGAGTAGGAAGGAACTCAGGGCCACACACACTTTACACCCAGAGAAGACAAGGCTGGCTGCTGTTTACGCTTGTTTTTTCTTTCTTTCTTTTTTTTTTAATTACAGCACAATATAGACGCAGATGCTGGCACTGAGATCTCTGCCCAATTGTAAGCTCAACAATGTGGCTGCAGCCACTGAGGCCCTGCTCTAGCCACATGTGTCGGACAGACCACATGCAGCTGGTGGCCCTACACAGGTGGCCATGAGCTGAGCTTCCCGATCAGGATGCACGCCTCTGTGTTCGAAGACTGCAGCCTGGGTTTGCTGTGTTTACAGTGACTGTCACCGACTCAGAGCTATTAGCAAAGCCTGTGACTATGCTGGAGGCAGGTGCAGGGCTGCTAGCATCTGACTCAGGCTGGGGCTCCACAGCCAGGGGAGCCCAGAACCAACTTCCATCTACTGCAAACCCACACATGCCTCTACGTACCTCAGCACTGAAAGCATTCTCCTCCAGCTTGCCAACTTCTGACTCCGGAAGAGGATTTTTTAAGGTTTGTAGAAACAAAGCTGCTTTCCTTTTACGTTCAGCCTGAAGCTGCTTCTCCTTTGATTCTTTGGACGCCTGGGCCAGCTTTTCCCGGGCAGCAGCAGCAAGACGGTCCTCTAGTTTCTGTTTTGCTAAAGAAAACAAGAAAGGAAGAATCTACAGCAAGCAGCATTTTATTTCTAATTTTCACAGGTACCTTCTGGCTGTACAACACTGCCATCTCAATACTAACCTCAGAGCAGGCAGGCACCCGGGGCAGACTAACATTTTGAGAAAAAAAACTGATTGTGGCCTCAGAGGCAGTGAGGCTGCAGGAACACCAGGATGGCAGAAGCTGGAGTTGGACACTGGGAGCCGCAGAATGGCTCTCATACACAGGAGCCCAAACCCTCCAAGTTGGCAATGCATGATGCCCTGTGGAAAGTGTCCCAGTCCAGAGGGCATGACAAAGGGCTGAGCTCGTGAACAGGGAGTGCAGATGCAATACACCAGTGTGACTGTCAGTGCACCCGTGGGCCCACTGCAATGCTCTTCTCTGGAAGACACTGGCTCCACAGCCTCCTTAATCTGTTCTGTGTGGTCTGTTCATGCATACCCAGAAAGACAATCCGAGAAAAGCAGTTAGAACAAGGCTAGGCAAGCACTGTGGCAGAGTTCGAGCCCCAGCCCATGTCTCCCACATGCTACTGGCCATGCTGTGACCCATGAAGATGAGTTAGGGCTGAGAAGTCAGCTCCGGCAGGCATCATCTTCAAGGGCTGATGGTTCTGCTGAAAGACATGCTATTCTCACAAAAGGGCCTTTCCAAGTTTGGTGCATTAACCAGGGCTGGGAGTCCAGGCCTGGTGTCTCACCCAGGGGCTGTCGTCCAAGTACAAAGTGCACCTCCATTAGAGCCGCCCGCTTAGCGCATTAGGCTGCTCTGAGTATAGACTGCCAAGGGCACTGCATCGAGCTAAGGAGTGCACAGTGCCACACAGCATCACGCACACGGGGCTTTCAGAATGCTCCTGCATGGCTCCAGGCTTTAGTTCGCAGTCTTAGAATTTCTGCCTTAGCACATAAATCTTGTATTTGTCTTCTTTCTTTCAAGAACTTTAAAAGCTATTGACAAACCTTGCTTTGCTTCTAGCTCTTCCTGGGTAAGTTGGGGTTTCTTCTCCTCTACAAGCACACAGGGTGGGGCGGCGGCGGGGCTGGGGTTGGCCACACTGCTTGTGCTTTCCTGGCATTCCCTGCTCTCTTCGTCTTCTTCACTATCGTCGTCCAGCTTGACTCTGTTTTTTTCCAGGGGAAGTAGGTCGTTTTCTTTGGCCTTGATGGCAAAGCTTATTGGAGCAAATGAAGCTGTTGAGAAAACGTGAGAAGTGTGACGCATTTTTAGGCACCAGAGGCAAAGTGCGCAGACACTGTCACAGGCACCACCACTTACAAGAGAGATGGCTGACAGGCAGCATCTGCAGGGAAGGCACAGGGTGTGTGTGTGTGTGTGTGAGATCTACAGCTGGGGCCGCTGCTATGTCAGGAGTCCTGTTTAAGTGCTTGAGGCAAGGCATCAGACTGGGGTGTGAGCTGAGCCACGGTGAGCATGGGCAGCATAGTAGGACTGCCACAGCAGACACATATTTGCTGAACATGGAGTGGTTGCCTTCACTTTTTTGTTTCTGTTTTTTTTTTCCGAGACATGGTTTCTTTCTCTATGTAGCCCTGACTGTCCTAGACTTGCTTTGTAGACCAGGCTGGCCTCAAACTCACGGAGATCTGCCTGCTTCTGTCTCCCAAGTGCTGGGATTGAAGGTGTGCTCCACCACACCCAGCTCACTTTCAGTTTTAAATGATCAATTTTTACCATTTTCTTTTTTCTTAAACTTTTAAACATTTATTTATCTAGTGTGTATGTTTGAGAACATGCCAAGTGTGCATGTCAAGGTTAGGGACAACTGGGAATTGGCTCTCTCCTACCCAATAGGTTGTGAGCATCAAACTCAGGATGGCAGAATTGGTGGCAAGTACCTTTACCCACTGAGTCATCTTGGTAATCTGACATTTAAAAAAAAAAAAAAAATATATATATATATATATATATATATATATATATAAAGAATCCGGCATATAGCTGAAGTAGGCATGTGACATGGCTCCACTAAGAAACGATGCCTAGAAAACCTCCAACTACATAAAAAAGAAAGCAAAATCCAAACCAAACAACGACAGAATTCATCCCTTTACTCAGCTATTATGACAAGTGTCACGTCAGACTTTGCTTTGTACCTATCACAAACATCCAGAGAAATCAAAGGCCTTAAAGAAGAGAGTCTTTCTGCTCTATCTGCTCGTCAACACGGAGTCTCTGTAATCACAATGCTGAGTGACTCCTAACAGCCACCTGGATGCAGCGGAAGCCATGGCCTTCATTCGTGACAGGCATCGAGAAGCTCAAATGAAGGGACATCGCCAGTGTACGGAAAACCAACTGCCTGAGTGAAGTGGGTTGTGGGAGACAGACAGCTTCTAGCAGGGCTGGTGACTTACTGCAGTGTCCCCGTCTCCCCAGCTTCCCAGGGCAGGCCACTTGGTCATGTGCTGGGCTAAGGGTCTCCTCTATGTCCCACACCCGTGTGGGTTAACATGCCTGTGACATGCACCCCATTTAATGCCCAAGAACCAGGAGAGCAGACCTCCGCGCCACACGGGGAAGCAGCACAGCGCACTTTCGGCTGCTGCAGTGTTGTAATGCAAAGTCCTCAGCTGACACAGCACAACCAAGACATCTACGCTAATGCTGATGACGACGACCTGCTGCAGCACATTCTGAGTGGAGTCCAAGACAGGGATGGAGATGCAAGACAACGCAGCTCGAGGGCTGACTGCTGGAGGTGGCAGTGAGTATTCGGTGGGGTGAGGGGGGTTCTGTGCCATGTGCTAGCTTTTGCACGCCTAAGGTTTCTTAAGAAAACTAAGTCTAACAAAACAAATCCTTTACTGCCTGTAGTAATAAGCAGGGGGTCATGGACATTTTAAAAAGAGAGAAAAAGCCAGGCGTGGTGGCGCACGCCTTTAATCCCAGCACTTGGGAGGCACAGGCAGGTGGATCTCTGAGTTCAAGGCCAGCTTGGTCTACAGAGTGAGTTCCAGGACAGCCAGTACTGCTACACAGAGAAACTGTCTCAAAAAACCGAGGGGGAGTGGGGAAGACATAAAATGTAAATGGACTCACTCATGAAATGAGACTAAAATACAAGATGACTTAAGAACACCTATCCTGTTTCCAGAAGAGGGAACAACAGATCTGCAAATCATGACAATGGAATTCCCTAGAGCATTTTGCCATACTCAGCCTGGAGAGGCATTCACAGTCAGACATAGAGCCAAAGCACCAACCACTATCTCCCCAACTCCCCTCACCACCATCCCAAGGAACCTAATTAAAGAGCCACCTAACCTGTGTGTCTAGGTGTCCTGCCTCACCCAGTGCTGGGGATGAGGTTAACAGGCACCCCGGGCTCCACAGCACTGACAAGAACCAAGAGGCCAAGGTTAGGAAGCTTCTCTAGGTAAATCAGCCCAGCCAAAGGCCTTAGGAATTCTTCTACTGGAATATCCTGATTACACAATTTGCACACCTCGGCTTGCATCACCACTGATCCTAAGCTCTTTCTCTGGGTGGGCAAGGCCTTGTGTGTGATCCAGCTACGTCTGCCCTTCTGCACTGTGCTCAGTCTCACATGGTCATTCTGGCCTGCTACCTGCAGGATCTGTTCCTTCTGGTACATCTGACCTTCAAGACCGGGTCCAGCAGAGCCTCCTTGAAGCACACCCATGGTCTCACAGCTGCCTTCTCCACCTCTGGATAACAGCTGCATGTGTGTGTATACATATATGTGTATTTGGAGATGAGGCCTTGGTTATATTACCCAGGTGGGTCTTAAACTCCTGAGCTCAAAGGATTCCCCTGCCTCAACCTCCTGAGTAGGTGGGAATGCAGGTGCATGGCACTTTGGAGTGATATTAATATTATTATTATTATTATTATTATTATTATTATTATTATTATATATTGCTCTTGTGTGTGTGTGGCATTCATGTGCACGCACATGTATTCAGGTGAGCACATATGTGTGAGTGGAGACCAGAGGTTAGTGTCTTCCTTTGCATTCTCTATCTTACTTTTTGAGACAAGATCTTGCCTTGAAAGTGGTATTTACCATTGGCTATCCTGGCTGGCCAGTGAGCCCAGGAAATCCTGTCCTGTCCCTCCTCACCGAAAACGCTAGGGTTATAGCTACCCTTGGCTTTTTAGCAGGCGCTAAGGATGGGAACTCAGGTCCTTACCCTTGCATAGTAAGGACTCTACCCACAGGGCTGTCTCCTGGGCCCTCCTCACTCTAACTTAAAAAACAAACTACTTTCACAACTTTTAGATTTGTTTATTTTAAGTGCATGAATGTTTTCTCTGCGTATGTATGTGCACCATGTGTGTGCCTGGTGTTCTTGGAGGTCAGAAGAGGGTGTTGGATCCCCTAGGACTGGAGTTACAGATGGCTGTGAGCCACTATTTGAGTTCTGGGAAATGAACCCAGGTCCTCTGCAAGTGTAAGGGCTGCTCTCTCTTACCTGCTGAGCTGTCTCTCTTCAGTCCCAATTACCAATCTGAGAAGAAAAACCAGTGTCTTGTCTAAACAAACCCTGGAACACTAGGTTCGTACTTTTCTCTTCTGAAGAATGCCCTCAGTCCATTTTCTGACCCAGAAAAGCGCTTTCCATAGTAAAGACATTAACCCTTTAACTTATGTATTGCCCTTTAACTTTATTCAGGCTCTGTCCCTCTCTGGTTTCAGGCTTCAGTCTCTGATTCTAAGACTATGTATGTAAACAGTTACTTTCCTTTTCTCCCTGCACCTCCCTCTTCCCCATTCTACAGGGTCTCATGTAGGCCATGAGGCTGTGGCCTTGAGCTCCTGATGCTCCAGCGTTGGGAGCAGCAGCTTGCACTCCTCACACTGACTGCACACAGAACTTCTGGAATCGCTGCTGTTAGATACCCGAGTCTTACTAATGCTTTAAAAGTGAAGTGGGCTGGCGAGATGGCTCAGTGGGTGGGGTGCTTGCTGCAAGGTCTGACAACTTGAGTTCCACCCTTGGGACACACATGGGGGAGGAACAGTCAAAGTGGGGCCTGCCTGTCCAGCTTCAGTCATTCTTACACTGCAAATGCTTCAGAAGCACCAGCACTTTCTCAGTCCCACAAGTCTGCTTGCAGACAGGTGATGGAGTGGCCACACAAAGGCCCTGGAACAAGACCCACTGCTCATTCCTGTTGCCACTTTAGTGCACAGCCGGAGTCCACTGAATGCTTTAACATCATGCTTCCACGTGCTGAGGGCTACAGATCACTGAGCTCTGAGAGCTTCTCAACTCCCTGTCTCCCACAAGCTCTGGAGCAGCTCTCCTGACAGAGACGGGCTGGTTCTCTCTTACGCCAGCCTTTGTTTTGGCCTCTTGCCTAGTTCTAGAGGCTGCTCACCAACCAATATTTCAAAAAATCTGCCAGACTAAAAAATCTGTCAGGTTTTTCTTTCTTTCTCTTCTTTTCTTGAAAATTTTGGCCATTTATGTTTTCTTCAGAATGGTATTTTTTGGTGGCTTGAGTTCATTTCCATTTAAGGTGATGGGCATGCTATCCTTGTGTATTTTGAAAAAGATTTACAACTTTGTGTTCATATTTGCATTTTTCTCTTGAACACACATGCATTTTACTGATATTTAAAAAAATTAGTTACTCCTTTCATTTTCAGTCCCTTGTTTCTGCTTTCTTTATGAGCAGTTTATAGATTTTTGAGAGGTTCTCACTACCAGGAAGCTTGTATCTGAAACACTGCCACAGCTTCTGCAATGCTGGGTTCTAGCCTGTGCCACTGGCTGGGCTTCTGTCCCATGTTCTGCTTTTTCTCCTGTCTGCCTCCCATGCCAAGGACTGAATGTGCTCAGGCCAAGTTGTAGGGAACCCCAGCTCACTTCCTAGGTTCCTGGGTTCAATGTTCACTCCGTTCTTTCTTTGTTCGTTCGCCAACATATACAGGTAATGCTATTGTCTTTTTTGGAATAGTATTTTGTGCATTTTCGCCCCCAGCAGTCAAGGAGAGAGAATCCAGGGAAGGCCTAACCACTGAGCTATGACCTAGCCCATAACAACTCTTTGATGGTCTCAATGTCATTATTTCTGTGGACTCAGGACTTTGGGGTGCTGCTACGCCTACAGGTCTTCCTGTTCTGGCTTTCAGATGTGCAGAGAGGTGAGCACTGACCTGCTTTCTCTCCGTTCAGAGGGAAACCTGGCTGTTTTTACCTGGGTGTACTTCTTCTACATCTGTCTCTTCCTTTGAGATTCTGAGAACTTCTCAGGCTGTCTTCTAGTCAACTTGACCCTGGTGACTTCATCGTGTTTAAACTAGCAGTATTTCTGAGCAGTCTCTGGAGCTGTCAGATTATCAGCAGTCTAAGGCTTATGGTATCTCAACTCTTCAACATAAAGACCTATGGATCTATCCTGATGCTCAGGACTAGAGGCTCAGCTGTTGTCTTCTGAATCTCAGCAGAGTTGTGCTTTTTCCATCCCGAAGCTCAGAGGAGCAGGCCTGTCTCTTCCAGGCTTCACTGTGGGAGGAGTGTTGTCAAACACTGTGCATCTTGTCCTCACATCTCGGGCTTCTCCTGCCAGGGTCGGCAAGCTGGTGCAGCAGCCTGGGCATGGAGCTCCTTCCCCTGTGGCTCCACAATCACCCCAGGCAAGACTAGTCCAGAGAGTGCTTCCTAGATGACAGCCACCTCGTGGATGTCTCCTACCAAGCCCCAGCTTCCCACCCTCTCCTTGCTGGCAGTGACTGTCTGGGGATCACAGTCCTCAGACATCTCTCCTCCCCTCAGAAGTAAGTCCCGGTGGGACTGCATGTCCTTCCAGCATAGGAGAGCATCTGGAATGGCTTCTAGTGAAAAAGCCGCCACTTGGCTTGGCTTGTGTCTCTGCTTATTTCAGTGAGTGCTGGAGGTAGCCAGTCACCTGACTCTCCAAACAGTGCTTTCCTCGGAATAGTGAGATTACTGTGAAGCCTCACCATTACCCCACTGCCTCCGGAAGGCCACTCCAGGTCAGGCAGGAGATTGCTGCCTGTATTCACGGTCACTCTTCTAGCTAGGCTTGAAGCTTCTACTGCTGCCACTCCTGTACTGGCCAGTGGATCCCCAAAGGCTCCCAATTGTCCCTCTGTTAATCTCAAAAAGCCAATGCTAGATAAAGCATTTGCGAGTAAAGACAGGCCCCAGGGGAGGCAAAGTCCCAGATGCTGGACAGCACATCTCTCCAGACTCAACCACTAGAGCACCTGTCACCAAACCACAGGGGGACCTCACTTATCTCTGAACACCCAACACACCCTTTTCTTCAATCTCTCTTGCAGCAGGTGGAACCTCTACCACACTGCTCTGCTAACCAGCCCGAAGAAGCCTTTCTACTTCTGTCTTTTACTTCATCAGCCACTTATACACATCTGTCCTGCTAGACTACACCTAGTCAGGGACAGGGCAAGGAGACCAAGTATGAGCAAGTGCAGCACTGCCTAACAAGAGTGCTCAAGGGAGCCACTTGGACAAAGAAACAAACTTCACCACAATTGTTTGCACCAGAGCTGGAAACTTGGGAGAGCAGCTGCCTAGCTCAAGTGAGCCCTGGGTGCAGTCCCCAGTACCACAGATAACAGTCAGTTTCATGGGGAGGATGAAACATTATTTGAAAATTTATAAACACATCCACTAAATGGCTCAGGCTAAAAGCTGATGGGTTCTGGGACCAGCTTCTATCTACAGGCTTCCAAACACCATGTTGGAGAAGCAGGACAAGGTGAGCATGTCTCAATATAGCAGATCAAGAAGCTAAGCCCAGCGAGCCCACGTGGTTGAGGCACATAGTCCTGTCCCTTAGGAGGGAAGCCCAAGAGGTCTGGGCTTCACCTGGACGGCGCACCTTTTACCAGCTTCCCGTCCACGGTGCTCTTGCTGGACCCAGCCTCCTTCTTCCCGCTGCCTCTTCCCCCAGTCTCTGCCATACCCTCAGGAGTGCCGTCCTCTCCAGCTTCGCTTGACTCTTCAGCAGCAGTTTCTGTGGGAGCCTCTTCAGCTGTTGATGCTGCCTGAAAAGAGAGACATCACTCAGCACTGTTACATGTCAAGGGTTTGTCATTATATTTCACAGTACACACCTATAACTCACCCAGCACTCAGGTGGCAAAGGCAAGAAGACCAGGAGTTCAAGGGCATCCTTGGCCAAAGAGGGTTTGAGGTCAGTCTATGCTACATGAGTCACTCTAAAAAACACATCAATACATTCAATTTCCCAATCCACCTGCAGTATAGCATTTCCACATTTCAAATTCTGACTTTGATTTTCTTGGGTGCTTTTGTGCCTGTGTGTTTTATAGGGTATTGGACCCGGGGTCTCTGCTATGCCAGGCAAGTGCTCTGCCACTGAGCCACATCCCAGTTCTACCTGTATTTTTCTTAGGCAAGGTTTCTCTGTGTAGCCCTGGTTGTCCTGGAACTCACTTTGTAGACCAGGCTGCCCTTGAACTCAGAGATCCTGTGAATTCACAGGGGCCTGCCTCTGCCTCCCGAGTGCTGGGATTAAAGTGTGCGCCACCACTGTCGGGCTCTACCTGTATTTTCCTAATGATAGACTAAAAGGTTAAGGGAGTACTTTCCCTTGGAGCCTGGTTACTGACAATACCTTCAGAACACAATCCCCCACTGACTGCAGATGAACAAGCAGCTTCAGTCTCAGCAAGTATTTCTGGCAGAATAAATCAGAGTGTGTCAAGGCCAGGACAAGTACTCCCAGTGCAAGAGGACTGTGGAAGGGACTATGTGGTGTGGCAGCCAGGGTCCAGCTCTACCCCTGGAGGGTGGTTAGGGCTCTAGCATATGCACCACGAGGTGCATTTCAGAACAGTCAAAAACACACCGGGCACGGGGGCACACCTGACATCCCTGCACTATGGAGATGGAGGCAGGAAGATCAGGAACTGAATGAAGGCTAGCCTGGGCTACATGAGACCTCCCCAGCACTGTCAAAACTAGACTATGATACTTGAAGCAACAGTGTTTTTTGTTTGAGATATGCTGAACAAATGGTCACCAAGGCATAAGCGAGTGGGTGCTTCAATAGACCTAAGACAGCTTTGCCTCTTGAAGGGATAGGTTAGACATAGTATAGTTGAGAATAAACAAGAAGTCTCTTCTGTACCTGTCATCAGAGCTCCATGCCTTCCCCTCATTCAGCGCATACCTGTGTGCTAGTGCCTCCTTCCTTCTGCAGGAAGAACTGCTTCTTAAACTCATAGTAGGCGTTGTACTGGTGCCAGGGCTGAAGGAACTCAAATCTGTGAACAGAGCGGGATCAGGTGCTTCATCATGACCCACACGCAGGCTTCCGTGTTCCCACATGTGCCCTGTACTGTCCTGGACAGCTTGTAGACACCAATCAAAACAGCTTCACAGTTACCATGGGAACTGGGCTAAGGGCTAACCCGTCCCTCCAGGGTCACATCACAAGTGAAATGTAGCCCATGTGTATGCACCCTGCCAAGCTTGGGGACAAGGACCCTTGAGAAGTGTCACTTCCATCCCTTCAAGCATCTGCATTTTTACTGTACAGTAAAACAACCAGAATCCTCTCCAACTCTAAGTAATTTAAAAAGATGAACAAAAATGTGTCTGTTTAAAGACACTCCAGGGAAGATGAAAGCACAAAGGAATCACGGCAGGATTTAAAGAATGCTAAATGAAAACCCCAAATCTCATATACCTGACATGCTTACAATTCTTTGAGTTTTTTTGCAACATGGGGCTTGATCTCAGAAATTCATAAACACCAGGCAAATACTGCCACTGAAATTCACGAATGCCAGGCAAATGAACCCCAGCCCAACACTTAAATCCCTTCACCTCACCTCTGATCGTTCTTGGCTCGAACACTGGTCTCAAACTTAAGGCCGTTTCTAGCGACGTACTCTGCCAGCTTGTCAATCACAGGCTGGATGTCAGGGGGCGGGGGTATGATGGCCACGGGAGCAAGCGCACTGTGGAGAAGAGCCGGTGAGCAGCCCTGAACTCAGTGTGGCGTGAGCCTGGCCTGGCAGCTGGGAGGTCCTTTTGGGCTCAGCCATATTAAGAGCAAGACTCTTCGTCTAAAGACAAGAAGCCCCTTAACCTAATGAAGCCAGCTCCTGGACACCATTGACAGAGTGACAATGCAGGAAGCTTCGTGCTGAACATTATAAATAAGCCCAATACTGGAGCCCGGGTTACACAGTGAGACCCTTTCTGAAAGACAAAACCAAACCCTGACAGGGTGGATTTATTAAAGAATGAGTCCAGAGTCCCAGACAGGTTCAATTCTTCCTCCTAATTAGCATTCACTTTTAACTATGAGCTACTTCTTAGGCACAAAACAAGAAGTCATTAAAAACAACTGGCAAGCAAGGCTCAACATCCTTCACTCTGTGTTTACTTTCTCAGCAGGACGTCATTCCCAACTAGTGATCTACTTCTGAGTCACACCCCTGGCCCCCATCTGACTTCTCAGCATGATTACAAAGGCTTTATAGTCAGCAGCCTCTGTTAGACCTGTGACAGGTTCTGAGCACTCCTGCTTTATAATGTGAGAGCTTGAGGAGCAGCCAACAGAGCCCTTCGCTCAGGCTCTATGAAACCCTTTGAGCTCTGACAAGTTCAGTCCACCTCACTTGGACTCTGCTTAACACTGGATTTAACTTAGCCCAGCTGAGGTATCCACACAGTGTAAAAGAGCAGCCCAGAACTAAGGAGCAGATATGGGATGCTGCCTGAGAACAACATTTACACCTGCCTAGATTTGACTGCTTAAGAACCGTTTTTTGGTATTAAAATGGGGTCTTGCTCTGTAGCCCATTATACAGCTGAAGATGACCTTGAACTTCTGATCCTCCTGCTTCCACCTCCCCATTGCAGCAACACCTATAATGTAATATCTAGCTGGCCTTGAACTTTTTTTTTTTTTTCTGGTTTTTTCGAGACAGGGTTTCTCTGTGTAGCTCTGGCTGTCCTGGACTTGCTTTGTAGACCAGGCTGGCCTCGAACTCACAGAGATCCGCCTGCCTCTGCCTCCCGAGTGCTGGGATTAAAGGCGTGAGCCACTTTTTTTTTTCTTTTGAGACGGGGACTCATTGTGTATCATCTCTGGCTGGCTCACTAAACAGATCAGGATGGCCTTGATCTCAGAGACTGCCTGATCCTGCCTGGCTGTGGCCCTGAACTTTTAATGCTTCTGTTTCAGCCTTCCAAAAGCTGCAAGTACAGGTGTGCAGTAATAATATATGAATCCTATTTATGCTAATCATGGAGACATAGGTATGCAATGCAGATAAGCCCTCATCTCAAGAACACTGGGTGGGCTGCAGCAAGCACCACGATCAACGGGGGTACACCTACCTTGTGGTGGTGGCTGTGGAGGTAACCCCACTGCTTGTTTCAGCTGTGGTGGGAGGTGGAGGAGGTGTGGTCCCGGGAGGTGGTGGGACAGTGGTAGTCACACCAGGTGAGCTGGACACCGTCACTCCAGCAGGAAGGGTGCTGTAGTAAGTGGCCACATCAATCCCAGGTGGAGGTGGTGCCAGACAGTAGGTGCCATCTGGCAACATGTAGTAGCTGTAGTACATTGCTGCCACAGTTGCTGTAAGAAACAGGTTTTCTGAGCAACAGGCCACTGACAGGTGACACAGCTTGCATCTACAATGTCCCTCACAGGCTCATGATTTTGACACCTGTCCCTAGTTTCTGGTGTCATTTGGAGAGGTTGTGGAGCCTTTACGAGGGGGAGCCTGGCTGGCCGGAAATGTTACTAGTCGCAGGTTTCTGATAGCTATTTCTTGGCTGCTAGCTCTGGCTGGCTCTCTGCTTCCTGTTCCACAACAAGATGAACAGCCACTGCCTCAGGCTCCTGTATTTCATAATGGACTGAGACCCTCGGAAACACTTGATGTTTTTGTCAGATATCTGATCACTGCAATGTGACAATCACTAATACAACAGGATAGCAAACAGTTAAGAAAGAGACCCTGACCAAGTGCAGATTGGTTCTGCCCGTTCTAATCCCACTGCTTTGGTATCTCTGATAGGTGTCACAACCTGGAACAAGTGGACAGTGGACAGGCACGAGAATGCTCAATGTAAACGAGTGAGGAGTTTCCCTAAATAAAGCCACTTCCTTCTATGTG
Source organism: Lophiomys imhausi (assembly GCA_907164525.1). Taxonomy (NCBI): domain Eukaryota; kingdom Metazoa; phylum Chordata; class Mammalia; order Rodentia; family Muridae; genus Lophiomys; species Lophiomys imhausi. The sequence goes on from CAJQZJ010037421.1 coordinate 1,950,427, forward strand.
CACAAGTGCAGGTGAGAAAGCCCTCCCTGCAGGGGTAACTGATGGAAGGCCATCTTCCCACATGGCTCCTCAGGTAACCTGTGCTCACAGCAAGTGAACTCCCCGACTCTCCCGTGCCTGGACACTTGACTACAGTTCTCGGAATCTGTTTTTCATTCTGCTGCTCACGTTACAAACTGCTGTCCACATGCCCAGCCTGCAGCCGCTGTGTTCACCCAGAAGTCTCATCTCTCTTGCAGCTACTTCTGGAACAGTGATCAGCATCTGCTTCCTGCTCACATTTTGCACAAAGGACAGCAACCTCCTACGCTAACAACAGACCTGAAAGGTACCCATCTTCTTTAAAACTTTTATAGATTTATTTATTTTATTGAGATGCAGTGTTTTGCCTACATGTGTGTGCCTGGTGCCCAGAGATCAGAAGAGGGTGTCAGATCCCCTGGTACTGTAGATATAGAAGTTGTTAGCTGACATGTGGGTGCTGGGAATCAAACCCAGGTCCTCTCAAGGACAGCAAGTCCTGAGCCAACTCCTTAGCTCCACTCATCTTTTTGAAAAATGTTCAAAACCAGCACTGAACAATACAGAAGGCTCAATGAAGTAACAGGGTTTCGTTTCTAATCCTCTTGCAGATAAATAGCAATTATTTGCTGGCTACATAGGGAATTAATTTTCTCTTCATTAGGGGATAGGAACGAAGGATTTTTACTGATTTTCACTTGTTCGTCTGAACACAGTGGCACAGTAAAACCCTGTAGATTCAGCAGTTCATGGCCGCTCCTGAGGTAAACCGCACACAGCTGGAGTAGCATGTCCCAGAGGGAGGAGATGGGCTTCTGCCTCTGCCTGGGAAGACGCCTATTCAGTCCTCACACGCTGTCAGCACAGCTGTGCCTGACTCCCTTCTTATCAGGCACGCCACACACATGATGTCCCCAGTGCTATCCCAGCTCGATGTTAACATACCAGACCCTGGTACACAGTAGTAACTAAGTGTTTGCATGGGGTATGTGGCCGGTGCCTTTTCCACCTCTGTTATAGATACCTACTACATCTCTTCAGATGGTAGGGCTGGCAAGGAGGAGCTCATGGGAGAAGACAGATCTTCTCACTGGCACCACTGTTTCCCAGTTTGCCAACTTTGGTCAAGAAACACGATGTTGGCATAAAGCACCAATGTCCTGGCACTGCAAAGACTCAAAAGACCCTTGCTGTAGCCATGTATATGCTTCTGCACACTGTTGCTCCCAGAGTCCCATGCAGCGTCAGGGGTCAGAACATGTTAGGGAGGAAGATGGATCTGTCCTTTCCTGTCACGGGCACCAGAGCAATGGACAAGGCCCCAACAATGGCCTGTGAGCCAGGCTTCTCAAAGGTTCTGAGCAGGGGCGTCTGGCGAAGGGGCTGTGGACGCCATGTCGGGCCGCGAAAGAGGCAAAAAGAAGCCCCTGAAACAGCCCAAGAAGCAGGCCAAGGAGATGGTCGAGGAAGATAAGGCTTTCAAGCAGAAACAGAAAGAGGAGCAGAAGAAACTCGAGGAGCTAAAAGCCAAGGCCGCAGGGAAGGGCCCCCTGGCCACAGGTGGGATTAAGAAATCTGGCAAAAAGTAGCTGCTCCTCATCTCTGAGGTGATGGTGACCCTCTTCCATTCCTATTTAAACATCTGGATTCCCTGCCATAACATCTTTGCCATCTATAGCTAGAATGAAGTGTCATCCTGGAACCTGTTAAACATCTGGATTGCCTGCCATAACATCTTTGCCACCTATAGCTAGAATGAAGTATCCTGGAGCCTGTTGTACATTGTAATAAGCTTTTGTAAAAAATAATAAAATAAATAATACAGTGGCTCATTGTCTCTAGTGTTCAGCAGTTCCTACCTCAGCTGTGAATTTAAAGTGAACCCCATATGGAATCTGCTAGAGACTGCTGTTTCATCTTTGTACTCTGAATTCAGTATCACTTTGAATTAAAGCAACTCATTAAAAAAAAAAAAAAAAAAAAAGGTTCTGAGCCTATTAGCTTATCCCGCACAACTGAGCCCTTTGGATTTTGGGTCTTGTCACCCCAAAACCCCTCACTCTGTTCTTCTGCTTGTCCTGAGGCCCTCTTCAGTTTAACCCGCTAGCTCTGTTTTTGGAAGTCCTTCATAGATCAGGCAGAGGCGAAGTACACACACCTGTGGCAATTCCCTGCAGTGCTAAGACTGTGGCCTGTTACTGCCCCAAGGGCGGCACATCTCAAAAACAGTGACAAGTTCTTGGAAGCTCCTGATGCACTCACAGATTAGAGCTTAGCTGTGCTGTTCTCAAATAGCCCAGTGCTAAAATACTGCACAGAGGCCACAGCCCACACTAGCGCAGTCCTGGCAGAGAGTCTCCTTGGCCACACACTCTGCAGCAGTGCAGTCTGTAGCCTGGGCAACCCACAGACTTGTTAACAGCTGACTCCACAACAGAGTCCCAAGCAGCTATTAGTCCCAACATCATACAAAACATAGCTTGTATGATGTTGGGACTAATACCAACACAACAAAAGTAGTAATAAAAGCTACTACATAGCTTTTGTTCTTGTACCAAGAACAAAAGTCTCTACTCTCTTATACAAAAATGCCCCACAAACACTCAAAGACTTTCTGATTTTATAATGTAAATTACAAATACACTATTTGACATGTTATAATCTTACTTTAAAGCCTTCTGGTACAATCCTTCATAAAACTTAAGTAACTCAAGTATTATGTTTGTAATATCTGTGCAAAAACTTAGCTTAAAAGGTCACCTAAAGGGGCTGGAGAGATGGCTCAGCAGTGTTACCGAACTTTTAAAATTATTATTATTTATTAACAATATTGACCTATAATAAATACCAACAATTTCTTAACTATTAACCCTATAAATTCCTACAATCCCTTTAACCTATCCACTAATCCTATTGATAATTATTTTCCTAACCTTTTAGAAGGATACAGTCTCTGGGGCAGGTCCTCAGTCGTCAGGAACACAAGTCTTTGCTGTAGATTCTTTAATGCACTTAGCAGTCCTTTTCCTGGATCTCTCAGATGTAGATTCGTCAGGGTAAGTTGGTTATTGCAGTCTCACCTTAAATAAGGCTTGAGGCTTTCTTCTCTCTGGGAGACCCCAGCCCCTTCGCATCAGCAACTCTGCTGCTCGGCCTCAGAGTCCTTAAAGCCAGCCACAGTTTCTTTTAGGCCACTGTTCGGACAGGTCACACCCCTCTAGGCAAAAATAGAGCCAGAGGGTTTAGTCCTTGGCCTTTTGGTGTCTTGCTGAGGCTTTCTTTGCTCACCAGCTTCTTTCTGTCTCAGGGAGATCTGGCCATCAAATGATGGCCAGCACTTTTTTTCAGCCGGACTCTCGGAGCTCTCTAGCATCAGGGGCCTCTTTTTTTTTATGGGGCTCCATGCACTGTCCTTAAACAGGAGGAACTCTGTTTCAGCTTAGTTTGGGCTCCGCCCACTTAGCAGCTGAAAACAATGTCAGGCCAGATACTTTGTTTCTTAAGTCCATTAAGTCCTGTTTTCCTGACTTCAACCTTGTTTTTCCACAAGCTGATAAGCTAATCGCTCACAGCCAGGTTGATCTTCATGCCCAGAATCAAGAGACTGTATCAGATACCCCTATATATTTTCTAAATCTAATTTAATTATTCTAATTCCCTACACAGCAGTTAAGAGCACTGGCTGTTCTTCCAAAGGACCAGGGTTCAAATCCCAGCACCCATATGGCAGTTCACAGCTGTCTGTAATTGCCCAGCGTGGTGGCACAAGCCTTTAATCCCAGCACTCAGGAGGCAAAGGCAGGCAGATCTCTGTGAGTTCAAGGCTAGCCTGGTGTACAAAGTAAGTCCAGGACAGCCAGAGATATACAAAGAAATACTGTAGCGAAAAACCAAAACAAACAAACAAAAAACCCAAAACAAACTAAAAAATAAAAATCCACCTAAAGATTTAATGTTTCATATTCTGCAACATGAAAAAGGTGCCAGAGATCAGTCAAGTAACATAAATGTACTTAATACTACTAGACTGTCCATTCAAACACAACTCACAACATTATTCAAAGAGTCACATACAAAAAACAGCAAGGTTAAATGAGGTTAAACAAGATGTCATTACAAGAAAAAGAGGGGGTGCTGGAGAGATGGTTCAGTGGGTAAGAGCATGTACTGCTCTTGCAGAGGATCCAAGTTCAGTGCCTAGCACCCACATGGGCCAGTCCATAACCATCTATAACTCCAGTTTAAGGGGATCCAATTCCCTCTCTGGTCTCCACATGCATACATGCAGAAAAACACTCAGGCACATACATGAACCCCCCCCCACCCAAACTGTAACAACAACAACAATCTTAGAAAAGGTAGCACCTACAACAGAAGATCTAGGTAGTGGAACCATGTAAGACAGGTGCCTGGCCCAGGGAGCTGCCTGTACTCTTTAATATCCTTCCAGGACATGCCCCAAGAGGCCTCTGCTGCCTCAGCAAGTTATATTGAACTTTCCAAGGGTGCTGCTTATTTCCCCATCTTGATATGGGGTCTTGCTCTGTTCCCAGGCTGGCCTCTAAGCCTTGGGCTCAAGTTTGAGTACCCTTCCTCAGTTTACTGAGACAGGACTACAGGAACACACCACCATGCCTGATTAGGACTGGGTTTTAAAGTGAGCGAAAATACAATGTGACAGAATGCTGATAAATGTACTTCATGAGAACTACAAACCTCACACCACATGAATCAGGAGAGAAGGTCCACCAGGTGCCAGGCCATCTAGACAATAAATGGATGTGTGAGCTCTCACAGAGGCACACTCAGAAGCACTTCTCCAGCTATGCACAAGCTTCCATTGCAAAGAACCAAGGCAAGGCTGTGGAGTCTGCCTAATCATCTTTTACTCTTTTCTTGAACTTGCTGTACCATGGAGGATGGCCTTGAACTCCTGGTCATCCTGTCTTCACCTCCTCAGTGTTGGAATTACAGGTATGTGCCAGCCCACCCTGTTACACAGCGCTAGAGACTGAAGTCAGGGTTCTGTGCTTGCTAGGCAGCCACTCCACCCAAGCCCTGTCTAACCTTCCCAGAGCTCCTGGTGACACCTGAGCACAGGTGTGTGGTGAGGACCTAAGACCTTAAGACACACCTATGACATTAAAGGAGAGATGTTAAAAAGCTCACAGGTCACCACCTGAGCGCTTCTGAGAAGCAGCAGTAACCTACCTTCCAGTTGTCCCTGGTGGTGTACCCCGAAGTCAGGTGCAGGCCACTCTGCCTCTGCCCTGGGCTATGATTCATTCATGCCTTCCTTCCCACCTCTAGCTGGCAGACAGAGAGTCCTCATTTTTCTGAGTACAAAGGCTTTGCATTCTGTTCCTTTGATGACTACAGAGTTCCTGGGCTGTGTCTAAGAACTGTTCGCTCAGAACTCTTATCTGGAGGGTTAGTACACGTTCTAAACCAACCGTGTCCAGAACAGTCTTGGCCTTTCTTCTATCCTGCAGTTCTGTTCTAGGGAATGCCAAGCCTCCAGTAAGATTTCCTGGATCTCTTGGCAATACCTCTGCCCAGTGTTCAGACAAGCTTCTGTCTGGGAGGCATTCCTGTGAGGTCCTCTCTCCTCCTCTTCTGGGGCCTCTTTGAGAACCACCACAGCTCATGTCAGATTTCTCTAAGTCCTTGGTCAGTTCTTTTTTTTTTTTTTTTTTTTTTTTTTTTTTTTT
>CAJQZJ010037421.1:1960448-1987182 GCA_907164525.1 Lophiomys imhausi
GTATACAATTTATAAAAAGAACTAACTGGATTCTTCCTCATATTGTAAAGGGAACACCAATTCCTGATGCACCAACTTTCTATACTGATGCAAACAAACAGGGAATGGCAGGCTATTAAGGTAGATAAAATCAACAAGGTAATCAAAAGTCCATATACCTCGGTTCAAAAAGCAGAATTGTATGCAATCCTTATGGTATTATTAGATTTTTTTCTGGGCCTCTCAACATACTTACTGATTCTCTATATGCAGAAAGAGTCGTATTAAATATAGAAACTGCTGAATCTGATATCACAGAATTAACTTCTTTGTTTATACAATTGCAACAGGTCATCAGAAGCAGAAATAACCCATTATATATTACTCATATTCGATCTCATACAGGTTTACCAGGTCCATTGGCACAAGGAAATGAAGAGACTGACCAATTACTAATAGCAAATGTGTTAGAAGCATCAAAATTTCATGAGAAGGCCGGGCGGTGGTGGCACACGCCTTTAATCCCAGCACTCGGGAGGCAGAGGCAGGTGGATCTTTTTGAGTTCGAGGCCAGCCTGGTCTACAAAAGTGAGTCCAGGACAGCCAGGGCTACACAGAGAAACCCTGTCTCGAAAAAACCAAAAAAAAAAAAATTTTTTCATGAGAAACATCATGTTAACAGCTTAGGTTTAAAAAGGAAATTCTTTATCACTTGGCAACAAGCCAAAGAAATAATTTTAAAATGTCTTACATGTCTTTCTATAACCAAACTCCATTGCCTGCTGGAAGCAACCTAGAGGTAATTAAAAAGAATGAGATTAAGCCGGGCGGTGGTGGCGCACGCCTTTAATCCCAGCACTTGGGAGGCAGAGGCAGGCGGATCTTTGTGAGTTCAAGGCCAGCCTGGTCTACAAAGTGAGTCCAGGACAGCCAAGGATACACAGAGAAACCCTGTCTCGAAAAACCAAAAAAAAAAAAAAAAAAAAAAAAAAGAATGAGATTTGGCAAATGGATGTGTTTCATTTTACAGAATTTGGAAAACAAAGGTACATACATCATACCATTGATAAATATTCAGGACTTCAATGGGTAACTGCTCTAAGTTCAGAAAAGGCTGATTGTGTTATTACTCATTTATTAAAAATTATGGCATTTATGGGTGTACGGCACAAATTAAGACTGATAATGCTCCTGCATATGCATCTAATAAAATGAAACAATTCTTTACATATTATAATATAAAACATGTTACTGGTATACCTCACAACCCTACAGGACAAGCAATTGTAGAAAGAGCTAATCGTACCTTAAAGGAGATGCTTATTAAACAAAAGGGGGAATTAAGGAATCCCAGGGACAGACTACATAATGCCCTACTAACATTAAATTTTTAAAATGTTGATGAAAAAGGTACCACTGCAGCTGAAAGACACTGGGTTATAGAGAAAACAGAAGAATTAAACCAACCAATATACTATAAGGACATTTTGACTTTAGGATGGAAACCTGCAATAGCACTAAGATGGGGACCTGGTTATGCATATGTATCTACAGGTAATGAAAAGATATGGATCCCAACAAAACTTACAAAGATCAGATCTGACCAGAGGGACCAAAGAGAACCTCCTGTTAGCTGAGACATAAATATCTTCACTTGATAAGAGTATTTTATTCACTGTCTAATGTTCATAATATTTCATCCCTTCATTTAGCATGAATGGAGCTTATGTTGCAAATGGACTTCAAAATTAATATATGCTTTTCTCCCTCTTAAACTTAAAGAAAACATTTATTTTCAGAACCAAAGACTGACAATAACGACAAGACAAACAGACCAAAGGATTCAACCTACAACTGCTTCCATTACTAATTTTTCCAAATTATACATGCAAATCAATCTTTAAGGGCTAGCCTAAAATGATCAATCAGACAGAGATTAAATAACCAGAGCTGCGACTAGCTTTCCCAAGAATTGGCCATTTTTTAAATTTTTTAAGGATACTTCAAAAAATATATTTTCACCTCTTATCCCTAAAGTTGGGATAAAAATTTTCTTTTTGTTTTGTTATATGTTGTGATTGTTTGTCATCGTCTAGGATGAATGGATGTAAGAATGGATTTATTTGGGGCAAGGAAAAGGGATGGATTGAGGGATCTCTTTTCATATCATTAAAAAATAATTATAAATATTTCATAAACAGGATTATTTAAAAAATAATCTTGATTTATGTTTATTTATAAGATTTAAGGTTGTATATATATTTTGTATATTTATAAAAATTAAGTCAATTTAAGGATATTTTTCATACATTATTCTGTATTATGTTTATTTTGTTTATGTACTGTACATAAACAATTCATGATTGTTCTTATTATAGACATGTAGGTAACAGATATCTTACCTTATTGTATTTTGATTGTCAAAAGATATATTTCCATATATATGTAGAACTTTGTTTATGTATTGTACATAAACAATTCATCTGATTGTTCTTATTATAGACGAATGGGTATGTTAGGAAAAATTGATTGTTTGGTGAGAGGGGAGAAGTGTGATAGGTTTAGAGCAGAAAATAGCATAGGAACTTGGAATAAGCCTGTACTTTAAGATAAAAGACTTACTTCCGAAGTGACATGTCCTTGGGAGCTCACCAAGGACAGAGGACCTCTTTGATCTTAGGGTTGGGGGGGCAGGACATGCCCCATGAGGCGCCTGCCCTCAGATCTCAGTCTCTGGAGGCCTGCAGACTGCCCGTCAATTCACACCCTTCTGTAAAAAGCTCTTGAAAGGACTGAGCCCAGGGGCATAACTTGAAAGGTGTGGGAAAACTTCCGCTGAAGATATTTAAGTCAAGATTCGCGTACACAGAGCTGATGTGCTTCTCTCCTCTGCCTGCCTCACCATCTTCCTCGTCTGATAGAGAAATTCCTATCACGGACACTGGGAGGCTTTACCCTCTTGTGTCGACCTGCCGCACTGAGGGGAGTAGTCGCTCCTCAGGGGCCCAAGAACCTCAGTTTGGAAAACAGTCCTTATAGGCCTAAAGCATATAAATAGATGACTCTTCTCGGAGCCCAAGAGGTTCGGATCTACAGAACACTGAAGCAATTTTTACAGGCCTGGGACATTTGAATAGGTGAGCCTGGGAGACTTTTCATATGCTAAAACCACGGAGTTGATTCCTGCTTGATAAACTGTCTTGGGATCTGATAAATGAATTCAGACTTTAAGACTAAGAATTGTATGAAGACCAGCCATCCATACAGACCCACACTCAGGAAAATATCCTTTTGAGAAACCTTAGGTTAATGTTAAATGTTTGTATTATGTTTTAGGTGCTAGGTTTCAGAGTTAGGGTTTGGGTTTAGGATTTAGGAATTGTATAGACAATTGTTAGGTAATTGTTAAGTATTAATAAAAATATGTTTGATAAATAAAAATTTACTGTTATGTATGGGCCTGTAAGGGTATTTCCAGGAAGGATTAATGAGGGGAGAGGACACTCCCTTGGAGTGGTTGGAACCTTCTTGCAGCAGACCAAAAAGGAAGAGGAAGAGGAGGTCCAAAGGAAAAAGCATGGCTGCCCGCTTTGGTTCTTGCTAAGGACTGTGTCCAACTCTCCTATACTACTACCATCATTTGACTCCAGCTTCTTTGGCCTTGCCACATCAGTGGAATACCAGTGGCTCCCCCATACTCTTCTAGGCTTTCTGCTGGGACTGCAAAGGTATCCAGCAGCTTCGTGGACTGTGCACCTATTTGGTTCGCAGCCTCTTCACTGGGCAGCCGGCTATTAGGAGACTTCCCAGAATTATCTGCGCCACACTAGTGAATCCTCTTTTGTAACATACACATTGCATTCTTTTGTCAAGAGAACCATGCCTGATACAGACAGTGGTACCAGGAATGGGTCCAAAACAACAACAAAAATCCTTGTACCAAGTCCAGGCTGCTCTGCCATTCAGGCCATATGATCCAGCAAACCTGACAGTTCCTGAGGTGTCAGTGGTAGATAAGGATGCTATTTGGAGCCTTTGGAAGGTCCACACAGGAGAAATGCAGTAGAGGCCTTTGGGATTTTGGAGCCAAGCCTTGTTGCCACCTATAGACAATGATTTTCTTTGAGACAACACTGGCCTGCTACTGGGCCTTAGTAGAAACTATTTGACAATGGGCTATTAAGTTACCAAGTGATGTGAACTGCCCATTATAGGCTAGGCATTACCTACCAATCCATAAAGTTGGACATACAAAGCAGCAAACCATCAGCAACAGGAAATGCTATTTATGTGACTGAGACTAAGAAGAAGGTCTTAAAGCTACACTGAAGAAGTTACCCAAATGCCTATGGTTCCTACTCTTCCAACAATGCCTTCTGAGGTGTACTCTGTGACTGGATGACTGAGGAAGACAAGAGTAAGGTCTTGTTTATTAGTAGGGCTATTTCTATGTACAGTCCACCCACCAGAAGTAGCTAGCATTATAGTGCCTTTCTGTGATACTCCTGAAGGACACGGTGAAGGGAAATCCCGGTGGTGGATACAACTTGAGGAGGACACAGAGTTGTATATCTAAAATATTAATTTTATTCATTTATTTCTCTCTGTGTATGCATGCATGCTACTGGTATGCACTGAGGTCAGAGGACAATCTTTGGTAGATACTTCTCTCCTTTCTATTATATGGGTCCAGGGGATTATCAGGCTTGGTGGCAAGCACCTTTAACTCAATAAGCCACCTTGCTGGCCATAATCATTTTATTTAGACAGATGTGCAATTATACACTGACTTATAAGCCATACCCAGTGGTTTGAATCGGAAAAATGGGAGAAAGCCATTGGGGAAGAGGATTATAAACATCTCTTCAAATGAAGTGAGGGTACTTCTGTCCTGTGTAAACACTCTTCATATGGTGACATCAGTAGAGGAAAATGTCAAGAAGCAAGTAGGATGACCTGTTCTATAGACAGAAGTCAACTCCTTTCCCTGGCTATTCTTGGCATTACCCCAATGGACCCATGAACAAAGTGGCCATGATGACAAAAATGCAGATTATGCATCAGATCAACAACATGAACTCCCATTTGTCAAAGCTGGCCTGGCTACATCTGGTGCTGAGTACCAAGGAACTCATTTTATACTCAAAGTGTGGCAGTGGGCTCAAACTGTTGGAATTCACTAGTCTTGCCATCCTAAAGCAAATGGCTTGACAAAATGGTGGAATGGCTTTCCAAAGATACAACTATAGGAAGAAGGTGGTAATAGCATGAAGGGCTGGGGCAGAGTCCTGTAGAAGACTGCATATGCTTTTCAGTTCAGCATATGCTGATTCAATTCAGAATACAGTAGTTTTTCCTGTATCCAGGATTCATGGATCTAAGAATCAGGAATAGGAATGGTACCACTCAACCAGTACTCCTAGTGGCCCACTAGAAACATTTGCTTTCTGTTCTTGAAATCCTATGCTCTGCTAGCCTAGATGTCTTGGTTCCACAGGAAGGAGTGCTTCTGTTAGGAGGCACAAGAAGCATTATGTGGATTCAATTAAACTGGAACCTAAACTTTCCCCTGGTCACTGATGTCCTTGAGTCACAATGTTATTAGAAATGATTGATTTACCTTCTCCTAGAGGAATTGCAGATGTGGCTGCTGTGTCACATATGCATCAGTAGGTGGCAAAGAGAAGAAAGGCTATATCTACATTCAGTGTTCTGACCTATGAACATCTGAATGATTAGGAGCTTAATATTCCCTGAAAAAAAGCAAGCCTGAGACAACCACCAGTTCGGCGCCAGGGGACCTGGACAAAAGCTAGCCTGTGATGACCACCAGTCCAGCACCAGGTAGGTCCAGATGGGCTTCCAGGACAGGAAACAAGTCAGAGACAAGAACCCAGGCTGGCACCACATAATCCAGGCAGATGGCCACTCAGGAGAGCTGGGCAAGGAACAAGCCTGAGACAACCACCACACTGGTACCATGGGGCCTGGACAGGAAACTAGCCTGAAATGAACACCAGTCTGTTGCCAAGTAAGCCTGCGGGTCAGACCATATTTAAGATGATACCTGCCAGGTACTGTAATGTGCAATGCACAAGTGGGCCATAGCACTCCTGAGACAAGCTCAGACACTCAGAGACCCTGGGCAACACTAAGAGGAACAAGTACATGGTAGAGGAATGGAAGAGAAAGAGAAACAACAAAGAGAGGTAGAACTGGAGACTTGAAGGCAGTGAGGGATAGCCTGATGTGAGTAGACAGCATACTATCTAGGACTATGGTGGGGTCGTGGTCTCAGCTGCCACCAGGGGCCATATCTGGGTTCATGGATGGCCCTGCAACAGCAGGCGTCCATTGCCATCAAAAGCCAAGTGGACACCCCTGGTCTAGGCTGCCAAAGGGGGACATATTGATGTCTGAAAGGTGTGCAGAACTGCCCACCCCACCGGGGCATCATGGGAGAACTGGCCCTATAGGCATGAGAGCAGGAGAACTGACTGCCCCTAGCCAGCTGCAGTATTTGGGAGAGCAGGCTCTGCACATTTCAGGAGTGTGAGTGAGCTGGACCCAAGGATGTGAGCTTGGTAGAGCTGGTCCTACACTTGTCTCCCTGTGGTGGCATGGAGATAACCTCTACTCCCTCACCCCTCAATCGTAGCAGGTGAGAGACTTGGCCCTGGGATCTAGGGAGCAGGAAAGCTGTCCCTGTCCCTCACCAGTGGCAGCACTCAAGAGCGCAGGCCCTGCACCTCACCTGGGCAACAGAGTACAGCTGGCCCTGGATGTGGGGGTTGTGGGTGAGCCGGCCCCAAGGGTATGCGTGTAGGAGAGCCAGCCCTGATTTTTGTCTGCTTTGCAGTGGTGTTGATTGATGGAGAGATCCACTCTCCCTTTTGCCCTCACACCAGTGGCAGACAGGAGATCTGGGCCTGATAGGGTCACAAGAGCAGCAGTCCCTGCCCCTTGTCTGGGTAGCACACAGAGCAAGCTCTAGATGTGAGTGTTGCAGGCCCAGAATCAGGGCTTTGAATTGGTCCACCCCAACATCTACTTCCCAGGATGAACTGCTGGAATGCATGAAGAGGCCAGTTCTAGAGACCCAAAGCTACAGGATTTCCATGACACAGGGCAACAACAGTATATGAGAGGTGGTTCCAGTATTGATAAAGTAGCAGAAGCTAGAGGCATTGTACCAGACCAAGGAGTCATTGTAATGAACATTTGCAAGCAAAAAAGGGTGGACAAAAGAAAATACTGTGGGGCACACTGAGACACACTACAGCTTCCACAATGAGATTTTTTTTCCCCGTTGGGAGAGGTTGCAAGGGTGGAGGACAGGTGTGAGGGGGAGGTGGGAGACGAGTGGGATCAGGCTGCATGATGTGAAATTCACAAGAACCAAACAAAAATAATAAAAAATGAAAGAAAGGGAGGAAGGAAGGAAGGGAGGAAAGAAGGACTTATCCAGGCATTACAGAAAAAATAGACTGCAATGGAAGAATGGAGAGTAGGGTCTTTCTCCAGTGTGACTATGTTCTGAGTAAGAATGATACTGTGACAACTGGACCTGGACAGGGTGGTAAGTGAGCCACAACCTTCAGGAGGCTGAGGCAGGGAGGTCAGAGATTCTAAGCCTTCCTGTGTTATGATGTGAGTTTTAGGCCACTCCCATGGGTGAAGAACCAGGGCTCACTGAGTATATGAACTGGGTAGTAGAAAAATATAAACAGTTATGGCAAAGTAACCAATCACGGAAATAAGGAATGTAGCTGCCATGCATGTTTCTGTCTTACACTGTTAGATGCTGTGGAGTTCTAAGTATTAACAAGCAGATATTTGTGTTGTCTTTCTTTTCCTATTCTATTACAATATATTAAGAAAACGTCAACAGTGTACTTAGGTGCTGGCAATCTATGCATCAGATGTAAGGTACAGGGCACAACCTGAAGACATCTGCTCTGGGGAAGAACTGATATGTTTTCAGTTGTACATAGTACCCTTAAATCACATCAGGCTAAATTATGGCTTTGTTGTCATCTTCATTTGGAAATTAAGCATGATACGAAAAGTGGCTGGGGTCAAGCTGACAACGAGTGGACGTGTGATGCTTAGTCTTGTCAACTTGATGGCAGTTAACTTGACAGGATCAAGTAAGCCGCATGCCTCTGGGAGGGTCTGTCGGCGCATATTCAGGAAGGACTAACTGAGAGACCCATCTACAAAGTGGCAGCACCTTCTAATGGGTAGATGAGACATATAAAGATGTTTGAGGCAAAATTATTTTCTGTCTTCATGTCATTCTCTCTTAAAAAGATTTATTTTTATATGGGTAGGTGTTTTGACTACATGTGCACCAATGTGTACCTGGTGCCCTCAGAAGCCACAAGGAGAGGTTAGATTTCCTGAGACTGGAATTACAGGTGGCTCAAAATTGAACCTGGATCCTCTGGAAGAGAAGCCAGTGCTCGTATCTGCTGAGCCATCTCTCCAGCCACTTCCCTTCATTTCTTGCTGGTAGGTCCATCTAACTCTACCGTCATCTCAGCATCCTGTTGATATCAGACGCCAGCTAAACTGGCTTTCCAACAACTCTCTGAAATCCCCCAGGTCTTCAGCACACACAAATGGCTGAGGCATCATCCAGCCACACAATTCAGCAGTTCCCATGTTCTCACTCTCTAGTGTACAGAGAGCAACTGTTGGACTCCCCAGCCACTACTGTGCAAGCTGTTCTAATGAATCCCTTTTAGAGTATTTATATTTATGGACACACCTCTACCAGTTCTGTTCCTTTAGAGGTATAAGACATCCAGAAGAGAAATCACCAGGTTGGAGTGTTAAACTCTGGGCATGCTAAAACTTGACGGGCACACATGAGTAAAGGCAGGTCGCTGTCAGTCACAGAGAGGGATTCTAGAGCACCTAACTTCAGGATGTAAGGAGCATAGGGTAGCCAGACTAGGGGTAGGTAGGGCCTTACCCAACACCAGAGGCCAATGCAGCAAGTAATCCTGGAACCCAGATTGGCTCTGGGAGGTGGAGCATAAACACTTCATAACAAGTGTGCACTTGACTTTCGAAGTATAGATGTCTTACCCTATCACATTCTTGAGCTTGCAGCAAAGAGGAAGCACATTATTGATACTCGCTGCACCGGCCCCAATACTGGTGATTAAACAGAGTCTTGTGTGAGCCAGGAAAGTGCCCTGCCACTGAGCCACATCTCCAGTCCTCTTATTTATTCATTCATTCATTCATTCATTTATTTATTTGTGTGGCATGTGTGATGTGTGTGTGTGGTGGATGCATATGAGGATGTGTTTACTGGAGGCCAGCGCAGGGCACTGGGTGTCACCCTCAGTTGTTTCTGCCTTACTGCTCTGAGACAGGGTCTCTCACTATGTCAGAAGTTTACCATTTTGGCTAGGCTGGCGAGCTGGTGAACTGGGATCTTCCTGTCTCTAACCCCATGCTGTGGTTACTGGCATGTTCAGCCATCTCTGGCTTTATGTATGTATTGGGGAATTAACTCAGGTCCTCATGCTTCCAGATCAAGTGCTCCTAACCACTGAGCTTTCCATCTCTCATCTCTTCCTTTATTTTGAAACAAGTTCTCAGTAAGTTGGGCAGGCTGGCCTGGGTCTCATTATGTAGCACAGGTGGGCTTACATTTTCCTTCCTCAGCCTCCTGAATAGCTGGCATTAAGGCCTGGGTCACCAGGCATGGTTCCTTTTTCTCTCTCAGTTACTTTCTTTCCCCCACCCATTTGCAAAGTAAGGATATATGTCAGTCAGCTGGGCACTACAGACCCAGCAGCATGTACAACTGACTGGCTGAGTCATCTAAACAACAGGACAGTTTTCAAGATGCAGACACAGAATCAGGACCGTTGGTGAAATGGGGGGAGGCTGTTGCTCCTACCTAGCTGTGATGAACTGAAGAACCATCTACTAAATGTGTGGGCACATGGCTGCTGACACAACTCTGTGGATGAGGAACAGGCTGGCAAACAGAGTTGTACTTGGGAATTTCTACCCAGGACGAATCAATCCACTCTGAAGGAAGACACAACGAAGGCGAGCCTTTGAATCAGCAGCTGACTGGCTCTTGGTAACTGCTGACAGAGACAGAGCAGCAGAATGTGCGGGAAGGTTTCCTGCTACTGTTTGAGAAGGCTGGCGCACTAGCCTATGGCTGGAGGAGAAGACCTCAGCAGCGTCTACAGAGTTCACCCTCCCAGACCCACAATCCTCTGTGGCATTCCTAGTCAGACTCTTAGTTGGCAAGCACCATGGGCAGTCCTGGATTGATTGCTAATCCCGCCCTCTCCTGGCTTTATACCCGCCTATCTATTTAGCCCTCAGCCATTGGCTTTTGATTTGTTGCACCTCTCCTCTGTCACCCCAAACAAACTGATGCATTTCTGCATGAAGGTAACAATATAACATTTTATGCAAGTGCCAGAACAAAAAACCAATACCAAGTGTTTCCCAAGAAGAATGATATACTGCAAAGCCAGCTTCTTAACAAAACAGATTTGTACTAAAGTGTATAGGGCTCCATATAAGAACAGTGGAAATGAGAATGTAATCGCACAATGCACTGACAGGATGGTGTCCCCCTCTCCGTATCTTGTGGATCTACTCCTCACCTGTCAATGCTGTGCTGAATTAGTTAGTCTACCCCTTGTGCCCGAAATCCCAGTCATAAAGTACGTAAGGAGGAATAAAGTTATCTTGGCTCATGGCTTCAGAGCTGCTTAACTTACACTATGGTAAATCAAAAGCAAAGAAAGAGACTGTGGAGAGCAGCAGTCAGGGCAAAGTCCTTGTCCTTCAAAGGCTCCATCTTGCTTTTCACTCCCTTCCAGTAATGCTGTCATATTATGACATCAAGGGACTGTCTAACTCCTGATCAGACCAGAGCCCTCGTGATGCATCCAACCGTGGAAACACACCCAGAGATATATTCAGCAGTGCACTTCACACGCCCTGCAGTTTCTCAGGAAACACTCCCACCAGCAGCCAGCCGCGTGCCTTATTCACCTCCTGCACCCTCAGTGCAATCAAGCTGGCATTCTCAGGGCACATGAGCCCCAACACCTCAGTTCACTCACTCCTTCTGATCTAGCAATGTAGCCACTTCCACAAAGAGGCCATCACAAAGCACAGCTTAGGCAAACCTGCAGGGGACTGCCTGGGGAGGCTACTCTGAAGCATCCCAGCCTGCTGGCTTGCTGCCAGAAGCTGTCAGTTCTCATGGCTGTGGTTGGGCAGGACCACTGTAGGGATGATTATTACCACAGTAATCTTAGACTCAACGAGCAACTTCCCATCACCTTTTCCTTGACAACAGATACCTGTTGCTATCTGCACGCCGCACCAGGTGAGCAGATTTCCCTTGCCTCCACCAGGCCCTGCTCCCTTCACTGAAGACGCACACTCAGGAGGCCAAAGTGGCTTCAGCATAAATGTTGGCACCAACACCACTGCCAGTGCTGAGTCATTCCTTTTCAGGACAAGAAAGTTCACACACAGAGTGGATACTAAGAACCCTCAAGGTCTCTAGAGGTGGAACAGGGGAAAACAGAGGTGCCTGAGAACCCAAGTCTCTTTTTCCCCATGCAGTCAGCTCAGTTCTCTAGAGTCCCTTGCTTCATCCTCTGAACTCGGGTACCTGACTGTGAGGAATTCCCAGAAGATCCCTCCCCAGTCTAAAGCGGTCAGCACGTTCTAATACAGAATCTCGTCTACTGCAGAGGGTGTAAACAAAGTCAAGTAACCTCAAAGCTCCTTAGAATGCACTGCTCACGGTTTTTAAGGGGAAAAATGTCATTGCCCTTCTCATCCCTGCAAGTACATAAGAGACTCAGTATCTAGCTCAGCACACTGTCTGAAGGACACCCTATCACAGCAGACGATTCTGAGGCCTGCTTACAGAGTGCATGCACAATAATCTATTTGAGAAAATGAACACCACATGCCACACTATGACGTGCTTTCGCTGTAAGCATGAGAACCTACCTGTGTTCAAGCCCCAGAACGTACAGAAAAATGCATAGTGCAGTGGTGAATACTCAGAACCCTAGAGCTGGGGAAGTGCTGAGCAGAGGTGGGTCTCTGGGACTAACCTCTGCTGAGCAGTCTAGCCTAACTGCTGAGGCAACTCAGTCAAAAAGAGGTCAATGTGCAGACACCTCTAAACCCTCTGGTGCGCACGCGCGCGAACATACACGCACACAATTAAATTTTAAAGTGTCTTCAAAAAAGACTTGTGTTGACATCACCAGCCTGGAAATGGAAAACTGGAATGACTTCTGCAGCGGGCCATGAAGGTCACACCTGGGATGGGCCTCCAGATGCACCCGTAGCTTCTAGCACATTTAAAATCCTTTTTTTTCTTGGATTAGATTTTCCTCTAGAAAAGCCTCTCTGAACTAAGTTGAATTTTGTGTGTGTGCACGTACATGCATGTGGAAATCTGAGGTAAACAGCAGGCATCTTCCTCCAACTGCCCTCTACCGCTTTCCTTTGAGGCAGGGTTTCTTACAGGGCAGCTCTGGCTACTCCCTAGGCACAGATGGCTGTCACTAGCTGTTTAAGCTCCTGCACTGTGCCCTCCTTGCTAGGATGGACTAGAACTTCAACAGTGAGGGGAACAAATCCTTCATCTCCCAAGACGCTTTTTGTCAGGCTCTTTTATCACAGCGGCAGCAGCAGCAGCAGGTAGGCTAGAACGGAAGGTGAGTGAGTAAAGACAGTCAGGGCACTGTTGGCCAAGCAGGCCTCAGTGTGGGGTTGTTGGCTGGTTTTTCACAAGCCCCAAGTGCAAAATTGCATTCACATATTTAAACAAGGTGGGGGGAAGCAAGATAGTTATTTTATAATATGGAAAATATATGGATCTCAAATCCTAGTGACTACACTGGTTTTTGTTTTGTTTTGTTTTTTAGGTTTTTTTTTGAGACAGGGTTTCTCTGTGTAGCCCTGGCTGTCCTGGAACTCACTCTGTAGACCAGGCTGGCCTCGAACTCACATATCTGCCTGGCTCTGCCTCCTGAGTGCTGGGATTAAAGGTGTGCACCACCATGCCTGGTAACAGTGAGTTTTTGTATTGTTTCCCCTGATAGTGTTTCATGTAGAACTTGCGCTCCTCCTGCCTTCACCTCTTGGCTTACATAAAAATATTATTGTTGTGCCCAGCTACCATCTTCATATGACAACCACAGAGGTGAGCAGCTTGGTAGACACACAGGATGCTGGAATCTGGAAATGTTTAACTCTTGACCTCTAAGAAGTTCTAGCCCCAGCACCATGGTACAGATTAGAAAGAGGACTGACACACCAACACAGAACCAACACAGCATGAAAGAGACAGACCACAGAAGACTGAAATAATCACCTGATGCCAAGGAGAGGCAGAGCCACAACCAGGGAACAGGACACTCACAGGAAAAGGAGGCCCAGACCAACAGCCAGCACATGGTACTGAAAGGGTCCAACAAACAGGGGAATGTGAGCCCCCTACTGAAGGCACACATGGGAAATGCAGACTGACTAAGCAGCCGACATTGAAGGCAGAGGCATTCCAGGGGCTTGGGTGCAGACAGCACACAGCTCGCGGGTAGAGAAGACAGAAACAGGGCTGAGTCACTCTCTATGTTGTAGGTGTGGCTCAGTAGATGCTGTGTTGCTTCAGATGTCAAAAGGCAGGAGACAGTTTCAAACATAAAAGAATTTAAGACAACAGCATCAGACCTACAGACAAAAACCACTTAACTAGCAATGCCAGCACCGGCCAGCCCAGGGCTCTCTGTGGTGTCAAGGGTTACACTGGGCTTCAGTTCACACAACTTTGAGGGACAGAAACTTTTATCCAAAAACCTCATACCCAGACCCAGATGTGGTCTTCTTTTACATGAAGGCTGAAGGCTGGCCTCTTTCTTTCTTTTGAAACAGGGTGTCACTCTGCATATGCGCCAGGCTGACTTCGAACACAAGAGCCTACTGCCTGTTTCTTGAGTGCTCCAGGTGCAGAAGCTACCAGGTGCCAGCGACCAAGTTACCATGGGCATTTGTTCTTCACTTATTCAAGAATCTGTGAACTTCTCAAGAGCCCTTGTAAGAAACTAGTTTATGAGACTCGAAATGTCCAAGAGATCAATCAAATATGGAACTCAACTAGAGATACTGTACAGGGAAGAACAATCTAGTCAGCCACAGAACTCAGGCTAAGCAGGCGGGCATTACAGTTTCAGACAAAGCACACATATTATTCATAAAAATCTCACAACATGAGCTAATACTTCTAACAAAAGCTAAGAATCAGCACCGAGTGACGGGAAAGTGAACTCAGGGCCTATGTGCACGCTAGACGTCGTGCTCAGCCATTGAGCTGTAAAACCCTGGGAAGACAATGATTTCACAGGGACTCAATCCCTCTAAGACAAAACATGTAACTTACCTCCTGTCATTCCTGGTGCTGGGGCTGAACCTGGGATCCTGAGCCTGCCATGCAAGCGCTCCACCTCTGAGCTACATCCTCTGACTGGCAGAACTCTACTCTGAACTAGAGAGCCTTCAGGGCTGGCTTCTTGAGTGGCCAACCACAGTACCTACAGTTTAGCACTGAGTTTACATCACAGGGTCTGCTGCTGAGTTCAAGTCAAATCTTTTCACCATAACCCACACTGCTCAGGTTTTGCTGTGCAGGCCCAGCTCCTCCCTGTCCTCTGTAGCAAGGTAGTTACTTGGGCTTAAGCCTCCTCAAGGATGCTCATGAATGCCAAGAATTGCATTGCCTCCCTTGCCTCTTCCTACCTTCCTTAACTAACAATTACACTATCTACAAAAGAAACTGCCGCAGTCAGCAGTAACCCAACTGTTAAATACTGGGAAAGGGTCAAGTGAGATGGCTGAGTGGATAGAGAGGCTTGCTGCCAAGACTGACAACTGAATTTGATTCCTGGGACCTCATGGTAGAAAGACAGAACTGACTGCTTTAGGCTATCCCCTGAACTCCCTATATGTGCTACGGTGCACATGTGAGCACACATTAACATAAGCATGTATGTTAAGAATATAGTAACAAAATTTAAACTAGGACAGAGCTAGGGAATTGGCTTAGCAGGTAGACTCGCTAGTGCACAGGCCTGATGAACTGAGTCTGATTCATGTCAAGGTGGAAGGGAAGGACTGACTCCACAAGACTGTCCTCTGACCGCCATAAGAACATTGTGGCACATGTGCACCCACACTCACATGCAATTGTGTGTGCACACACAGAAAATGTAGTCACAAGGAATACTTTAACTTATTTATAGAACACTATACAAAGCACTGCTGGCTCTGACACTGGACAGTATTTCAGCACTAATGCCTCTTGCATAATTTACTTATTATACTCTCCTATTGTTAAGTAGCAAAGTAATATAGAATAGAGCTTGAAAAATGGCTCACCATCAAGCTAATAAATTAAAAAACTGTTAATTTTACACATCTTCATTTAAAGAGCTTTCAGAAGAAATTTCATAAGATAAAAATGAGATGGTTCTTTTTCCTAGGCTGCCCAAATCTGGGAAAAATAGTGGAAAGCAAGCCACAAGGTGCCTAGATGTATCCTGAGTTGCTGAACAAACACCACAAAGAAAGAAGAGCCACTAGGTTGGCTAGCAGAGACCTCCAGGGCTGTGCCTAGACCACAGCTGGTGGGGGAAGCAGTTTTAAGGTTGTACACCAGTGTCACAGCTGTGAAAAACTTACTTAGTAGTGGGACCCTAAATAATCACCATGTACACCTGAACACCTGAGGCCGGGGGTACAGCTCAGGGGTACAATGTTTTTCTAACGTGCACGAAGCCCTGGGCTTGTCCCCAGCAGCACCTAAAACCAGGTGTGATGGTGTATGCCTGCAGTCCTAGCTCATGGAGGTAGAGACAGGACAGCAGGAAGTTCAAGGTCATCCTTGGTTATGTTGTCAAGTTTGAGGCAAGCTTGGGTTACATGAGACCCTGTCTCAAAAACCAAACCAAAAATCTCCATGTCTGTTGGCAAGGGGTCCACACCACTTTGAACACCAAGCAGCTGCTCAAGGAGGCAGGAAAAGCGGCCACCACTTCCCCTCAGCTTCCCTTAGCTCCTGCTATGCAACGGTGAAGGCACCTCAGCCTTCGGCCACTACTAAAGTCCTGCTTCCAATGGGTATCCTTGGAGACTAACGGGGATATGCTTTGGATGTGCATTTTAGATTCTTACATTTAATGCCATTCACACTGCCTGCTCACACCCACAATCCCCCTGATAAAACCATTGTCTGTCACTTTCTCTTTGCTTCCGGTTTTTCATTCAGGCCCTTTGGTTAAGATGCCCATGACCGTGTGTATGATGCTTCTGTGGCCTCCAACCCAGCTTTGCCCTGATGCACTGGGGAGCCTCCCTAGTCAGCCTTTCGAAGCGCTGGCAATGGCTGAGCTGGACCTGTGAAATGAAGTGTGCTCACTCGTTTTCACCTCACTTATTTGTACCAGTTTCTGAAGGGGCTGTCACTTACTTCCTACCTAACTGTGAAGTTATTTGTACATTCAACATTTCCTCCATGTCCTTAATAGTTTCATTAAAAACAAAACCAAAAAACCCCACCATGGATATAATCAAGTGCTGACTACTGGCCTAAAGTAGACAGCTCTTCCTTTTGCCCAAGTGTCCTTCCTTATGAGAATCCCCTCTATCAGAAGTCAGCTGTGGGACACCCACACGGCTCTTGCTGGCTCTGTTTCCAGACACTGCTCTTGACTCCTGGCTGTGCCTACCTTCAGGCTCTCCTCTGTGCTCCTCTGCAGAGCCAGCTAGTGGCCGCCTCTCTGTGCTAAGACTGCAGGAGCCCCAAGAGGAGCAGTGGTTCCACATCACCCAGACAGCCCATGCCAGGACACAGTGGGACTTTTTGGAAGGTTGAGATTTTGCTTTTTTCCAGATTTTTTCTTAAACAATTTTTCAGTTAAACTTACTGTAATTATGTATTTGGTTAAATTTCAGGCCAACACACAATTTGAGTAATAAGAGAATTGCTGTTTCTGAATATAAAGTTGAATGCTTTGGAAAACTTGGATAAAAAGCCAAGTACTTTAAAAAGCTACTGTGCAATCACAGGAGGAACAGAAACTGTTTAGGCCCCAAAATAACAAAATAAAAGCCTACACTGCAAAGCCAGCACTGGGCACCTGCTTCCCAGGACAGAAACCCTGACAGAGATGGAGGTGGTGTAAGGAAGGGGACATGTTTTGCTGGAGTCCAGGGAGCAGCTATGGCCCAGAGTTGAAAGAGTGGAGAAGGGCACACACGAACTCTTCAGAAGAAAAGACTGCAGGCCAGTAAGACAGTGAAGGGACTCGCTCGCTCGTCCTGCAAGCCTGACAACCAGAGGCTGATGGCAGAACTCAGGAAGGAAAGAACCAACTCAACACAGTTGTTCTCTCACTGCTACACGTGTGCTGTGGCTTATATGAGACAGACACACACACCATAAACACTCTTGTGCGCGTGTACTCAGGGATGGTCAGTCTGGTGACAGTGAGACCTGCTTCCAAGGACTGGTTTCAGATCCACAACTACCATCTTCAGACCTGTTCTCACTTCACATTTTGTTTAAGGCCTCAACTACTTCATGCGCTTCCAAATGCAAAATCACATTTTATTATCTTTTAGGGTATGTCCCCCTGTATTAGACTTCTTTTCAAATTTTTCATATTCTGCCTTACTGTTGTTTAGATAACCAGCGGAATTTTTTACTAGAGAAAGAAAGAAAAAGAAACAAACCATCCTAGGTTTCACTTGACCATTGCAATATGGAATCTTAAAATACTATGGAAATAACTATCTTCACTGTTCCATTCAGAATATATTCTGTATGTACAAGTGGGAAACCAAGGCCCGTAGAAGTAAAGCAACTCATGCAGACAAGGTTTCTGTGCAGACCTGGCTGGCCTGGAACTATGTAGACCAGGCTGGCCTTGAACTCACAGAGATACACCTGCCTCTGCCTCCCAAGTACTGGGATTGAAGGAGTGCACCACTATGCTCAGCCAAACTCCAGATATCTAAACAATCTGTTCTGTACGTCCAGGATTTCATCAAGGCCCGATTTTCTTTTTGGTGGAGGGCAGTGTGATCAAGTAGAACATAGTAAGCCTGGGATTCCCTCAGAGCCACAGGAAGGACTGTGGGGTGCCAGGGCCCTGTCTTGAATCTGTGTGGTCCTTTGCTGTCCTACACTCCCAAAATTTGCCTCAGGTCACACACTGTTCCCAGTGGACTGGGGATGATGTGCCACAAGGCTTGCTCTACCATCCCGCCTGGCCCACAGGGTCTGGGCACAATGCACTACAGCTGACCTTTGTGTGTAACCTTTTAATGATAGAATTCCTTTCCCACCCCCAATTTCTACTGCTCTCTTCTATAAAAAGATACAGGAACACAAACAGACAATGCATTCGATTTAAGGAAATTCAAAACAGTCTTAGAACAGGAAAGCAGGGGATGGGCAAGACGAATGGCTCAGTCAGTATAGTGCATGAAGATCTGACTCTGGATTCCTAGTACCCATGTAAAAGCTGGAGGGTGTGACTTGTGCCCAGGAGGTAAATACAGGAGGGTCCCTGGGGCTTGCTGGCCAACCAGTCTAGTAAAACCAGTGAGCAATCCTGTCTCAAAAAAAGTAAGGTGGGCAATAATCCAATCCAGCCACACCTGTACGTACACACACACACACACACACACACACACACACACACACACACCCCTAAGTCTATGCATACAAAAAAAAACAGGGCACAGAGCACCAAGGACACTCAATACTGGCCTCCACATGCACTTGTGAACAAGGGCACACAGACATGAACATGGATGCACACATGCACACATTCATACTTAGACAGAACAGTAGGAAACAGACGAGTACGAGGCGGAGTGGGTTCCAGCACGCCATCCGCTCTCTGGAATGTCAGCAGACTGTTTGGCAGAGTTTCCTGTTGCCACCGCTTAGGTCACTCATAAGCTCTCTACGGGGCTACCCCGGCATGGAAAAGAGGCAGGTTATGCACGTGGATCTCTCCCCAAGTGGGTACATGAGGCAGCAGCAGTCTCCGGACTGTTGCAAGGATGGCTGGCTGCCTTGGGATGTGACAGGAGGACATGCAACATGCAGCCCTGCAACATGATCAATTTGATCATTTAAAGAAATAATCTGGGTTTCTAGGGAAACACTCACAAAGTTCACTCAGATATTGATTTTGTTGTTGTTCTTTTGTTTTTGAGACAGGGTTTCTCTGTGTTGCCCTGGCTATCCTGGAATTCACTCTGTAGACCAGGCTGGCCTTGACCTCACAGAGATCCGCCCGCCTCTGCCTCCCAAGTGCTGAGATCAAAGGCGTGTGCCACTAACGCTTGGCAATTATAGCCGTGAACTGTTATGTGGGTGCTGGGATTTGAACCCGGGTCCTTTAGAAGAGCAGCCAGTGCTCTTAACCACTGAGTCATCTCTTCAGCCCGCGATTTTTTAAAAAGGTCTCACTATGGTAGCGTAGGTTCACCCTGAACTCAGAGATCTACCTGCCCCTGCCTCCCAAATCCTGAGATTAAAGATCTGTGCCACCACGTCCGGCAAGTAACTGATTTTTACGGTCTTCTCACTTTATTACACCAAAATGCCATATCTGTATGGACCAGGGTGGAGACGAAGTGCAGAACTAGCATATGCAAAGGCTGTTCATTGTCCATAAATGGCAGCTCCCTCTTCAGTGCAAGAGCCACCCTGCAGGCATTTCCCTTCATGTGAGGAACGCAGTCCGCAGCAGGGCAGCCACCGCACAGGCAGACCCTTGTTTGTGGAAGGCCCCTCTTCCACACACACTCACACTATGCTCAGCCTCAGAACAGCAATGAGACCTGACACTGCACCTAGGACAGGTGTTCTGATCACTCTCCAGAAGGCTCCCCTCAATGCTTAGAAAGATAAGAGAGCAGTGATCCTAAGATTCCAAAGAAACAAATGCCCTGCATATGACAACCAGCTCTCTATGTTCTTAGGTCCCCCACCCACTGTTCAAGCAACTCTGATTCAAAATAAAAGAGGAAAAGATGCACTTGTACTGAGCAGGCACTAATTTTTCCTTGTCATGATCCTTGAACAATACAGTATAACAACTATTCACACGGCATTCGCAGTATATCACAAGTTCTCCAGGCAGGACTCTAGAGTTTGTGAGAGAGACCATGGGTTTTCTTAGCTGCTGGGGGTAAGGGGTGTCTTTGAAACCAACCCCTGTAGGGACAGAGGGATGACTGCATACGCAAAGCAACCGTGACAGGTAATCCCACATTTTCACACCACCGCTTGCTATTCGAAACAAAACTGTGTCTGCCTAACCCTGTGGCAATACCAGGGCACCCCCGCAGCACCAAACAACTCTACAGCTCTTGCCATTCTTAACAGGTCTGTACCTGTTTAGCGCAGCAAAGTTTTGAACTGTAGGCACCACTTCCCAGCCTCCGCCACTCTAGTCAATCATGAGCTAAAGGAGGTGCCAGTGTGGCTGTGGGAAGTGGAGTTGGTTGGTTCTCCCTTTTTGGCCCTTGCCTGACTCTCCCTCTCAGGAACGAAGGGCCACAGGCAAGGCAAACCTGCCCTCCAGGCACCTCCCTCCTGGAGCACAGGGGAGGCTGGGAGCGAAAGCTCCACAGCTTTCACTGAGGGAGAACATGGGGCATAGGGCGGTGGCTGTAGCAAGCTGGACATACAACAGGACAGACACACTGGGTACTCACAGTCTGTCGTGTACTCCACCTGGGAGGGCTGGGCGGGTGTGCCATCTGCACTGGGTGCTGGAGCTGAGCTGTCAGCCTGTGCTTTACGGACAAGGGCTGCAAGAGGGTGATCCGGGTCCACCACCTTCAAGGGCTAAGGACAGAGAAGACACGTGGCCTTAGCATTTGCTAAGTTCTGAACCATGTAAAACTTTCCTGCTGAGAAAAGACTCAACCTTACAGTACTGTGGGCATGCTTTAAGAAAACCTCAGCACACATTTGGACATAGACAAAGCAGCCATTACAGAGGCAGTCACATGTCAGAGCCACAACTAAAAAAGGAGAGCCGGGAGGCCATGGAGGCAGACCCGAATGCATGTGTCCCTGTCAGAGACACAACTGGGATCAAGAGCGCTCCCACAAGCACCCGTGCCCTGAAGCTACCTGCTCAGTGCTGGCCCACTGGCTCCCGAATAGCTCCTGTAACTCTCCTCCTTGAGCCTCTGAAAACCACCATCCTCCAACCTCCCCTGAACGTGCCACTATCCATAAAGAGTACCAGAGGACCTAAGTAGGTTTCATCTCCATAAGCAAAGGGCGGAGGGAGCACCACAGCTACTCACCAAAGTGTAGGTGACAGACACACCCAAAACTTCAGGCTCTATCCTTCCTCAGTGGGACTTGATGCCTCATCAGACTCTATCCTTCCTCAGTGGGACCTGATGCCTCATCAACAGCGGCTACCCTCCCAATAATTGAGAGCCACTCCTCCCAGACACCAACTACACTCTGTGACTGTGGAGAACCATGCTTCAGTCTCATCGATTCTGTCTCCTACGTCACAATGGCAGAGTGAGAGTGAACGCACTAACAGTCTCATAAAGATGAGAAGAGGGCCGGAGGTAAACGCATGTACTTAGGAACTGTCTATGAAGGGATCCGAGCTTCAGGAAGCAGACATTTTTAAAAAACCTCGAAAATCCAATCCTGAATTTCAATCTACACAGCAAAACAGCTTCCAAGTCTTCACTAACACTCTTTATATAATAAAAACAGCAATCACTTGCTTGTGTGACCTGTAATGTAGGCACGTAGGAACACAAATGCTTTGTCACCACATGGAACAGAGAAATGCAGACAACTCAGTGGTAAGAAAACCAAACAGCTGTTTCCAAATATAAATGAGCAGCAATTTTGTGACAGTGTACACACAGCCTAGTAAGGAGATAAAGACCTTCATCAGCTCTTCCAGGCGGCTGCTCTTCTTGGAAGCAAAGAGAGACGGATGCAGGTAACTCCCATCCTCTTCTTCATCTTCATCCTCATTGTCAGAGGTTGTCCCCAACTCTACAATTGAATTCAAAACGTTGGCTATCAGGTCTGATGTCACACACTTGTAATCTCAGGACTTAAGGGGCAGGAAGACAGTTGTAAGTCTCAGGCCAGCCTAAGACTCTAAACCCACAACTTTTGTTTTGGTTTAATTGTTAACATGTATTAAATTATCACTGTATTTTATAAATGTGCTCACCAAGATTATATTTAAAGAGATTTTTGCTTGGTGGCAGAGACGTGTAATTAATCCCAGCATTTGGGAAGTGGAAACAAAAGGATCAGAGTTCAAGGCTAGCCTGGGGCACATGAGACACAATCTCAAAGACTAAAATAAACAGGGGGCTAGAGAGATGGCTCAGCAGTTAAGATATTTGCTCTTCCAGAAGACCTGCACTAGACAGCTCCCAACTGCCTGTAACTCTAGCTCCATGGGACTCAAAACCTTGGCGTCTACAGGTCCCTGGACATATGTGGCATAAACTCAAAAAGACACAAACACATACACCTGCAGAGGCAGTGTGCGTATGCATGTGTATGTGAGTGTGTGTGTGTGTGGGGGGGGTGTGGTATGTAGGTTTTTTCAAGACAGGGTTTCTGTGTAGCCCTGGCTATCATGAAACTTGCTCTGTAGACCAGGCTGGCCTCAACTCAGAGGTCCTCTTTATTCTGCCTCTCAAGTGCTGAGATTAAAGGTATGTACCACCAGCAGTCAGCCATATAGAGAATAAATGTCAAGCAAACAGAGATAAATTAAATCTTAAATTAGAAAAGACAGACAGACACACTGACTGACTCCTACAGGTCATCCTCTGACTCCACATGTATGTCACAGTATGAATGGATACATACACCCAGTATACACAAGTAAACATTAAGAAGAGCAAAGCAGGCTGAGTGTGGTGGCACATGCTTTTAAGGAGCCAGAGACAGGTGGGTCTGAGCTTGAGGCAGTGGGGTCTAGGGGAGGGGAAAGGGAGGAGAAAGGAGGGAGGGGCAGGGTTGTGGAAAAACTTGAAAGCAGACAAGAGCAGAGTCTTACACAGTTTTTTTTCTTGGGTATCTGTACACAAAGCCCATGAAGAAATATTCCTCATGGTCATACAAGTTGTTCAGAAAAAGTCAAGACAGAAGGGAGTGCCTCCTCTTCAGCTTCCTAAGTTCTCTTTGTCATTTACTGGAATGTTATAATGGGATTTTTATTGTCAAAAGGGGCAAAAACCTTGATTCATGAAAGCAAAACAGTACCAACAGGAAACCAACGAAAACCCACAAAACCCAAAAATTACCACAAAGATGGAACAGAAACAATGTACAATTAAGATTTACACAACTGGGGCTGGAGAGATGGCTCAGTGGTTAAGAGCACTGGCTGCTGTTCCAAAGGACCTGGGTTCAAATCCCAGCACCAACATGGCAGTTCACAGCAGTCTATTGCCGGGCATGGTGGTGCATTCCTTTAATCCCAGCACTCTGGAGGCAGAGTTAATCTCTGTGAGTTCAAGGCTAGCCTGGTCTACAAAGTGAGTCTAGAACATCCAAGGATACACAGAGGAACCCTGTCTCAAAAAAAAAAAAGATTTACACACCCAGGCCAGAGGTGCAGTTCTGTTGCTGGGTGCTTGTCTGGTGTGTACAGGGCAGAGGGATACGAACACGGTGCAATGGAAGACATGGCTAGGGAGGTTTGCCCCTGGGAGTCACTCAAAAAGGAGACAACTGGCTTTCTAAGAATCTGGAATGGAGACCTTGCAAAACGACTTCAGATAAGCAATCCAAAAGGAAGCATCGTGAGAAGCATGAGAACATGCGTGATTTAACTCCCCCCGCCCCATGCACTGTGGTACAAGTACATGAACTTGCAGAATTATCCGAGAGTGAAACTGTCTCCTCTGTAAACTGAGGAGCCAAAATGAGAGGGACAATTCCAGGCCAGATGACCACTTGGCTCATGTCAGTATTTAACTGTACTCCAGCCATCTGTAAAGTATGAACTAAGGACTGAGAGTGGTATATAAGCAGGGCTAATCGGCAGTTCTCAATGGGCACCTTTCTCTGGGAATGGGTACCTCACACTTGCAGACCACCCTGAGACAGACCGTACCTCACACTTGCAGACCACCCTGAGACAGACCGTACCTCACACTTGCAGACCACCCTGAGACAGACCGTACCTCACACTTGCAGACCACCCTGAGACAGACCATACCTCACACTTGCAGACCACCCTGAGACAGACCCACGTACTTTTCTTCTCCTCATGCTTGTTCTGTGCCAGCACCGTGTACCGCCCTTCCTTCATGGCTTTCTGGATGAATCTGTAGTAGGGGTTGAGGTAGTGATCAAATCGCAGGAAGTCGAACTGCGAGTTGCGTGCTTGCTTGGCCTTCAGCATTATCTCAAACTGTGCTCCCTGCTTGCACACAAAGTTGGCTGTGCGCTCGATGATGGCATGCATTTTAGCTGTTGGTGGCTGAGGAAAAACAGTCATGTGATCAGTCTGTGTATGTGTATGCATGCATTTGTATAAAAATAAGTTTCATGATTTAATTAAAAGAAACAGCTTAGTTTTACTGTCCCAAATTAAGAAATTAGATGTTCCAAGGCTAGTAAGATGGCTCAGCAGATGAATATGCCTGTTACCATGTCTGACAATCTGAATTCAATTACCAGAATCTATGTGATGGAAGGAGAGAGCTGACTCCTGACCTCCATGTGTGTACCATGGCACATGTGTGCTCCTAACACCCCTGAATAAATAAATGTCCAATATTTTTAATATCAACAAAAAGAGTTAACACTAGAAAATTACATGGAAGAAAGACTGGAAATTATTCACACTAATGATGGGTGGTTAGGAACTGAAGATGCTTATGTAACTTTAGGATCTCATCCCTTATAAAAGTGGCTTAATGTCTCAAATTTAGTGGCTAATTAATAACATCCTCCTCACTTTAGAAAGGAGAAATGTCAACACCAGTGCAGTGAGATGGCGTGTGGGTAAAGGTATCCACTGCCAAGCCTGATAACCCGAGTCCAATCCCCAGAACCCACATAGCGGAAGAGCTAACCCCTGTAAGCTGTCCACACGTATACAGTGGTGGGTGCATGGTGGCCTCTCCATCACCAAATGAATTGTAATAAACATTTTTTTTTTAAAAAAAAGAGAAATGTCTACAGTTTTAAAGTTATTTGGCTCCTGAAAAAACTAGGTGCCATGTTAAAATAACTCCAATGTACACTAGCACATACCTTGATGCAGCTTTTCACCAGTTATGGCTTAACACAAAGATTCATTTGTAAAATATCCATTCTATAAACATGCCGAGGATCACTTCAGCATGACCCAAAAAGGCAGGCCTGATTTCACCACACAGGCCCTTGGTGGGCTAGGTCAACCTGTTGGCCTTGATGCCTTAAAAGCAGCTACTCTCCTAACCCGTGACTGTCGTAGCTCATGCACAGCACCAACCATCGCACAAAAGCAAAGCATCTTGGTTTTTGTGTTTTTCCTTCACACTTTATTTTATGTACGTGTGTGGGTGTTCTTGTGAAGGTCAGAGGACAATTTATGGGAGTCAGTTCTTTTTTATCATATGGGTCCTGGAAAGAAAACTCAGGTTGTCAGGCTTGATGGCAAGTGCCTTCACCGGCTGAGACATCTTGCCAGCTCCAAAGTATCATATGAACATACCTTAAGATCTGCTACCAGGAAAAAACTATTTCTCCTGGAGAAAACCATTTATAATGATTAATTTTAGTTTTCAACTTGACAGAATCTGGTATCATCTGGGAGATGGGCCTTTGAGCCTGTTTACTGGAATTATCTTGATTTCTGTTAACTGAGGTGGGAAGGAGGCCCCCACCACCACCACCACCACGGGCGCCACCATTCCCTGGCCTGGATCCGGGACCATATAAATAGAGAAATGGAACTGAACAGAAGCATGCATTCATCCTCTCTGCTTCTGATCACGGATGTGATGTGACCAACTCCTTCCAACTCCTGCCAGCATAGACTGTACCTTGAGCTGTGAGGGAGGACAAGCCCTCACCACTTAAGCTGCTTGTTGGGGTACTTTATCACAGTATCAGAACCTAAGGCAGCATTTTCTGCATCTTTATGATGCACATCTTAAATTTTCTTTCATTTAAGACCATCACTACCATTCCAGCACTACAGAATACTATTTTTAAAAATACTTAGTAAGCCTGGAATGGTGGGTTTTGATTCCAGCACTCAAAAGGCAGGGGCAGGGGCAGGGGGATCTCTATGAACTCCAGGCTAGCCAATGCCATATACTAAAAACCCAATCTCAAAAACAAAACAACATGTCCACAAAAAATAAAACCCCAAAATAATAACAAAAATAGTTAATAAGGACTGGGGTACATACAACTCAATGGCAGAACACATGCTTAGCTCACACAAGGCTCTGGGTTTGAATCTAAATAACCACACTAAATAACCACATTCAAACCCAAACAACCCCCCCTTCCACCTGCAAACAAACAAAAAACTCGAACCAACAAACATATTAAGTGTGTGGTCACAAAGCTACACAGCAGAAGGGAAATGTTCCTCTGGTCTCATCTATGTCTAAGTCCTATTTTGAGAGCCTT
>CAJQZJ010037421.1:1987192-1998714 GCA_907164525.1 Lophiomys imhausi
GCATAGTGTCAGCAGGAGAACAGGAAAGGATGGTGGAGGAGGAAGGCAGTAATCAGGGAGGGGTCTCTGAATTGTCCCAGCGAGAAAGGAAAGAAACACTCACGTTGCCCATAGGTCCTAGTAAGCAGCAGATCAGTCACACAACAGACTCACAAAAAGAACCACAGGAGAACTAGTAGGAAGTGCAGCAACTGCTTCCCCATCAACTGAGGGTGGCAAAGCGCTCTCCTAAACAAGCTTTAGAACTCTGTGGCACAAAGGAGGACAGACACACAGGACTTTGGGAGGACAGGGTATTACCTGGAGAATCACACACAGACACAAGAGCCAAGGTGGGGGATGAGGGCCCCTCCTTTTTCACAGATAAAGGGACAGCAGAGCTACTCAATACTGAGGAGGGCTGAGCTTCACCCCAGCTTTCAAGAGTCCAAGGTTTCTCCTACCTTACAGTGACTGAGAGTTCCAAGTGAGGAGTACAAACAAACACAGATGCACACGCCTGGGACACGGCATGTCCACAGGAATGCCTACTGCCCCTTAAAAGATGAACACGTTATACACAACATCTAATAAGTCCTCCCTCTCCTTTCCCACAGTCCAAAGTACTCTTCCAGAGACACGTTCTAGCAGGCCTACTAAGCAGCAAACTTTCTGGGTCCCTAGGCCTGACCAGTGGTGGGTTGCAGAACCCAGTAAAATGCAGTGCCAGCCCCCAGGCAAGCCCACAAGGCCATGAGCACCTGAAAGACACCATGCACGGCTCAGGACTCAACAGACCAGGTGCAGACACCCATGGCTGCCATTTCTACTGTCTTGGAAGTGAGGAGAGGGTAAAAAAATGTGCTGAATAAGGACTTCACCTCATGTGTTACAAGGCTCCACAGGGCCACACAGCCAGCCAGAGCAGGTGGCCAGCTGATGTGGGAGACTCAGGGAAGGATACAGGGTTTGGGTACTTAGGAAAGGGACAGATAAGTGACTACACCATGTCAGGACACATGATACATAAATAAATACATATTTGGAGGAAAAATGGGCTTTCTGTTTTTCTTCCACTGGAGCAGAAAAAACATTCCCAAAAAGGTACCATAAAACAAACAAACAAAATCCCCACAAAACCACTAAAATCCAGGGTGAGATCATCTGAAGAGGCTTCAGTCTAAAGGTTCATCGGGTGTGAATTGGGGGCTATAGAGTCAAGACATACTGGCACAAGGACTGGTCAGTATGCAACAGGAAGCAGGCAGTGCCCCAGGTGCTGTGTGTTCACTATGTGCTCCCCCAACAGCCAGTGTAAACCAAGAGCTTGGAGGGCACCAGCCTCCTTATCCACCCCCAACTCAACCTCCCAAGGCAAGATCTCCCACCCTCAGCTGCCACAGCGACACCCAGCCATGTAACCAATCCCCACCCATGCTCAGTCACCAAGCACAACTGCTGCTACAAACAAATACTGTCCTGTCAGGTGCCCCATCGACAGCACAAAGGCGGTGTGACTGTGCAGTAGAACGCCATCAGCACTCCACAGTTTTACAATCTACCCAGTGAATGCCTAAAGTCACAACTGACAAGACTGAGATATTGACGCCAACAGAGGGGAAGAAAGACAAGGCAGACACACAGCCAAGGCCTCACAGGCCACATGCTCTCTATTCAGGGACCTCTCAGACCATGATACTGGAGAGCTGCAGGAACAGAACAAGGCTCCCTTTACTGTCTGTGGGTTCAGGGCGACTACTCAACAGCTTACTGATGCTTACTTTGTACATAGCTGTTAAATCTTACAGCAGGAACTAAGCCATCAACATTCTATTGTATCTTTGTTTTTATATTTGAAATTAATATTTTTATTAAGTTAATATAAATTAATATTTATATTAAAACAATCTTTTGTGTTGAAAGCCAAAGGGCTGAGGAGAAGGCTCAGGTGATAGAGCTTGCTGCACAAGCATGAGAGCCTGAGTTCAATCCCTGCATTCACGTGAAAAGCTAGGCACGGTGGTGTGTGCCTGAAATACCATCGCTGAGGGGACAGAGGATGAAGAACAGATCCTAGGGTTTGAGGCTAGTCAATCGACCCAACAGGTGAGCCCCAGGTCCCAGGGAGAGACGGTCTCAACAAAATACTGCGAATGGCTCCTGAAAAATGACACCTGAGCTTCACCTCTAGCCTCTACTTGTAGGAGTACATATGCACAGGTGTGTACACACACATACACACACCACCTCACACTTAGGAGATAGAAAAAAAAGGAGGCCAATGTAGGATATGTAAGTTAAACCTGTCGCAAAAAAATGGGACAGGGAGAGGCTGGAGAGATGGCTCAGGATTAAGAGCACATATTATTCTTGAAGAAGACCCAAGTTTCAATCCCAGCACCTTTAGGCTCAAACTTGCTTGTAACTCTACTTGCAAGGAAATCCGATACCCTTTTTGACCTCATTAGGCACCTGCACACATGTGTACAATGCCCCCCACCCCAGTACATATAATGGAAAAAAAAACCCAAAAAACAAAAAACCAGCCAGGTGTGGTGGTGCACACTTTTAATCCCTTCGGGAAGCAAAGGCAGGCAGAATTCTGTGAGTTCCAGGACAGCATGGTCTGCACAGTGAGTTCCTGGACAGCCATGACTATGTATTGAGACTCTGTCTCAAAAAAAACCAAACAAAAACACAAAATAAGGAAGGGGCATGGAATCCATAGTTAATCTTAAATAATAGTATTTAGTATAAAATACAGGTGATGCAGCAAATGGTTTTTACAGCTCAACTTCAGTGGGCCTCTGATGTAGAATAGTCTGCTTCAGAATATGCAGAAACAGTATATATCAGAACAAGAATATGGGCTGAAGAGATAGCTTATCGATTAAGAGCTCTTGCTGCTCCTCCAGGGACCCAGCTTGATTCTCAGCACCCACCCACATCTGGCAACTCTCAACTGCCTGTAACTCCAGCTCCAGGGGATTTCATATCCTCTTTTCGCCTCCATGGGCACCTTCAGTAATGTGTACAACCCCCCCCACCACAGACATGCATAACTGAAAATGAATATTTAAAAGAAAAGGCAAAATAAAACAAAAAAACATGTATTAACATGACACTTTGGGCAGTGACTCTTCAGGTAAACCTTTTCAGCTCTAACTGGAACAAAACAATCAAAAGCTGGAAATGGGGGAAGCAAACATAACAATGATTGAGCAGAAATTTTTAGCCAGCTTCAGAAAAGAGATCAAAAGGGAGAGTCAGACACCACCTTCCCTCACAGGATGCAGGGAAGCAAAAGAGCAAGAGCCTCAAGTGCACGCTGAACGGAGGGGGCAGCCCAAGGGTGGGCAGTGTGTCAGAGGGGCCATCACGGCAGGTGGGGTATGGTGTTTACTGTCTACCCGATGATCTGCTGTACCAAGCACAAAAGCCTGAACAGCTCTACTGCCGACACTTGCCACTGAGTGAAATAATGTCAAAGAACCATGTCTTCCTGAGTACGAACCCTTAGAGACTCTTTCCAAACAAGACTTAGAAACACTGGCTGGAGGCACATGCCTGCTATCGCAGCACTTGTAGGGTGGAGGAAGAGAGGATCTGGAGTTCCAGGCCAATCTCCGCTACACAGTCTGAGGCCAGCCTGGGTTACATGAGACTCTGTTTCAAAACTAAGAGGGACGGTCGCCATGGCTTATCAGACAAAACACCAAACGAGCCTCAACAGAGACAAGTAGGTGCATTCACAGAGAGCTCCCTTTGCTTTCCTCATCCAGGGAAGGTGACCTGGACATGTCACATGGACCCAAGAGTGTCCACTGAATGTAAGGGCAAAAAGCAAGTGTCTCCACAACTCATAAGAGAAAAAGGCAGAACCACGCACTCCGCTGAAAGCAAGATTGCCTTGAGCACAACTGTTCTCACATCTGCACGGGGATGGCAGCATCTCAACCTGGCCTTGACTTGGTTAGTAAACCTAGATATCCCCACAGAACTCCACAGACCCAGAGGAACTCATGGGTGCGCTGAGCACCACTTCCACTCTTTTCCTTCCTCACCCCTTCGTTCTCTTGGTTTAAAATGTATGTTCTTAAAAAGTACAGTATGTATGTATGTATGTGTATGTGTGTGAGTATGTGTGTACCTTCATGAGGTTATGTACACATGTATGTTTAGAAGCTTGAGGAGGGTAGAGGGCGTGGGACCCCTGGGACTGAAGTTCAGGTGGCTCTGAGCCACCTGATGTAGCCGCTGGGAACTGAATCAGGGTCCTCTGCAAGAGAAGAAAGCAATCTACTGCTGAGCTCTCTCTCTCCAGCCCCCTCCTCTTGTTTTCTGAGATAGGGTCCCTGTCTGGAGCACTCAGGCTGGCTTAGAACTCCTGCCTTAGCCTCTCAAGTCCCAAGATGACAGCTGTGCTCCACCACACCTGACACCCATTCTTCTTCAGAGGTAAGTGAGCCGTGCTCTCTCCTACAACTCACAAATGACCTTGCAGCACAAAGTGCCTAACGGTGCTGTGTCTTACTACTGCACTCTTATGCACCACAAAGAACAGCAGCAAACCAAAGCAGGAAGGCTTGTGAAGAAGCACACATACCAGCTCCACGTCAGACGGGACACTTAATCCTAAAGGGGCAATGAAAGGCTCTTCATTTTCTTCCAAGCTTTCAGCCTCATTTTTTTCTGTTAAAAAAAAAAAAAAAAAAAATGAAGAACTTCAGCGTGATCACGACCCACTAACAGCAGGCAATGATACAGTGTGGGCTTTTCCTGACTCTTAACCACTGTACCACTTCTTCCAGAAACCCCTTCCCGCTTCCTGCTCTAGCCCACTACATTTGATTTTCCCCACTCATGGATTCCAAAGAGGGGGTGGGTGCAGCAACAGGAGCATATTTCTGGGGCAGGTGGAAATCTGAACTCCAGCCTGGGTATTTGTCAAGCTCGCAATTCTGGGCACATGCTTTTCTTACATCTGTCTGTGTCTGCTTTGGTGCAGGCCAGCTCACTTCCCTGGTGTAAGGAAGCTAACTTACATGGCCACCTCCTCCAGAGCAGAATGCTTAAGGCTCAGCAGACACTCCATAAATATCTTTAATTGTGTGTACGAAGGTGGCCATGGCCTTGCCACAGTGTGTATGTGGACATCAAAGGACAACCTTAGGTATCAGATCTCGCCTTCAACCTAGAGATGGACACTCTGCTGCTTCTGCAGTGTCCAGGCGAACTGAACATAGACTCTCCATCTACCTCCCCCTCCCATAGCCGTGCTAGGTCACAGACGCTTCTGCTACTGCTTCCCAGTTTTTATGTGTGTCCTCATGGATGAGCAACTAAAGCTTTTACCAACCAAGGCACCTCCTTAGACCCCGATGAGTGTTCTTAAAGTCACTCATGCCCTCTGACAGTAATATAGACCCAATATCTTAGTCTGTTGTATGCTAACGGGGTAATTTCCTTACCGTGCTGGGGATAGAGCCTAGATCTTCTCTAAACCGAGCTACATCTGCCTTTCCCAGACCCTTGTTTAAAACAGATGCATTAACTGACATCAAAGCCATGCTCCACTTGTTTTTTCTATGGATCCCAGATGGTAACACAAGGTAACTGATGTCTGAGAAAGTCAATTCTGATCACCAAATTATAAAACAACCAAGCCACCATCACCCAAGCCAACTGAATCTTTACCAGTTTATTTATTTTTAGAATTACATTATTTTGTGTGTGACTGAACAAGTGTGGAGGTCAGAGGACAACTTGTGGCAGTTACCACGAGTTCTGGGGATTTAGCTCTGACATTAAGTTTCTGTAGGGTGTGATCCAGGTTCCTATTTTAAATATATGAATGACTTTCCAATGTTAAAGGTCTTCCTCTTCTTTAAACAGAACATCCTGATTGTCAGTGACATGTCCCTAATGTCTGAAGTTCACATCACTGTTCCTGAAAATAGCTAATGATATGTCCTACGAGACAATGATGCTCTCAGGGCTCACAGAAGTGAGCGAGGACTCTCCTTACACTGTAAGGGCTTGGGTTTTTTTGTTTTGTTTTGAAGAGTTATTTATTTATTTTACATAGATAAGAGGTCTATCTGCATGTACCCCTTCATGCTGGAAGAGGGCATCATATTCCATGCAGATGGTTGTGAGCCACCATGTGGTTGCTGGGAATTAAACTCCAGACCTCTGGAAGAGCAAACAGTGCTCTTAACAGTTGAGCCATCTCTCTAGCCCGGCTTGGAGTTTCTGAGAGCAATATTTTTTTATGTTCAAAGTTGCCACATTAGCCTAGGGAGGGCACTAATTTCAAACTT
The DNA here is from genome assembly GCA_907164525.1 of Lophiomys imhausi. Lineage (NCBI taxonomy): Eukaryota > Metazoa > Chordata > Mammalia > Rodentia > Muridae > Lophiomys > Lophiomys imhausi. The sequence continues at coordinate 1,993,495 of CAJQZJ010037421.1, forward strand.
TAATGCTACAATAACAGTCTTGTCTTTTTGTTTAATGTTAACAAGCCCCTCAGGTGTCTTTCCACTGGACACTTCTGCTGAGGATAGGATATTCAGAAAGACATTCATAGGATAGGGATATTAACAAGTGCTTAGGCAAAACCGACTTTCACATGTCCCCAGTGGAAACTGACATTATGGAAATGTAGTGGCTAGAATAAGAATGGCCTCCACAGGCTCATGATATCTGAATGCTTAGTCACCAGGAAGTGGCACTATTTGAAAGGATAAAAAGGATTAGGAGAGGTCTTGTGGAGGAAGTGTGCCACTATGGTGGGGGTGAGGTTTCAAAGCCCATACCTAGCTCAGAGTCTCCCTCTCTGCCTATGGATCAGGATGTAGTTCTTAGGTATTGCCCAGCACCTGTCTGCATGCTGACATGCTCCCCACCATGATGACAATGGACTATGCCTCTGAAATCATAAGCAAGTCCCAGTGGAATGCTTTCTTTCCTAAGAGCTGCCTTGGTCATGGCTTCTCTTCACATACACAATGACTGAGACACAAAGAATGTGGGGTCAATGCAAAAGCATGAGGAACTCAGTGAGCCCCACCCTAAGAGGAGCAGCTGAGAGGCCCAGTGCCTAACCAAGGTCAGAACCGTCTTCCATTGCTACTTACAGCTCATCTTCTAGTTTCTAGTTTTACTCCAGCAAAAGAAGCGATCTCATCAATGCCCCAGGGATGCTGTGGTCAGTGCCCACAAAGGACAGGCCTTCTCTCCCCTCACCTCTCTGCTTCGAAGGCTCCTCCTCTTCCGTGGGCTCTGATGGGTCATAATAGTCACTGCCGTAAGTGAACCCTACAGCACTGTAGTTCCCATCCTCAGCCAGTGCTTCACTCAGTCGTTTATATTCTTCCTCTTGAATAAAAACGAGAATTTTTGTTAACAAAAATGGAAGTTTACTGAGAAAAACTTCATACACTTCTCTAAAGTGCAGCTATCAGTAAAGCATACAATACACCTTTTTCAATCTCTTTTTGAGAAGAAAATGTTTCTGGAAATGCACACTTGGTGTCTATTGTTATGTGCGTTTGCCAGTACATGTTTACCCACAGACAGGAGAATACACGTCTTTTATGGAAACTTTCTTCCTGCTGAAGAAATTTTGGGATTAAGAATTGTATTAAAGATCATTAAGGCAAAGACAAGAACATTGATTTTAATTCATACGATACTGTTAAAGAAGAACAGTTAAAGAGTTTTGATTTTTGTGTTTTTGGTTTTTTTGTTTTTGTTTTTTGTTTTCAAATCCCAGTCTGCCCTCAAAAGCTGGGAAAATTCTCTGTGGCTCTACATATAAACTATCCTGAGGTCCTCTCAGAACGCAAAGACTCCTGTTTTTCCAATCCACTGGGTACTGTCAAGATAATATCAGAAAGAGTGAGTATAAAAAAATGAATGGGAGTAACTTTTTAAATACTTAAAATTTTAAAGAGGTGGGCTAAAGGAAGTCTTTCTTGAGCAGTACCTTGCCTTGCCTCCTCCTCAAGCAAGTCCGTATGCAAGGCTAAATACCTCTCTTCATCACACAGCGCCTCTACCCGAGCCTCCTCTTCAGACAGCTGGTAGTCTCGGTTCCACGTAGCGTACTCAGCATCGTACGCAGAGAGGTCATGCAGGTGACCACGCCCGTCGTATCTGTAATATGAACATGCTGGTCAGTGGACGGAAGTCTACACCCATGCTGGTTGCATGTGACACTCTATGCACATACTTACCAATTAAAATAATGAAATAAAAACATTAAAACAAATGCAAAGCTTCAGATTTCTATTTAACATGACTAGTCATCTCTCACCTACTTTTAAACTGCAGTACTCTTAACAAAGTCTAAGCACCTCTCTACAGCACAACAGAACTTAGAGCTAAAGGCAGACAATCCTTTAGGGCAGAAAACGTATCCCCCTTGCTAGCAGTTCTTACCATGTATGCTTTGGTCAACCATTCAATGCCATTTGCAAAAAAATATCTGTTCTCAGTAGTTAAATATCACAGCTTACATTCACACAGACCGAGTCCATAAATACCTATCCGACAGAACCAAACGGGCGAAATTTCTTCGCTTCTTCCTGCTAGTCCCGAACTCTCAGGAGAGATCTTCACCAAAGAAACTTGCGTCCATTGGAGGTAAAATCTTGGCTAGGCTCGCCCCTAGCCACTTGGCTGAGGAAAGAAGTGCTGGGTTATGTGGTAGAGAGACACACATACAAAGGAACAGTGACATATACATGCAGTTTAAGGAGGTTCACTGCAAACACGGCAAAACCATGGGAAGACCCAGCATCAGTACGTCCCTTTCACTTTAAATCCCAGGATGAAGATACATCGTTGAAGACCAATGGGTACTTTACCAAATTAAGAATAAGAAGAGCACTTTCTGCTATGTTTGAACATAAGATTCAATGGAGATGTTGTCAATGTGGGACTGCCAGACAATCAATGAGTTGGTGAAGTTTAAATACTCAAATTTAGGTTGCAAAAGGGAATGTGGAGCGAGAAACAAAAATGTGCGTGTAATTTATTAATGTTGGATTTTTGTAATGGAGCCCAAATTAAGAAAGGAAAAAAGTACACCACAGGAAAAAGGTCCAAAATTCCTGGGAACCCCAACTGTTTCACTTTATTAATTATCAAAAATTGCTTAACTTTAATGTAAACCTCCTTAACTTACAAATGTATTATTTTCAAATATTACACATATACATGTGTGGTGTTTGCTCCCCACCGGTTTTGGGAGATCTAACTCAAATCATGCACAGAATAGTATGGAAACTACATCCGGAGTACAGGTTTCAGCATTTGCCCAACTTTAACAGCACACGTCACAGTCAGTGCCTAGGAAGCAAGTCTGACAGGTCAGGCAACACCACTTGCTATCAACGAGGTTCAAAGGCACAGCACATTCCAGCAGGGTGACCATCAGATCCAGAGTCGATCTGATCTGCAACACTCCCTTCATGAGTCCTTTTTCCTAGATCTCTCCCCAAATGGAGATGTAAGGGACTGTAAAGGCCTACTGGTCATTAATATGTCCGTTCTGGCCAGCTCAGAGGTCATCCCTACAGTCATGCATGTTCCAAGTCTTTGCAGAATCCAGTTTTACTTGTCTCAAACGATGGGTTTCCTTCACTCGGAGAAAACCACTCCACAGCTTAATGGTTGCTCACAGTTAGCCTTTCAGTCCTGGCCCCAGAAGCAATATTGCCCAATGGAAGGACAAACACCCAAACCCAGGATGGTGGAGAAGGAAAGAGGGACTGAAAAAATGAAAAGAGAGGTGGGGAGCAAACCACCCACATCATGTAATGCCATCCTTTTCAAATCACACTCACCTAAGGGTGCCCTGAGTTGAGGGTAAATGGGTGGGACTGTGGATTTCTAAAGGTGTTTGATTTGAAAAGAAACAACACAAAGGTAACCCAGCTCCACCCTTCGGCTTTAGGAAACAGTGAAACCAGCTCTAAGAAACGCTACCCCTAAGAGTAAGGTCCGCACGGGGTAGACCGGCCTCCGACAGACGGCAACTTCACCCACTACCGCAGTTGGTCAAGTGGTCGCATAACCGCGGGGAGGGGCTCGCCGGACGCCAAAAGTCAAGCCGGCCAGAGACGGTTCAGGCTAACTCACGGGGTCCAAAAGAAGCTTCTACCCACGGCCTCGGCGTGCGGCGCTTCGAAGGAACAAAAGCGCACTCCCGGGCTCCCTCCCGCACAGCGAGCGGAGGGACAGCGGCACCCGCCCCACGGCGCGGGCGGGAGGCCCGGGCAGCTTCCACCGCTCTGAGTCGCCAGCGGCAGCCCGGGATGAAGGGGTTGCCGGAGCTGAGTCGATCCCTCCGGCGACGGCGCGGCGCCAGCTCTGGCCGGAGCCTTAGGGCCGGTTCCACCGTCCCCTCCCCCCCGGACGCCGGGGAACGTGGGGCAGGGAGACCCCTGGGTCCCCGGGCTCCGCAAAACCCCCTTTTCGGTCCTGGCAATCAAGTCAACATCAGGCGAAATCAAGCGGGCGAGGGAGGGTAGGGTCGACGGGTGGGGGGGAGGAACCGACCTGTCGATGAGGATCTTGTGGTCCCCCATCCAGGGAATGAGGTGCTGTCCCTGTTCTTGGGCCAAAGCCCGCTCGTCGTCGCGGAACAACTTGCAGGCATAGCCGAAAACCAGAAGCTCCACCCGGTTGCCCCCATTGCCGGCGCCGCCGGGCCCGGCCTCCTCCTTCGCTCCGCCTTTCCTCTCTGGCTTGGCGCGACCCCCGCCGGCACCGTACATGACAGCGTCCCCGACGTCCGGACCGGTCTGCTGCTGTGCCGAACAACGTCCCGGATGCCTCGCCTGGCCTACCCCCTCAGTCAAAGGCGCCGCATCCCCGTCGCAACTTCAACACAGCCGCCATAGCCAGCCACAAAATGGAGGAAACGCAACTTCCGGCAGGACTGCACTTCCGGAAGCAACAGTGATAGATTCGCCACGGCCACGAGCCGTTTGAGCCGCTAAAAAATATGTAGACCTTAGTTTTCGTTGTACAATTCTATATTACGATGGAAATTTGTATTCACTCAAAAATTTTATTTCTGCTGTTTTTTGGAGGCCGCCTAGAACGTGGCGAAAGCGCGGTTTGTGGCCGCGCGCCGACTTCCGCTGTAGCTGGAGAGGCCGCGAGGTGTTGGGGCTAAGCGTTATCTTTTTGGAAGTGCGTTCCTGCTGTCTTAGTGAGATTAATGTGGTTTTGCTGACTTCTGACATCCCGTTTTTTAGGTCACTAGGAAGCCTAGGCTCTAGCCGTCTGACTCAGAAGGTTTCCAAGACCTGTGAGCCATAAATATTCGAGGTGGCGGGCTTTCAGTGCCCGAGGACTGCAGTGGCTGAGGGAAACCCCAGCTAGGAGACAGCGCGGCCGGATATTTCCTTCTGGGAAGAAGATTTTTGTTTTGTTTTGTTTAGTAGGTTTTTCGAGACAGGGTTTCTCTGTAACAGCCCTGGCTGTCCTGGAACTTTGTAGACCAGGCTAGCCTTTATAAAACTCAACAGAGATCCGCCTGCCTTTGCCTCCTGAGGGCTGGGATTAAAGGCCTGCGCCACCACGCCCCGCCTTCCTTCTCAATCTCTCTCTCTCTCTCTCTCTCTCTCTCTCTCTCTATATATATATATATATATATATATATATATATATATATATATATA
>CAJQZJ010037421.1:2004892-2057392 GCA_907164525.1 Lophiomys imhausi
GGAACTCACTCTGTAGACCAGGCTGGCCTCAAACTCACAGAGATGCGCCTGCCTCTGTCTCTCCAGTGCTGGGATTAAAGGCATGCGCCACCAAGCCCGTCCTGACTCCTTTTCTTAAACTCTGCTTCACACTAGAAGTCCTGTTCTAGGGCAAAGCTGAGAACCTCATTTCCACCTGAAGGAAGTTGTCTGAGGAACTCCCCAGGTTCTGCACGGGGGTGCATCTTCTGGTTTTGCTGATGGGATTATATGAATCCCTTGGTCCCTTTCCAGCTTTGCTTTGGTACCAGAGCTGGAAGCAAAGAGAGAATTAAATTCATGTCAGATCATAAAAGAAGCTCCATTACTTATATAGCAGAGGTGGAAGAGAAAAACCCAGTTGGCTGAAAAAGATGCTGTGGCCTGCAAGTCTTAGTTAAGTGTGTCTTTGAGGCTGCAATCCCTAGTGAATTCATAATTGGCTTGGTCATTCATGCAAGAGCCAATATCAAGAGCAACACTTGAGTCTCCACGTGGACCCAGCGTGTCCTCCCCCATGTCATCATACACCCTAGTGTAGCCTCACGCAAGCTGGCTTCAAACTCAGAGTCAGTGCTGGGATCATACAGTGAGCACGCCTGGCTCCAAAGGTCTTTCTTTAGGACCCTGTAGAGACATTTCTTCTTTGAAGTACAGCTCTCCATAGCTGTGACAAAATAGCCAAGGAAATGAATTTCAGGTAGAAAAGGGTTTTTTTTTGGGTTCATATTTCAGCAGTTTTAGTTCATGGCTGCCCAATCTGTTGTTACAGTGGTGAGACCATGGTAGCAGGAAGGGTGTGGGGAGGGGCAGAACTGCTCACTTCATGGTGTCTGGGATGGAGGGAGGGAGAAAAGGAGGGATGGAAGTGGAGGGAGGGAAAGAACACAGAGGAATGGAGTGGGAACGAAATATACCTGAGGCCTACTTTCTCCAACTAGGCTAGACCCCATTTCCCAAAGTATGCTCCATCTATCTCCCAGTAATCCACAGTTAAACTATGAATCCATCAATGAATCGAAACAGAGCCAGGACCCTGGCTAGCTATGACCATTGCCACAGCGGGGACCAAAATGTCAACAAGTGAGCTTCGTGGGGGCACTTCAGATCCTGTTCTAGTTAGCTTTCTGTTGCTGTGATAAACACCTCAACCAAAAGCAATTATGGGAGGAAGATTTTTTTTTTTTTTGGTTGTGGGTTACAATCTATCATCGAGGGAAGCCAAGGCAGGAAGTATAGCCAGGCAGGACTGGAAACAGAGGTCATGGAGAAATGTTGCTTTCTGACTTGGTCCCCTGTTCAAATTCAGCTACCTTTATTATACAGCTTAGGCACCATGCTCAGAAGTGACCACAGCCCACCGTGGTGTGCAGACCCTTCTGCATCAATTAGCAATCAAGGAAATGTCCCACAAACACGCCCATAAGCCAATAGGCTGGAGGCAATTCTTCAGTTGTGATTTTCTCTTCCCAGGTTGACAAAAACTATAACAGACCCAGACCATAATAACTGTAACAGTTAAACCTCCAGGAAGGAAGACCTCAAACTAGGCCCAGCCGGCTTGTGAGAGGACAACTCCACCCTCTCCAATCCTGAGTGAGGAAAGAAAGGCAGGCATGGTGCCCTCCTTATCCGAATGACAAACATATCATATGGGTCTGTGGCTTCTCCTGGGTTCTTCTGACCGCAGAATCTTCTTTTGGTGACTCAGCCAGTAGTCTTATAGGATTTAGGTATTTTATAGGAGTTAAGTCCTAATAAATATAAGTGTATAAAAATAAAAATTTGCTGTTACAGAGCGTTATTTTTTTGTTTGTTTGTTTGGTTGGTTGGCTTTTCGAGACAGGGTTTCTCTGTGCAATAACCCTGGCTGTCCTGGATTCACTTTGTAGACTAGGCTGACCTCAACCACAGTGCCCTCAAGCAAATTAGAAAAGCCACTCACTGTATGTGACATTAGAATCCTTGGGGAAGGGACAGTGGGCTCCTCGTCATCCTCTTCTCTCTTTTAGACAGTGTATAGTCAACACCACCAAGTGGGGTAGCCTTGATTTAGGTTTCAGGAAATGGGCTCAAACCAGCTAGAGTTAAAACAAGTTTACCTAGCACTTCCCTTACAAACCACATCCTCTTTCCAGCACCAACCGTGCCTCTCAGGTTGCCATCATTCTAAATAAATTGGTTATGCCACATATCTCTCGACATGCCATTTGTTCCTTTTTGAGGATGAGTTTCTGTAAGGGATTGTACATCATCTTCAATGCATAGCAAACAGACATTAAAAAGCCTGTGATGTACACAAAGGTGCTGGAACAAAGACACTCATTACCACGCTGTGTGAAAGAAAAGATCCAGATGAATGTTTGTAGATAGGGAATTGCTTCAGTAAGTTATGGAACATCTTACAATGGGACACAAAGCCATTAGAAATAATGAGGGCACCACAATATAGCCATTTAGAATCATGTACTATATAAGAATGCACCTAAAAATGTTGTCATTTGTGTGTGTATGCCCATGTGTTTGTGGGCAGGTGTGTGTGTGTGTGTGTGTGTGTGTGTGTGTGTGTGTGTGTGTCTGGTTTGTCTGTACTTGTTTACCTATATAATCTCTCTGGAATGGGACTTCTAGACAGAGTGAGCAATGCTGTCTTCAGATAGGCCAGAAAGGTTTTGTGAGGTCAAAGCAGCAACAACAAGGTAGCACAGGGCTGCAGGGAAGGCTGATGGTTATTAAGAGCACTTACTGCTCTTCCAGAAGTTCCAAGCTCAGCTCCCAGTCCTGTATCAGAAGCTTACAACCGCCCGTGACTCCAGTTTTAAGGAACCCAGCCCCCTATCCTAGCCTCCATAGATACCCACACACATGGGATTTGTACAGATGAATACATGTGTGCATAAATACAAATAAAACCTCACTTAAAATGGAGCTCTGGCCAGGCATGGGTGTGCATGCCTTTAATTCCAGCACTTGGGAGGCAGAGACAGGTGGACCTCTGTGAGTTTGAGGTCAGCCTAGTCTACAAAGTGAATCCAGGACAGCCAGGGTAATTGCACAGAGAAACTCTGTCTCGAAAAACCAACCAACCAACCAACCAAACAAACAAATAAAATGAAGCTCTGTAACAGCAAATTTTTATTTTTATACACTTATATTTATTAGGACTTAACAAACTCCTATAAAATACCTAAATCCTATAACCTAAAACCTATAATCTATCTAAGAACACCCTAATACCTATCTACAAACACCTAACTATGGCTATTTTAACTTTATTAAAAGGATATTAATATTCTTAGCATAGGTCCGTGCAGGATGACTTGGTTTTATGGCAGTCCCTTTCAAAGCTCAGTGTCCATTTGGGCCTGACTTTGCCAATTCGTATGGCCAATTTTTCCAGAGATAATTTCAACCTCTAAATTGTGGCTGGTTTATGAGATGGGTCTAATTTAACCACCAAACTTGAACTCAGTTTCCTGCATCAGCTGAGACTCACCTCCACAGTCTCCTAGACCCATGAAGGCCTAGAGCAGCTTCCGAGCGGCTTCTGAACTCTGCCGCTTTGCTGCCAGCCTTAATAGGCTGAATCATGGCAAAGGGTCTTTCTTGGGCTAATTTGCAGTGGAAAGTTTTTCTCTCTTGGACTCCACCTTTCAGTTTATGACCCTTGTGGCCTAATGGCTTGAGGATGCCATACCTTTCTGTGTGCTTCTCCAGTGTGTCTTCTCAGCTCGCGAGGGCAAGAGGAAGAGAGCAGCCATGTGGAGTTTTCTGGATTATATATCGCATTATCTCGAGATCCTTGGCAGTCTCGAGACTTCACAAAGACTCTAGCGATGTCCAGCAGTCCTGTTGCTTTTCATTGCAACCGACGTCATTTGCATGGCTTTTGAGGTTTCCTAGCCATGCCCCTTCAACAGGGCAGTTTGTGTTTCCATCTCAGCCACCTCAAAGGATGACAGGCCAATCCTCTATGTGCTACCAGACGATGCTAAGCTGAACTGTATACCAATTTCACTAAGGAGGCCCAACTTCCACCACAGAGCTCAGCTGGTAGAAGCACTGGGTTCAGACCTCAGCACTTTGTAAACTGGGCATGGTGGTTCAGACCTGCAATTCTAGCACTTTGGAAGTAGGGGCAGGAGGATCAGGCCAGCCTCAGCTTCATAGTAAGTTGGAGGTCAGCTGGGTTATGTGTGATCGTGTATCAAAAAACTAAAAGAAGCTTCTTGCAAAACAAGGAGGAATTTTTTTTTTCCTCCTTGTTGTAACCATTTTGTATTTCACCCTTTCAAACTTTAGGCCTGTCTTATTTTGGGAAATGAAAACAATAAATAAAAGTGTTAACAGTTGCAGAACCGGAAGTTCTGGTGAGGTAAAGTCCTTAGTGAAGCATCTTGGTTGTGGTGGGAAGCTACCAGCTCTGGGCCCAGGTGTCCCCTTGTGTTGTCACTCAAGCTGGGAACCATTGCTCAGGAGGCCCTGTGGGCCTTGGGGAAGATACTTCCTTATCACATGCAGGGACAGCTACTATCTGTCTTTGTACTTCATGTTCCAACTGTCCCCTGAATGACTGTTAGAAAGGTGTGTGATACAACTGTCTCCCTGCACTCTTCGAAGAGATGAGGAGGGTAGAAAGACAAGATGGAAGGAGGGAACTAGGTGCCAGCTCTGGACAGTACAGGGTCTCCCGGCACTTGCTATGATAAACACTCTGACCAATGCCAGTTTGGGGAAGGAAAGGGTTTATTTGGCATGTCAAGGTTCATTACTGAAGGAAGCCAGGGAACAGAATGCAGGAACCTGGAGGCAAGAACTGAGGCAAAGACCATGCAGGAATTCAGTTTATTGGTTTGCTCCAGTCCCATGTTCCGATACCTTTCTTATTCTGCTCAGGACCATCTGCCTAGGGACTGGTACCGCCCAAATTGGGCTGAGCCATCCCACATTAATCAACAATTAAGAAAATGCTGGCTTTCTAGCATCCTTGATCAGACAGTATGGCTCTTTCTCTAGTAGCACCTTGTCTAGAGACAGAGACACAGAAGTGATGATTACTGTGGTTTTTGGGGAAGGATGATGCTGGTGGCTGGGAGGGAGGATAGGGAATTCTAGATGTCTAAGTGAGATGTGTTTCTCGAGACCACAGGCTGGCTTCTATGTGTGCACATGAGGAGATGATGAAAGCCCTGGGCGGTTTCACCTGAGTGACACTTTAAGCCTCTGGCCACAGGGACTCCAGCTGTGCAGAACTGGCTTAGGCTGCGGGTTCCTGATGAGGCTCCAATACATCTTCCATGGCTCAGGCTGAGGCCAGAGGCTCTGCAGCGGTGCCTGCATTTCTCCCACAGCGGGGTTTGCAGCAATTATCGCCCGTGATTGATATCACACTGTTTCCTCTTTGATTTACAGAGAGCAAGGTGGCTTGGTGGGGCCATGCGTTCACAACGCAATCATGACTTTTACTTCAGCGCTGGAGACAGGAAGGGAAAGGCCTGTGGCTGGACTGGAGCAGGCAGGCCTTGACCTTTGCTTACTAGAGTGTTAGGGAGATGGCTGAGTAGCAGCCATCTCCAGAGCCACAGGAGTCTCAGGGCTCAGAAGGGAACAGGCTCTACTGTGTTGCTCAGATCCAGTTATTCCTCCTGAAGTACAGAGAGCTGTCTTCACTGTGGCCTCCTAGGAGGGAGTTCAGTGTCCCCATGTTGGCAACTGTGGACCTGTCTTTGTCCTTTCTACATGGCAGGAAGTTGCTGAAGTGGCTGTCCACATCCTTGATGACAGTGCTGTTGTTTATTCTGAGGCTCTCTGGGACCACTCCTTCTCCCCACTGTCTTCCACTTCCACCTACCTTTAGATCCTAGAACAGTGGTTCTCCACCTTCCTAATACTGCGACACTTTAAAGCAGTTCCTCATGTTGTGGTGATCCCCCAACTGCAAAATTATTTTTGTTGCTATTTCATAACTGTAAGGTTGCTACTGTTAGGAATAGTAATGTAAATATCCGTGTTTTCCAACGGTTTTAGGAGACCCCTGGGAAAGGGTCATTTGACACCTCCCCAAAGGAGTCGTGGACCCACAGTTTGAGAATCACTGTCCTAGAGTGAGTCAGGCTGGGAGGGCTGGGAGGCTGAGGTGGGAACACTATTCTAGCATTGGGCCAGCTTGATTGAACAGTGTCCAGGTCATGTACCTGTCTCCTCTTTGTCCCCCTCCTTGTCCTTTTTCTTCCCTGACATGTATGTTTATGTGATGGACAAAGGTCAATGCCAGGTATCTTCCTTGATTGCTCTTCATATTATTTTTTTGAGACAGGGTCATCATTGAATCTGGAACTCATTGACTTGACTAGACTGACTGTTCAATGAGCTCCAGGAATCATCTGCCTGTCTCTGCCATCTCAGGGCTGAGATTACAGGTACACACACATGTGTTCATGGTACATGTGACCATGCCATCTTCTTCCCACCCCAAACATGTGTACTGGGGATACGAACATAGGCTCTCATGTTTACCCAGTGAGCCCTTCACCAATTGAGCTATGTCTCCAGCCCTCTCATTTTTAGTTTTAGAGTGTCTCACTCTATAACCCAGGCTGGACTTGAACTCATGGCAATCCCCCTGTCTCAGCCCCCATTGATGTGCACTTAAAAAAAAATCTGGGCAGCCCAATGTGCCAGCCTGTCCGTTCACAACTTCCCATTCATCTGTTCCTCTGACCTCCCCCTGCTCCGAGTGTGTGGGCACCCAGGTAGCCATGAGTGCAGATGCTGATGGGGCTCGGTAGGGTGTGTCTTTGTGTGATCCCCTGTCTCTCTGCAGCCCTTGGGGGACTAGCCTCTTGGTTCCAGTCCTGGACAGTCTGGCCTTGTGTTAAAGGCGACTTATCCTGGGTAGGTGTGTCATTAAACTAGCCTGTGTTCAGGACTTTACTGAAAGCTGTGGATAGGTTGCTATGGTATTCATTATCACAGCTCCCCATTCCTTTAAAATAAACAAGAAACCAGCCTTTCTTCCAGGGTTCCTCTATGAAGTGACCCCTTACTCTAGCCACAGCGTCATGGGTGTGAGAGTCTGTTAGATACCGGAAGGAAGTAGGCTATACAGAAGATTTTTCCTGGCAGAGCGAGCAAGCATGTGCAAAGGCCCTGAAGAAACAGAACCAACATATCTTGGGAGGACTTGGGGCTTCTGATGGAAGGAAAAAGAGGAGGAGGGAGTACCCGGGCATCAGAAGGCCACGGCACAGGGGTCTTTGATGATCTTGGCCCCCAAGCTCTGGCATGAACTATAACTTCAGGAAAATCAAAGGCACAGAGGTTGATGTGGCTAGGAAGGGACAGGATCTTTGGATCCTGAAACAGTTGCTCTGTTCCCACCTCTCACAGTGCCCTGGGCATCCTCAGGCACAGTGAGAATCTGTGCTCTTGCAGGATCTCGTGCTCCACTAGGCTGGGAGCTGTTTTGGTCCAGCTCTCAGGTTATATTGGGTCTAATCATCACTGTGGTGCAACAAACCTCCCCTGACCCACTGGCTGGGCCTCAGTCTTGGCAATCACGGCCCTGATTAGCACTGAGTTCACACAAGTGGAGTCCTGAGATGATCGAGGGAAGGGTAGTGTCTCCCTGCGTGCTGCCCATCAATCACCTCACACCTAGCCTCTTGGACTACCTGAACTGGGTCCTGTGTCCTGCAAGGACAGAGCCTGATAGGCAGCAGGGACCCAGGGCTTCTAGCAGAAGGTCTAAGTGATACCCCACACTCTGAGATATCTGGAGGGGGTAAGAGCATCTACAGATGGTGGTTGACAGTGATGGAGACCCCCCTTTTCTTTAACACTCAGGTGGGAGGGACTGTGACCTCCCCAGGCCATTGGCTGAAACCTCCACATCATTGTTACTCAGGGTTAAACCTTCTCTCTGCATACACAGTGTCCCAGACATAGATTATGTCAAATGTTTGTTACTGTGAGGCATTATAGTGTTAACTGTGTGTACACTGGAGTGTGAGAGATAACTGGGACATGTTCATCCCAGCAACAATCTCTGTCCCCATGGAGCAACCCTTACCAGCTGTCCTTGTCAACAACACCTTCTTTATTGTTTCTCAAGGTCTGGCTACTTTAGACACATTGTGTAAGTATAATTGTGCAGTTCCTTCTCCTTTAAGACTGAATAATAAGCTGGGCATGGTGGTGCACGCCTTTAATCCCAGCACTCGGGAGGCAGAGGCAGGTGGATCTCTGTGAGTTTGAGGCCAGCCTGGTCTACAAAGTGAGTTCCAGGACAGCCAGGGCTATCACACAGAGAAACCCTGTCTTGAAAAACCAAAACAAAAAAAAGGCTAATTAATATTCCACTATATTGATGTAGCACATTGTCTTCCCAAATTCAGGCCCCAGGATAATCAGGCTGCATCCATGTCTTGGCTCACATGAGTGAGTAAAAACATTTCCAGATTCTACCATCGGTTCTGGATAAATGTCCAACAGTAGATGGCTGGGTCACAGGCAGGCCTGCTTGTGCGTTTCTGGGGAACCTCCATACTGTTTCTCAGGGCAGCTGAACCAATCTACGTTCCCATCGTCGGGTGTACGAGGTTCTCAAGTCTCCAAGTCTTCGCCAACTTTTGTTACGTTCTGACTTCACTTTTTCATAATGACTGCTCTAATGGGGCGAGGTGATGGGTCACTGTGGTTCTGATTTTCACTTTCCTGGTGATTGGTGATCCTGAGTGTCTTTCAGTGTATCTGCTGGCCATTTATGTAGCTTCAGGGAAGTGTCCACTTAAGTTTTGTACCCAGTTTCACAGGGGAGGCTTGATTTTTTTCCCTGTTGAATAGCAGAGGCTGATTATACATTTTGGAACTAGCCCTGATTACTCACAAGATGGGGAGGCACCTTCTCCATCCTGGGAGTGGCTATTCCCTCCGATGACCCCCCACTTTCTATACATAGAGACCCTTTGACATTGCTATCTGATTCATCAGGTGTCACGTTTGTTGTCCCTACCGAGTCAGGTCCAGGACATCATCACATAGTCAAAATTGTTCCTCATCTTTCCAAGAGTGTCTCCTGTCTTCCCCGAGGAGTTTCACGGCCCCATCAGAGTTCATCTTTCATGCTATGCAAGGTGAGGGTCCAGGTTACCATCTGCTCATGGATGTTGAGTTCTCAAGAACCATGTGTTGAAACATCTGATGTTTCCAAGCTCACTCCATCACCTCTGTGAGGCTTTTTTCTATGCTCTCTGTTCTGTCTGCTTGGTCTGTTTGTTTGTTTTCATGTTCACAGCCTCTTGACTTGACTGCTGGGTCTTGGAGTTCTTCCAAAGTCAAGAGTGCAAGGCTTCCCACTCTTTTTCTCAAGAACGTTTTGGCTCTTTGCAGTCCTTTAAGGGTCTATATAAATTTTATTTTATTTCATTTTTTTAGTTCTCCACCCCCCCAAAAAAAGTCTTGTGAATCATTTGAGATTCTGTATGAAATTTATTTTTCTAGTTCAGCCTCCAACCTCCAAAACAAGGAGCTTCATGGGTCCTTTGAGATCCTGTATGAATTTTATTTTATTTTCTAGATCTGTGGGGGGTGGGGTGGGCGGGAAGGGCCTTGTGATGTTGGCAGGGATGGCACTGGCTATTTGGATCGTGTTGGGTAACAGACATTTATTAACACCAGTCTTCCAATGTGAGGCTCCTTTCCACGTGTTTATATTCTCTCTCAGCAGTGTTTGCAATCTTCATGGTTGGACGTCTGGTCTCTCTGGCCAAGTCCCCTCCTAGGTGTGTCCTTCTCTTCACCGCTATTGAAAGTGGGATCATTTCTTAATTTCCTTTGGGGATTGTTCATGTTGCTGTCTCAGAACAAGGCTGTTTTTCATGTGTTGTTCATTCTGCAGCCTCGCTGCCCTTGCTCATCTATCCTGACACTCATGGTAGTATTTGGGGTTTCCCTGTGTAAGAGCGTGTCATAGGCAAATGCATCTTACTCCTAGCTCCCTCTGCTATGGTGGCAGAAGGAACATGGTGCAACCTCAGTATTCTCCCTTGTGCCAGACCTTGTTCTGTGGCTTATTATGGGGTGCGTCCTGTGGAAGGTCTGTTGCCTCAGGAAGAAGGTGTGTTGTGGTGATGTAGGAGGCACTGTATCCATCTGGACAGCAGTGTCTTCCTTTCTTCTGTTTCCTGTGGACTCTCTAGCTGCCCTCCTGTTCTTGTGGGTGGTGCTTCAATCTGCTGCTGGGGTAACTGACCATGAGACCCTCTCACTTGTGCCAAGGACGTTTCATCTGTCAGGGCTTTTCTGGCAGGTGCCGACATAGTCAGACATTACATCTCTTGTCAAATCCTCTCACACCAGGTCCTTCCTGCCTCTTGTGGCAGGCTTTCCGCGGTGCCTGTTTTGTCTGATTCACCAATGGTCACCTCTGCTCTCCTTTTGGTCGTCATCTGTATGGAATACATTTTTCTGTCTTTCCCCTTTAAATCTGTGCATGTCCTTGTATCTAAACTGAATGTCTTTGTGCATGTATACACACAAAGACATTTTAAGAAGACAAAACAAAAGGGGTAGGATATGTAGGT
This sequence comes from Lophiomys imhausi, assembly GCA_907164525.1. Taxonomy (NCBI): domain Eukaryota; kingdom Metazoa; phylum Chordata; class Mammalia; order Rodentia; family Muridae; genus Lophiomys; species Lophiomys imhausi. Next base: position 2,015,494 of record CAJQZJ010037421.1, read on the forward strand.
AAAGTGCTTGCTGTGCAAGCCTGAGGACCCAAGTTCGAATCCACATAACCCATGTAAAAGCAGACACAGTAGAACACCTACATTCACACTGCTCCTAGAGCATGATGGGAGTCAGACAGGAGCATCCCTGGAAGTGCCTGGTGTACACAGCAGCAAATAAGACACCCTGCCTCAAACAGGCAGACAGTGAGGACTTACACCCAAAGTTGTCCTCTTACCTCCACTTATGCACCAGGACACTCATGAACCCTCACTTACACCCCCTACAATAATTATATGTAAATCTAAGATGGAAATAAAAATTTAAAAAAATAAATAATCCTGGCAGTGGTGGCGCATGCCTTTAACTCCAGCACTCAAGAGGCAGAGGCAGGCAGGATTTCTGAGTCCAAGGCCAGCCTGGTCTACAGAGTGAGTTCCAGGACAGCCATGTCTGGAGAAGGCCTGACTTGAACCACCCCCCCACCCTCCAAAAATTAATGTATAAATAAGTTACCTTCCAGACAGCTTGTGCCTGGGTTTTACTTTTAGTTTATTTCTGTCCAGCTGCTCTGTCTTTAGCTCAGGAGCTTGGTCCTTTTATGGACCTCAAAAAAAAAAAAAATTCAGACAGAAGCACACCAGCTGTGCATAGCCACTGCTCAGCCTTCTGCCTTGTTCCTTTGTCCCTCCCTCCCTCTCTTGCAGCCTCCCTTGCTGTCTTGTTGATTACGTGGGGGACATCCCATGGCCTTTTCTTCTCTGAATCTTCACTAGCACCTGTCACACCGTGGGAACGACATAAAGCGCTTTAGAGTCGTTACATACTGTCACAAACTGCTAACAGTGTGACTTCAGTCACTCTGCCCTCTCTTGTCCCCTCGGCTTTATATCAGCCCATCACAGGTTACAACTCTGTGTTCTTCATGTCCAATAACACAGGGGCATGGTGGCCTCTCAAAGGACGGACCAACAGCCATTCTTTTATTCCTGTGTGTGCGTGTGCGCATGTGTATGTTATACATGCATGTGTGAATCCAAGTTCACATGTGTATGGGTGCGTGGATGTGTATGAGTGCAGATAGTATGTCTACAAGTGTACGTGGAGGCCTGACATTGATGTTGGGCATCTTTTTGGTCATTCTTTACTCTATTTTCTGAGGTAAGGTTTCTATGAACCCAGAACTTGCTATTCCAGCTGGCCTTTGAGAGCTGGCTTGCTCTAGATATCTCCTGTCTCTGCCTCTTGAGTGATAGGATTACAGGTGACTGTCATGTCTGCCCTGATTTTATGTGGGTCCTGGGGGTCCAAACTCCATTCTTACACAACAAATGTTTTATACACTGAGCCAGTAACCCTCCAGTGTTCTGATGGAGTTTCACAGGGCCCCCAGGTCACTTGGGGAACTAGGTGATGGGGACACACTGAATGAGGTAAGGAGGTCGAGTCTTTCCCCTTGGGAGACAGTGCCAGCTCCTGACCGCTCACTGCTTATAGACCTAGTATCCAAACTTCTTAAGCCTTCATTGTCACTGGCATCCTTCAGCACAGGTGTATTCTTTATGTATCAATGTGACACCCCACTCACTCATGTCTTCAAGCTGGGCCTAGCAGCATCAGTAGCCCTGCCCTTTACCTAAAGATTGCATGTCATAGTGCATGGATCAACAAGCAGCTCGAGGCCCACAATGATGATGATTGTGGGAAAGTGGTTATTCATTCATTCATTCGCTCATATATATATATATATACATACATACATATATATATTCATCTCTGCAGTTTTTGTTTAACCATAATGTTCACTCTTCAGATCCCCTCAGAATGGGACTGTGGACTTAAATGTCCCTAGGGATCAGAAAAATGTTGGGGACAGCAGATGCCTAGACATGAGAATAGAGAGGGCTGCATCTCAAGGACAAGAGCAAAACAGCTATAAAAGCCAGCATGTTGGCAGCACCCTGTGTAGCAGGCCAAGCGCCAAGGGTTCCCAGAGAAGGTGAGGCCTCTAGAAGTCACACTGGCCACCAAACCTGGACATTGTTTTGTAGAGAGCCGTTCTCATAAAACCATCCTATGGAACATGAGAAGATGATAGTGGGCTCAGGCTCAAGAACCTTGCTGAGGCATCACGGTCTCCATGGAAACTAGGGTTGAAGGTCTGGATGGGACAAGACAGAGCCCCAACAGAGACACGCCAGCTGCCACTCACACCCCAGCAGCCTGTTGCAATGAGAGAGACAATCAGAGAGCAGGCTAGCGTGATCCTTACTGACACGGGGATTTCTCTGGGAGTCCACTGCACTCTGGAGGCAAATAAATGAAGCCTAGAGCCTAGAGGGAAGCATGACATAGGGATCTCATGTCTTGGTTACCTCAGGTCCTTGACTGGTGGAGCTATGCTCAAGGATCAGCAGAATCTAAACGATGTGGGGAGTGGACAGGGGTGAGTTCAGATGTGGGCTCCGGCTTCCCTTCAGCCTTTATGATGGGGCTTGAAAGATGAAGGTTCTGAGGATGGTGGCCACCAAGACTGATTTCTTGGCTTTGCATAGAGGCGAATCAGCTATGATATGATATACACTTGAGGTCACTACCTGAGATCATTACAACACTACCTGCTATTGCAGCTTACAATTCAATCAACTTGTCGGTCTGTGTTCACAGTGCTCACCACTAACTTGACCTCTTCCCTATTCTTACTGGTTCCCAACTTGGTTTTGTCTTCAGAGTCACACAGTCCACCCCTCAGACTTCCATGGCTTTAAGTCATCTGTCCTTCATCCTTCCATCACCCATTCATCATTTCCAACCCATCCATATACCTATTTGACCATCCGTCCATCCATCCATCCCTCCCTCCCTCCCTCCCTCCCTCCCTCCCTCCCTCCCTCCCTCCCTCCTTCCCTCCATCCATCCAACCATCCATCCCTCCATCTCTCCATCCATCCCTCCATCCATCCATCCATCCCTCCATCCATCCCTCCCTCCCTCCCTCCTTCCCTCCATCCATCCATCCCTCCCTCCCTCCCTCCCTCCTTCCTTCCCTCCATCCATCCAACCATCCATCCATCCCTCCATCCATCCATCCATCCATCCCTCCATCCCTCCCTCCCTCCCTCCCTCCCTCCCTTCTTCCTTCCTTCCCTCCATCCATCCAACCATCCACCCATCCTTTCACTCAACAAAGCTTGAGCTGCTCTGGGCTCTAAAATCTATCAGAACACCCTCCGTTCCCCAGCATTCTCTCCTTCCTGGAGCTCCCCTTTGTGGGAGAAGAAATACCCATCATTGTAATATGAATGAGGAAATGAGACAGATTGAGGGCTCCAGGGTCATCAAGAGTCAGAAGAGAGTGCATGGCAGCATCAACTGGAGACTAGAGCCAGATGGTCCAGACTCTGTGCACCTCTGCAGGAAGAGCAAAAGCACAAGATGGGATGCCATGGGCACAAGAAAGGTTGGGGACCTAGGGTCTTCAAAAGGCACAAGAGAGGAGGCAGCAAAGGTGGCGCCAGGCATTCACTCTGCCCTGAATACTTGAGGACTCTGTCCATCTTCATTCAACAGTCACAGGTTCAGGAGTGAAGGCTACTGGTAGTTGTTTGATAGTAGGTGGCGAGGCAAGCATCCTGCCCCCCTGGTCTCTCCTACTCAATGCATATCACAAAGCCTGAGATGGAGCACTGACCATCACTGTGCTGGGACAACAGGAACCCTATATCGACTTCTGACAGTTGCCTAACACTTCAGTGTACACACACCATCCCCACATGCGACTTTCAGGTTCAGGAGCCACGTGTCTGAGTGACCTCAGCAGCCATGTGAGGGCAACTTCTGTAGAGTCCGAAGAACAACAGTAGACACTGGCATGGTCTTATGTCTCCTTGTTACAGACCATGACAGTCCTCGTTCATTCCCTAGGTGATTACAGCCAATTTTAAATTGTCATCTCCCCATCATAAGGGGTTATTAATTTCCACAAAGTTAATGCACTTTGAATTATTCAGCTTTAAAGTTTTTTCTAACTCCCCCTCTCCATGTATATGTGCACATCCCACAGCATGCCAGTGGCGGTCAGGGGGCTGGTCCACCTTGTAGGGCCCAGGGATCAAACTCATCTCTTCAGGCTTGGCAGCAAGCATCTTTATCCACCGAACCTTCTTGCCAGCCCCTAAACTGCTCTGCTTTAAGCTGCTCTGATATAGTGCCCTCATAAAACGAGATGTGCCTGATTAACCCAAAATGATGTGTGGGGAAGTGCCAGGAATGCCCAGAATATGATATGTGAGATCATAGTTCCATCTCAGTGAGATGAAATTTCTTAGGAGCCGACATCTGCAGCCTGGTGAGAGAGGCCCTTCTGAATTCCACCTGGAATCTCCTTCAGGAAGACAGGTCCAGGGTTCTACCTTGCCATGAGGGGCCCTGCCTGCTTCTCTCATGTGACTGCCCAAGAAGAATGATGGCTAGAAGAGAGGCCCAGATGACCAACCTGAGTGGACATGGCTGTAGTTTAGGCACATGGGACAAAGGGCATCCTGCTCGTATTAGTTAGGGTTCTCTAGAGTCACAGGGAATTTACTGAAATGACTTACAGGCCTGTAGCCCAACTAATCCAACAATGGCTGGCCGTGAACTTAAAGTCCAAGAATCCAGTAGTTGCTCAGTCCCACAAGGCTGGGTGTATCAGCTGGTCTTCAGTATATGCCTAAGTCCCAAAAAAGTAGGTTCCAATGCCAGCAAAGGAATGGACGTGCTAGCAAGGTGAGGGCATGCAGGCAAAGAACAAAACCTTCCTCCTTCCGTGTCCTTTATAGGCTTTCAACAGATGTAACCCAGCTTAAAGGAACGTCGTCCCTCGTCAAAACCCAGATCAGAGATATGTCTGCCTACCTCAAGGTCCAGACTAGAGTGGATTCACCCATTCCAAACCAAGCAGACAATCTCTCACAGGTGTGTTCTGCCCTTCTGGATTGTAGCTCATTCCAGATACAGTCAAGTTGACAACCACGAGTAACCAACACACTGCTTCACTTTACTGGGCTTCTGGGCTGTGAGTTTACAGATTGTACTCCATGGCAGGGGGCTCTGAGTCATAGTCAATTTGAGGAGCATGCTTATGGGCTCCAGATGGCACCTTCTGGAGCTGAGCACCATGGAGGACCAAGTGTCATTTGAGCCCTTTCACCGTCGGTGGTCAGTCAGGAACATCCCTCAGGATAGGACAGTCCAGGTTTATGGTTGAGAAATCTTAGGCACAGAAAGGTTAGGAGTCTGGACCAAGCTGGCCTAGGTGGTCAGAGGCAGTGTGATGTCCACACCCTGGTTTCCCGGGTCTCCACATCCAGTATGCCTTCCAGAAGACCCATCTCTGTGTGATTCCCCATACCCTGCAGTGGGGACCAGGGTCAGCCTACAGTCAGGTGAACTCAGCTGCATGCTGAGCATTGGTGACTGTCTGGGTCACTCTGCTCCCTGGCGGTCCCTCTTCTTGGCTCTCTGTCCTCAGTTCCTTGCAGGAGACTGAGTGCTCCAGTAGAATCTGACTGGGGCCTACGGGGGAAGGTAGGCTGTCTTGTCTCCATGGATTCCGTGGAGCAAGCTTGTTGATAGAGAACAGAAAAACCACACGGGCTTGGCAGATGTTGACATGGGTCATGGGTTCCCTCACTTGGCCCTGGTGGAGAAGCCTCTGCTATACTGGGAACAAGGACACAGTTTCAGGGAGGCGGATCCATGTCCCACTTAGTCCCTTGTCCCTGCACCAAGGTGGCTGCACAGCTGGTGCAGAGGCTCTGGGATGAATCTTTCATGGGGCACGGGTCCCAGGGGCCTCTGCTCCATGTTTCCTCAAGGCTGTCCCTGCTTTGTTGGGTCCTGCCATCTGGGAGAGGAGCCGTTCTTACAGCAAGGGAGGATAGGGATCCTGCTGCTTCTCCCTGTGTCCCTCTCTAGCAGGGTTAGTCCAACCCTGTCTGGCATCACAGGACCCCTTGGTCCTTGCTGCAGGGGACTGTGTTGTGGGAGACCAGCAGCTTATGTCTCCAGATGAAAAAAGGTCTGAGACCCAGGGCAACCCTTAGACCATAAAAGTAAAGACACCAAGATCTTTTAGTATTTCAACACTTAGGCCTTAGCTGGGAAGACCTTCAACTAGCTCATCTACGTTAACCCGACCATCTAGTCCCATCTAGCCATGTGGCTAGCTGTAACTTCCTGGTGTGTTGTAATGTCTAGCTTATGTTGTATCTCTTGACAAAAAATATAAAGTTATCAGGCAGCAGTGTTAATCCCTAACCCACCATTATAAATAAATACACAGACACCTGAGGGAATTTAGCCGGCCTTAACCTGTGACTGAGCAATCCTGTTTCCCCAAACAAAACCCTAATATATACATACATACTCTTTTTTCTTCCCAGAGTTTCTTTCTCCCTCCTGGGAAGTCCTGCCTTCAGCTTCCCTCTCTGCCCAGCTATAGGCTGTCAGCCTTTTTATTATTGTATTGGATTGTTAATTGTATTACAATTGATACAATTGTATCAATTGCTTGTATCCAATTGTTAATTATCTCCTGTCTTCCTATTTGTATGAGTTGGCAATCAAGTACTCTAAAAGCTTTTTGTAACTCTTGCTTCCCCAAAACTTCTTGATAGGTTTTAATAAAATGCTAAGGCCTGTGACTGGTGCAGAGACAGGTAGGTGGAACTAAAGTTTGTGGGCTTCTGGGGGAGGAGAAAGACTAGAGAATAAGCCATGAGGGAAAGAGAAGAGGAGGAGGAAGAAGGCCAGATACCACAGGACAGGTGGAAGAACATAACTCCATGTGGTCTGGAACATTGAAATAGTGTGGAGAAAACAGCCCAAGGGGACGTATGTATATATTAGGGGTTTGTTTGGGGAAATAAGATTGCCCAGTCACAGGTTAAGGCTGGCTAAATTCCATCAGGTATCTGTGTGTATTTTTTTTTTTTTTGTAATGGATGGTTAGGGATTAATGTTGCCACCTGATAACTTTATATACCTACTGGCAATTTTTAATTATTTCTACAGGACTGGCCATTTCTAACCACCCCTCACTCCTACGTGTCCCCTGAAGGTCATAACCAGCACTGTGGGAGCTGAGAGGTGTAACAGAAAACTTTTATTTAAAACACCTATTAGAACTTAACAAACACCTATATCCGATAACTTAATACCTAATACTTAAAACCTAATATCTATAAACACTTAATATCTAAGAACACCTAACCAACCCTATTTTAATTTTCTTTTTTTCTTTTTCTTTCTTTTTTTTTTTTTTGTTTTTTTCGAGACAGGGTTTCTCTGAATATCTCTGGCTGTCCTGGACTCGCTTTGTAGACCAGGCTGGCCTCGAACTCACAAAGATCCGCCTGCCTCTGCCTCCCAAGTGCTGGGATTAAAGGCGTGCGCCACCACCGCCCGGCTATTTTAATTTTCTTAAAAGGATATTAATATTCTTAGTGTAGGTCCACGCAGGGTAACTTGATCTTAGCAATCTGGATACAGCAGTCCCAGCAGGCAGTCCCTTTCAAGCTTAGTGTCAGTTGGACCTAACTTTGCCAGTTTGTATGATCAGTTTATTTCAACCTCTAGATCATGGCCAGCTTATAAAGTTAGCCTGTTCTAAGTGCTAAACTTGAGGTCCGCTTCCTCCATCAGCTGAGACTTATTTTTATAGTCTTCTCAGCCTGAGTATACTGCACAGCCTGAGGCCTTGGCTCTCACCTTGCTTCTGGCACACTTGAGGCCCTAGACGGATGACTTTAATGTACAGTTTTTAAAGAAATTTCTCTCAGCAGGTTCTATGCCATGTCTTCTCTTCCACCCTTCTTAGGCCGGCTTATGGTATATGCCTCAGGCTATTGTGGCCTAAATGCTGAAGAATGGCATACCTTGCTGTACACTTCTCCAGCGTGTGTTGCCCTCCCAGTCAATGATGGCAAGAGGAAGAGAGAGCTGCGTGGAGCTCTCTGGTTTATATATAGCAGTGTCTCGCAATCCTTGGCAGTCTCGAGGGCCCCTACAAGATATCCAGGGGTCCCCTGGCTTCTTTCATCAACCAATGTCATTTGGGGCTTGGGCGGTTTCTTAGCCATACCCCTTCTCACAGAGTTATGGCCTTAACTGGGCTCCACCCATCTCAGTGCCAAGTTCAAGGGACGCCAAGCTCCTCCTTATGTGCTGTGAGATGCTAGGCTGAACGATATGCTAACTAGCTTCTAACACAGAGAGGAGACACTATCTCCATCCCATTAAGAACTTCAGACTGGAAACTGCAGTTGGAGTGAGAGACTTTAGGATTAGGGTCAGGGTCACCCCAACACTTTCCTCTCCCCTACTCTTGTTGTCAGGATCCCATATGAGTAGACAGCGGAGGGTCTGGCCTGGGACCCTTAGTCAGTATGTGAGGGGCAGTGAAACCTTGCTTAGGAGGTCCACCTGACCCTCAGGCTTGCTCGTTACTACAACACAGCACAGCCCACCCTGACTGATACACTCTACCTTCCCCTGAGCCAACACCTGGCCTCAGCTATCAGACAGAACTGTGGGGACAGACAGGAGGACAGCCCAGGGGTCTCATTTACAACACCACACACAACAGTGAGGGGTCAGCACATCCTGGGGTCCCTTGTGAGCAAGGGCTTCCCTGCCCGATGGTGACAAGAGGGTCTATGGAGACAACACTGGCCTTGTCTTGGTTTGAGGGGAGTGTGTTTTTCTTTCTCAGGCATGAGACAGGACATTTCCCAAGCTCTTGATCTCTTTAAAAACTTCCTTCCTCAGAGTGCACACGCCTGGGATGCTCATTCATTTTGTGCCCGGATGAAGTCAGGTGTGGCGTTTCCATGTGGCTGTTCTGATCCATCAGACATTGTGCACATCTCTCCTCTCCTTGTCGGAGAGTTTTAATTCATGAGCTTGTTTCCAGGACTCACGTGATTGGCAGGGAACAGAGAGGTGGCATTTCTGAGAGGAACATTGGAGATCCTTCTGTGTCCTTGTGCCTCTGTCCTGCAGATAGGAAGGAGGCCCTACCCTGATACACAGGACCAGCGTGGTGTGTGATTGTCTCTGCTCATCTGGATCCTCAGACCTGGGCCCTGCATTGCCCTTGGCTTCCACGGCCATGGGGAAGAGGTGGTCTTTGCAGGGAAAGGGCAATCTATTGAGGGCACAGGGGCTTCTCCAGCCTCCTGCAGGGTCTCCCTAGTCTGGGCTCACAGTCCTGTCACCCAGAGGCTGAAGCAAAGAGTGGACAAATACTCTGAGACACCCTAACTCCAGCTTTTAAGAACCTCATCATGCCGGGCGGTGGTGGCGCACGCCTTTAATCCCAGCACTTGGGAGGCAGACGCAGGCGGATCTTTGTGAGTTCGAGGCCAGCCTGGTCTACAAAGCGAGTCCAGGACAGCCAGAGATATTCAGAGAAACCCTGTCTCGAAAAAACCAAAAAAAAAAAAAAAAAAAAAAGAAAGAAAAAAGAACCTCATCACCTCCTCCAATGGCATCTGACCTCCTAGAACAGCGGTTCTCAACTTGGAGGCCTCGATCCCTTTGGGGGCGGGTCGCATATCAGATATTTACATTATGATTCACAAGAGTAGCAACAGTTATAAAGTAGCAATGAAATGACTTTATGGTTGGGATTCAACCTCCCACAACATGAGGACCTACCTGTATTAAAGGGTCACAGCATTAGGAAGGTTGAGAACCATTGTCCTAGAACATCCCACAAACTTCCACACAGTACAATTGTCTAAGTAACTGTAGCAAACCTAACTCTGGCCAGCAGAGGAGCCTCAGAAATGGGGGAGGGCTCCAGGGACAACTCGATGATGGAGCTGACCAGACCACATGGAGCCTGGGCAACCTGAGTGGTGACATCCAGCCCAGGGCACAGCAAGCATCCTCTGAACTTGTTGTCTGGAGTCCCAGCAGCCCCTGCTCTGGACCGGGAACAAGCCTGGGAGAGGGACTGTCCGCCATCTGTGTCTCTCAGCTGCCTCAGTCCCCTTTGTTTCCCAGGGCACAGGCTTCCCATAATGAAAATTAAAAATGTAATGCTAAGTGTGAATTTTAGTATTGGCCTTTATTTTATTTTATTGTTTTCTGTTTCGAGACAGGGTTTCTCTGTACAGCTCTGGCTGACCTGGAACTTGCTCTGCAGACCAGGCTGGCCTCGAACTCACAGAGATCCACCTGCCTCTGCCTCCTGAGTGCTGGGATTAAGGGCATGCATCACTGACTGCCATCCAACTATATTTGATGACGGCCATCTAAATCCAGATATAAGATCATTTCCTTCATGTGATAAATCACCTAAGAGACATTTGATTCTGCTGGAGGGTGACTGAAGGTAGCCAGACAGACCTTGACCTGGAGGAGGAGCTCTCAGGGTCTGGGGTGTGGGTGAGGTGAGTAAAGGCCCATAGGAGGGGAGAGTGTGACCATGACCACAATAGCCACAGCCTCAGCCTCCTCTCTAAGACCTCGACCGACCCTCTGTCATCCTGCCTTCCCAGCACCCCAGCGAGTCAGGCTCAGGGCTGCTCAGTGAAGGCCATTTCTGAGTGCCTGACAGCCAGTCCACATCATCGCCATATTCTGTATTCACAGACATCACTATGATGCTGGCTTGTCACAGAAGACAGTGACCCAGGCTAGGAAATCAGGAGGCTGTGACTTGGGATCTGCAAGAGTCCAGGGACTGGTGGGTAGCATCTCCAGCACCGTTGTGTGTTCAGTCTGCTCCACAAGACCCAATATATCCATCAGGCTTTAGGAGGCAAAAGGCAACTGGACGTTTGCTGGAATCTGCCATCACAGACCACTCCTCAGATCCTGCCTGTGTGAAGAGCTTTGTCTTCTGGAGGTGGCTGAGTTGTGTCTCCTCCCACCCGTGACCTCACCATGCAGAGCTCCACAGAATCCCAGCCAGAGGGCTCCCCATGACCTTATACAGATCAGCAGGGCCCAAAACACCCCAACTCAAAGCAGTCTGGGGACAGGCATTAAAATGGAAATTGCTAGGACAAAGGCTTACTTAGATTGCCACTCTACATCCCTCTAACAAACCTGCACTGAGTTAGCCTGGAAATCTCCACTGGTTGTGGGCAGGCAGATGGAGACACAGGTGAGAAAACTCATTTCTAAGCACTGTGGGGACAAAAGCATTATTCCACCCTCTTGGACTCAGTATCTGGAGACAAATTAAGCTGACAAATAAGATAACCGGAGAACAAGTCCTCCCCCACCCCACCCCTTTAAGGGGATCACCGAAACAAGCAAACATCCAAATGCACAGCAAGGTTTGCTGGCTTAGATACAGCTGGGTGGTGGTGTGGAGGGCAGAGAGGTATTTGAGAAAACACAGAGGCTCTGCCAAAGATCAGGGGCCCTCAAGAAATGGATCAGCATGGTGGCTAGAACTCTGAGTGGGATGAGGAAATATGGATTCCCCAAACGAGGACTGATAGGTTAGCTCCACTGATGAAATAAGCCAGTTCAAGCCAAATTAAAAAGAGAAAACAAAAACAACAACAAAAAACCAGGTTCATTTGTGAATGGGGCTCCTGGGTGAGTTCGCCAGCCTCAGGGGATGAGACCAGAGAAAGTCACACCCTGACTATGGAGGGAAGGTTTTTATGGATTGTAATAAAAGGAAAGTGATGTGTCTGCCACAAGCTGGACTTGTGCCCAGATACGGGCATCTGGGGCGGGTGTGGGGGCAGGGGACTTAGATGGTTGGCAACTTCAGGTTAAGGGGTTGGGACAGCTGTCAGGAATGCGGAACTGGACTTTTTGGCACCTTTTCCTGTTCCAAGGTTTTCCAAGCAGGTGGGGTTGGAGGGAGAGGAAGATGGGATTTACCAGACCATGTGGGGGTTTGGGGGCAGCAGGGGACTCCAACCGAACAAGGACCATGTTCCCAGCTGTCATAGTTACTTCTCCAGTAGCTGTGGCAAAACATTCTGACAAAAACAACTTAAGGGAGAAAGGGTCTATTTTGTTTCACTGTTCAAGGATGCTTCTTATCATGGTGGGAAGTCACAGAGGAGAGGCAAGGCCTTGAGGCTTCTATTCTCAAGAAGTAGAGTGACAAATGTTTGTGCTTAGCCCCCTGTCTCCTTTTTATATAGCCCAGGAACCCAGCCCAAAGGACTGGAGCTGCCCAAAGTGGTTGGGTCTTCCAATGTTAATTAACCAAATACAGATAATTCCCCACAGGCATACCCAGAGACTCATCTCCTTCCAATCTCAGAAAGTTGGAAATGGCAATTAATCATTATACCAGCCTTCCTCGTGGCCTCCTGTGATCAAATTGACTATTTCTGGCCAAGGCTCCATGAGCAGAGGACGCTTACATAGGAAGCAGTGTTCCTTTAGGGGTGGGAAGTGGGTAGCCCTATGAACTAAGAGATGCATGGACACAGTAATAACAATAATTGGTATATTTCAAGAAGCATTTATGATGGACCCTGATGTCACCAAGTCGCCTGTTCCTGGGATGAGGCACTATTACAATCGATGTCACTACCATCATCACCATCATCACCATCATCACTGTTAGCATCAGCATCACCATCATCATTACGATTAGCATCATTATCAATATTATCACCATTATCATCACTATCATTGCCCTCATTGGCATCACTAACATTATCACTGTCATCAACGCTATCACCATTACCTCCACCATCATCACCATCATAGCTGTCAACAACATCACAGCCAACACCATCATTACCACTACCATCACCATCACCACCCTCATCGACACTCTAACCATCCCCACCATCGTCACCATCATCGCCATGACTAATGCTATCATCATGAACATCATTACCACTATCACCATCACCACCATCGTCAACATCAACACCTGTTTGCAGACTCTCCATCCCCTATAGGGTTGAAGCTGGAGCATGGTGACCTACCCCTCCTCTTCTTATCCTTCCATTTCTTCTTCCTTTTTCTCCTTTCCTTGCTGTTCTTGGACTTTGACTTCATAGTGGCTTTCACAAACTATTTATGGATTTCTAGAAATGAGATCTATGTTGCAATGAGGAGGGTGGATAGCTGCTTCCTGCTAGGCTTTCTATTAGAGTATGTGGCTGGTCCCTCCTCCCTTTTGCTCAGCATCTTTGGCTCTCTCAGGTGAGCTATGCAGGCATCTCACATACACCTCACAGTGTAGTAAGGATTGCTCACCCACATTCATGTCTTGCTGCTCTTTTAAGTAAAATCTTAGTTAATTCTTGAATTGGCTATTTCTAATAAGGAAGAAATTCTGTGTTGTGAATTTCCCTTTAGGTCCTTGCTGTTTGTGATGTTGGTTAACTCAGCTTTTTCTGTGTAGATAGTCACATATTGTGTACATGTTGATGGGCGTGTTTCTTCCAGTTGTGTTTATATTATTTATTTTTTGTCCTATGCAATTTCTAGAACCTTTCCCAAATGTCTCTGACTGTGACACCTGGCGTCTTTACTGTGCTCCTGACTTCAGCGGGTGTCTCTGATAGCCAGCTATGTGAATGTCTGTCTCTCCCAGTTCTGGGAACATCACACACTGATAATGCCCTGAATTTCATTTACACTTACTACCACAAAAAGTTTTAAAAGTCACACCCAACTTCCAGTGATGAGAAAAGAATGGTGGAAAAATTCACCAGGACTGGGCCAGTAGGTTTAGAATGTGTCTATGGCATCCTTGTACTTCATATTGACTCGTTGGCCTCTATGGCATGTGTTGGACCCACTCCTTGGCCTCACTTTCCAGGCAAGGCCACAGCCAACCCCTCTGAAGATCTCAGAGCCCTGTGCAAGGTTGTACTCATGCAGGTCTGGTGGATGTGAATTTATCCATGACCCCATCTCATGGTCCTCTTGTCACCAACCTCACAGTCTACAGATCTGAGTGGAGTCAGGTGCTGTTGATGGCAGAGGAGCCACACCTTCAGGGTGAAGTCACATTTCCCAGCTCCCTCCCTCAAGTATCTTCTAGGTGGGCATCATTGTGCATCTGGAGTGTTCCCACTTTTATGGGGGGATTATGGAGGCCTGCAAATAGACAACCTGAGGCTCAGAGTGGTCTCTGTGTGCTTTGCAGCCTGCCGGGGATATGCACATTGTTCCTGGGTTGTGTCCCTTCTCATTGCTCAGGTCTCTGATGTGTCTTTAGCTGACATCCAACCTGGAGCTGCTTGAAGGAGGGATCCTGTCTTTGACTCTCACTGTCCCACTTGCCCAACCCTCTCTGGGATGTCCATCAGGATCCCAGTGCCCCTCCTTGTGACCTGGAAGGTCCCCATGGCTGTTGCATGTGCAACTGGTTCTGGGTGCAGCTTCCTAGCTTCAGTCCCTTGCCCAGTCATCAGAGACTCCTTGGATCTTGCTGAGGCAGGTGCAAGTTTAGCAGATTGGAGTGAGATCTTGTACCCCACAGGCTCCCTGTGAGGCTGCTGGTCCCTACAAGACTGATCAGTAAGAGCCTAAGAAAGGAACTCAGTCAGCTGCACAGTGGAAACCTGTGGCATATTGGTACTCCAAGCCTTCAGGACTCATGGACACCATGTGGTACAGCCTGGGCTTCATGGTACCTCCAAATTTCCTAGGCATCCTTGTGGGTCTTAGGAAGAGGAGCCTCCTGAATCTCTCATATTGCTTACCCAGAGACCCTTGGGCCTAACCAGAACCAGGCTTGGTGAGTCCTAATAGTTCAGCAGGCAGAGCCCAAGACCAAGTCCTAGCAGAGTACACAGGGATATCTGATACCCACAGCCCAGGAAGCCCCTCTGGCCCTGATCCTATTAGGGACAGTATTGAGGTAGGAAGTAGTTCAAGAGAGCAGGCCTGTTCCCTTCTAGATGCCACAGACCCTGGAACAATTTTTGTTTATGGTACAGTCTTTTGCCTATCTAGACTCAGATGAGAGAGAACTAACTCCCCTTTATCTGGGCTCAGGGAAGGGAGAAGAGGAGAGAGCACAGAGTGCTCTATGCAAATTAAATGTAGATGAGCAGGCCTTATAGGCTCTGGATGGCTTGTTGTCCCTGGCCACCTTCCTTCTGGGTAATGAACCTGCAAATATCTCCATTGCTCATTCAGTTTCTGGGGAAAGCAGCTTAGCTACCAGAGCTGTTTTGGGTTCCAGCAGAGGGAGGCTGGGACCCCCACATGTTCCTTAGGGGTGAAGGATATATATATATATGTAAATACTCCTGCTGAACTTCAGTATGTATCACATGCCAAAGTCTACTCTCCTCTGGGATGCCTCCATTCGCCAGTGCAAGACACAGGAAACTCACTGTGGGACACAGCAGATGGGACACTGGGCAGGAGTTGAAAGATGGAGAGGAAACCTCGGCTCTGCTGATAAGCATCCATCTAACCATAAAACAAGTGGGAATGAGAATGTGACATCCTTGTCCCTCACTGAGCTTCTTGGTACAGTGTCACTCTCCCGACTAGTTTATTGTCAACTTGGTACAAATTAGAGTTATTTGGGAAGAGGGATTCTCAATTGAGAAATATCTCCATAAGATAATCCTGTAGACAAGTCTGTGGGGGCATTTTCTTCATTAGTGATTGATGGGGAGGGCCCAACTCATTGTGGGTGGTGCCATACCTGGGTGGGTGGTCCTGGGTACTGTAAGAAAGCAGGATGAGCAAGCCATGGGGAATCAAGCCAGTGAGCAGTGATCTTCCATTACCTCTGCATCCGTTCCTGCCACTAGGTTCCTGCCCTGCCTGAGTTCCTGCTCTGACTTCCTCCCAGGACGGACTGTGATGTGGAAGTACAAGCAGAATAACTCCCCCCTTCCCCTCACGTTGCTTATAGTCATGGTGTTTTATCACAGAAAGAGAAACCCCAACTAAAACAGTCACCAAGACAACACAGTAGAATGCCAGTTGGTGGTGAGAATTAGTTTAGGGGGCTGAGCTGGACCAAACTTATGGGAAAAACACAGAAGTAAATGAAAAGATTAAAGGGGACGCTTAGCAGGGACCACAGGCAGGCTGAGATCTAAGCAATGGACAACAGCAGCAGAGTGATGACGACAGGCATGCAGGGTGGTGAGAGATAGAGTGATTATGGCAATGATGAAATGCTGATGACGGGGATGCAAGCAGACATCTTCACATAAACATCACCCTCTAATGAGTCTTGTTGGTGCTGGATTGCTGGACTCCACCTGCTCCATTCTGCAGAGGTGGAGTCAACACAGCGGGAGGCGCCATCTCTCAGGAACAAGTCCCTCATCTGTAAGGGACCCTGTCCAGGGCTCTGGGTATTGCCTGGTGGTCCCTAGGAACTCACCATCCCATCGATGATCTTCTGAAGTGGGGACCGTTCCATCTTTGTTTGTTATTGATAGCGACAACACACCTTAATTCAACACCCTTATTTGACCCCAAGGGGGATGGCTTGGCTCTCCCAAGGAGGGCAGTAGGTGGCCAGGAGTTCAGTATTCTGATCTCTTTTTTTCCTCTGGGGCCATGCAGCCTCCAGGGCAATGCTAGCCTCAGACATCTCCTCTCTGGGTTCGCACCTGTGTCCACACCTACCTTGGGTCACATACAGTGGGAAAGGCCAGCTTCTCTCACTTAAAATCTCCGGGCATGTGAAATCCCACCCCTATCATACTGGGGATGGGGCAGTGTGTTGATTGTTTAAGAACTGGCCCTGGACAGGAAAGGATCTTAAACTCTAGGAAGGATGCGTGCTTACGGTACTGGAATAGGTATTAGTGTAAAGGCTGCTGGGTAGAATTCACCCTAAAAGCTGACTGCTTTGTTGTGCTGAGGAGGGGCACATCCTAACAGTGGAGAGACTCGAGGCTGCACAGCATAGGATATGCAGGCAGTGGGATCCCCATCTGGCCTGGGCTGTTACCACTGGTTGCATTGTCCTTGAAGGTGCCAGTCTCTGGGTCAGGAATCAGCTGAAGAGACACCTGGGGCGTGAAGGATGCTTTCCATGGGCTCTCACCTTCCTACCAGAACCTGCCAGAGGCTGAGGCTCTCCATGAAGCTGCAGACAGTGTTGTAAAACTGTCCCTGAGGATAAACTGAAACACAGAGCTGTAAAGTCTGCAGGGAAACACACACCATAAAGCAATTAAAGTGACGTCCTGCATTTGGTCTCAAGGATGGGATGGATGAGGACCGAGGAGGACATTTATCCTTTACAATAAGCGTCACTGACAATTAAAAATTAATTCACCAAGTTGCAGTCAGCTCCTGGGGACACATCTAAATCATTTGTGCTGTAGGGATCTGTTAGTCTAGGACTCCACCCTGATCTGCACAGGGTGGATCTGTCCTGGACACTGGAGGCTGTCTGAGGCTGCCTAAGGTCCATGTATCCTACAGAGACAGACAGATAGACAGACAGACCAATATAGCCCAAGGTTCCTGGTCCTGTGTCCAACACAATCCTTTCTTAAAAGGCTGTTTTTTGGGCAGGCATAGAGGAGGTTGGGCTTAGATTCGCCAGGTTCTTATCTCAGATTCTTTGCCTGGGGTAGAGAGACAAGAAGGTTTGATAAAGCTCCATGTGAGACTACCCCTGCCTTGGTCTGTGATGGGACCAAATGCCAACCTGTGTGTTCCATGCTTGATGCTGACTCTCATCTGATGGGGTCCACCATGCTCCATCCTAACTGGCTCACACTCCATTCTGCATGTTCCATCTTGATTGGCCCAGGTTCATTTCACTTGCCTATCCATTCCATTCTGATTGGTTCATGTTGTATTTTGACAATCTAGGAACCTGAGGAGTATTATCCCAAACAGCATGTCCCACAGACCTGGAAAGAGTTGGGAATCCAGTCACCTCTCACCTCTTTGCATCTTATCCCCAGAGGAGAGACTCTAGGTAAAGCAGGAATATGGCATCCATAAACCCATGGGGACCCTTCAACTATCCAGGGAAAAAGGGCTCCTGAGGATCAGGCTGGGATCTGAGGGGGAAGTTCATATTCTCCTCAAACCTGAGGCTCCCTTTACTGACACTCCTGCCTATGGCTTTTCTGCTCCAGGGGTGGCCCCTTCTTCTTGCCATTTGGGGACAGACTGTGCAGTCCTGGGATCTCATTCCAAACTTGATTTGTAAGAGCCAGATGGCGTGTTCCCTGACTGTCTTCTGAAGCTGAGATCTCCCATGTTCCATTCAAGGGGCAGCTTTCCAGAGTCTCCCTGGAGAACCAGGCTGGTTCTTAGAACCTAGCAAGTCAGCTGCCCAGGAGTGGGACAGGAGAGCATGGTCTACTTCAGCTGCACAATGCCAGAAACCCCAAAGCTGGAGCATTAGGTGAACCCTTAGGGAAAAGAAATCCTTCAGGGAGGGTGCAGCCCAGGCTCAAGGACCCAGCAGCATCAGAGCTGTTTGGTTCCATTATCTGTAACACAGGCTGATGATCAATTCAATATAAAGGTGTGCTGGGTGGGTGGAGCACAAGATTGCAGTCTTGGGAACTCACATAGACAGTGATTAGAATCCCATGCCAGGACTCATCACAGGGAATAGATTCATTTCTTCCCTTGGGGTTCCCAGATACCTTTGCACAATGGACCTGAATGAAGGGAATGAAGCTTATCGGGGCCAGTGGATCAGCAGGATCTCAGTCCTGCGATGAGTGAGAGGAGAAACAGACTTCTCTGAGAAGGTTTTCAGTGAAACAGCTGTCTTTATATGGGGCGAAGAGGGCTGTATAAACCTTGGGAAGTGGGTAGGGGTTTTCAGGTGAGTGTATATCATTGGCTGAAGCTGAGGTGCTGAAAATGCTTCATTTTCATGAAGAGGAATTCCAGGTACTTACTGGACATGCTCTTATATAGAGAGAGGAAGTTAAACCTGTAATCTGGCCACCAGGCTATGGCACTACCTTAGAGGTGGCAGAGGTGGGGGGTCTCAAGACTACATGCACGGGGGCATGTGGGCCCAGAACAGGGAGGGAACAATCCTTATTTCCGCCATCTCAAGATGAGATTTCTAGGGTTAGGACACTTCTGGACCTCACTCTTGCTCCAGGCTGGTTTCCCCCAGTCTCATAGCTTACTTGCCCCACAACCAACCCTGGGCCTTCTCATGCCACCTGGAGTCAACTTAGTCAGTAGTAGAACACACGACTGCAAGAAACCTAGCACCCCAGCTCCCTCCCAGATCAACTAGTCTCAGACAGAGTCTGCCATTTGCACTCATGATGATTTGAGAACTAACTTTTGACTTGTGACCCAGAGGCATCTAGTTCACATGAGACCTGACCTCTTGGGACTTGTCAGTTCTCTGCTCCCTCAGTTGCCCACACTCACGACTCTATCACTTGCTTATGGTCCTGGATGACTTGGGCAGCTGGACATTGACCTACGTGTTCTTATGGCTCCCCTCTGCTCTGGGGCGGGATGCTGCAGCCTCTAATTCTGCCCTGCTGGTCTGTTTCACGGGTGCCCGAGCTTTGGACTACCTGATCTACCTTGTATCAAGTTGACATAAAACTAGCCAGCACAGTGTGTAAGCAAGTGTCTTTTGCCTGCATAGGTCAGCAGAGAGTGTTGGATCCCCTGGAACTAGAGTTACAGGAGGTTATGAGCCACCATCTGGGTGTTGGGAACTGGACCTGGGTCCTCAGCAAGAGAAACAAGTCCTTTTAGCCTTGAGCCATCTCTCCAGCCCCAGAGCAGTGACTTTCATTGACATCAGTCTGCATCTTAGATCAGCTTTGTGGCTCTGGAGAGAGGGGGGGGGGAGGAGTTTATTGGTGTGAGAATGTTGTTTCCAGCCCCTCCTCGACAGAAAAGCCCAATTATGGCTCCTGAAGGCACTTCAGAGTGTGATAGTCCCCAGGCCCCTAGTAGAATCTGGGGAGCAGAGTAGAGGCAGCTAGGATTACACAAGTCCTCCAAACCTGAGAGGGAGGAGCTGGACCTCCAACTCAGAGGATCTGGACCTGACCTTGACCCAGTGAGCACCCAAAACAATCCTGAAACACTTTAGAATGCTAGTATTCTGGAAAGTGCTAGGACCTGAAGATGTGGTGGCCACTGGAGAGACCACGATTCCAGAGGAAAACTGTGAGTTGGGGCTGGTGAGACTCCTTCCTGGGGCCAGAAATGCAGATGCCAGCACCATACTGACACAGAGACAGTCCACAGCCTGCACTGACATCAGGGACAGTAAAGGCTCTCCTGGCCTGGTCACCCTTCACTCCTTCATCAACCGTGAGTATCTGGGATGATTTCTGGTATTAACTGTTATTATTTATCACGTGTTTGCTTGTCAGGCCATTGGCCAGAGGAAAGAAACTTTTCACCATGCATCACCTTCAACAGTTGATCAAAAATGACCTGAGACCTTCTGTGAAAACCACCTCCAAATGTATCAAGGGCATTAGGTAGAATTCCAGACTGTGATTTCTCAGAGAGACAAAGGAGCCATTTTCGTGACCTGAAAATGGGGAGGCTGAAAGCCGGCCTGAGCCCTGGAGACAAATCGGTCAATTTCATCAAAGTTAAAATCCTTTGCTCTGCAGAGGACACTGTTAAGAGAGTGACAGGCCAGCCACAGCTGGCAGGAAGCATCTGCAATTCATATGTGACAATGCACTTGTGTGCAGAACATAAAAATAACCTCAGATGCAACGACAACCAAACAAAGTCCCCAGTGTTCTTTAACTGGCAGAAATTTCATACAGACATATTTCCCCCCAGTGTACAAGCAGCAAATGCGCAAGGGAAGAAGTGCCCAATTTCAATAGTTATGAAGAAATGGAAGGTGAAGCTGCAAGTGGGGCCTCACACACTGATAGTGTTAGAAGACAACCTGGTAGAATCTAGGATCACGTGATGGATCCTGGGCTTGCAAATGGGGGTTATTTAGAGTATATTAGCTGATGTGGGAAGACCCTCCCACTGTGGGTGGCACCATCCCATGGCTGGGATCCTGGATTGGGGACAGGTGGAGAAAGGAAGTTGGTCGGCAGCATGAATTAATCCCTCTGTTTCCAGAGTGTGGATGCAATGTGACAAGCCATCCTCCTGCTCTGGCCACTGTACCTTCCCTGCCTGCTTTCATGGCTTCCTCATCATGATAGACTGTGTCCCTCTATAACTGTGAGCCCCCAAGATCCCTTTCTGTCTTAGGTTGCTTTTGTTTGTATTTTATCACAACAGTGAGAACGTAACTAAGACACAAATACTCATTAGGATGTCTATTTATATTTTTATTATATTCATTCATTATTTATTTGTGTATGTTTTATTTATAATAATTAACAAAATTATTATTTATTTGTGTGTTTCTTTCCACCGCATGTCTCAGGGACTGAATCCAAATCCTTGGGCTTGGCAGACAGTACCTTTACCCATTAAGCCATCTTCCTGAATTTTATTTTAAGAGATGAGAGGAAGAGGATGGGTTAAACACCTCCCATGAGTCATAGCTCAAGGTCACTCACACTCAAGAGGAATAAAGATGGGTGACGATTACATTGACCTCCATATGGATAAATGCTCCTAGCTTCATTAGTGGCTACAGACCCTGGAATCAATCTGAATGTCCCTTGGACTGTGGCTAGACGTGGACTCGTGGCCCCGACCACCCAGCAGTCATGGCTGAGCATGCAGTAGGGCTGCTGGTAGAGGCAGGGCAGTGTAGATAAGTCTGCAGTGAGTTAGGACAGCCAAGGGAACGTGAGCTCAGACTGCACAGGCTCCATTCCATGTCCTGATGCCCTGGACAACTGGGGTCAGAGCATAGTGCAGGTACCAGGGCTGTAGCATGTGGGGCACAGCACGAGTAGATGGATTTGGGGCCATAGGTCCATGCTGGAAGGGACCCAAATGGCTGCTGTACTTGTACAAAACAAGGAACCGCAGACCACGGAGTGCATATTAAAGATGGAGGTGAGAGTGGGCTTCCTCTCCACCAGCTGAGCCAAGGAGCGATTCCCCCAGGAAGCCCATGTGTGACGGCGTCTAATCCAAAGCTCTGGCACCTGTGAAACAGACTGGCAGGGCGGCATGCAAGGCTGCAGCTTCCCACCACAGAGCAAGGGGGTGCTGGTCTCCGTGTGTCCATGGGAAACATTTCCACAACACGTCCTTCCATGAGCAAGCTCGCTGTGGTATAAAGCATGAGTGCCAGCATGCAGGTCCCTAGGCGCAGCTCAGGTTGTGACAAGAGGAGAACCAGGGACTCCCAGCCACATGAGACAGACAGGGAACAGACCCATAGGGACACTGGCATCACACAGAGATGAGGTCTCCTAAGTCGATGGGTCCAACTCTCTTGGGTCATGAATGAAGACCAGGCACCCTAAAGCGATAAATCCCCCCAAATGAGAAAAGACCACTTTCCCTAAAGAAAGGTGTGCTTGTCTTCAGAGTTAAATATGTGAACCTACCACACCCACTCTGCAGGGTGTGCTGTAAATTGCACATCACCTAATGGTGGTGAGTGTTTGTGCAATAAGAGAGACACACAGAGAGGGTGGATGCTGTCTTGATAACTCATCTGCCAACAACGCAGGGAAACTAGATCCAGAAGAGCATGCTAACCCCTGAGGCTTTTCAGACATGGTGACTATTTTGTATTTAGACTTTAACCCTGCAGGTGTGGAGGGAGGGGGAGAAAGAGACCAGAGAGGCCGAGCTCCTGCTCTGGGAAGTCAGCCCTACAGAGGAATCGCATCTGTCAGCATTTCAGCACAGCCTGGGAGACAGGGGAACAGGGAGAATGAGAGTCTGAGGTGGGACCCATAAACTTTCTCTCTAGATTTCATGACAGGTGAGAACAGAATAGAGAAGGAAAGTGGTGGGGGTGGCACACTGGATCTGTGGGAAAGACACACCAGTTAGGGCATGAAATGCCAGTGTTTACAAACCGGAGGCCTTTAGTCCTGTGTACCCAGTCTCCAGATTTAAAACAAGAATGTTAAATGTCAGCTCAAAAGTAGGAGAGGAGATACCTTTCAGCGGGCTGGGAGAGGTTCTGTGGGATCGGTGTGAAGCCTGCTAGTCTAGAGGGGCCAGCATGCCTCCTGGCTAAGCTGGTGTGTTCTGCCCTGACCCCACCAGGGCCTGAGTAAGGATGTGAGAAAGGAGGGAGGGTGTTTGTGAGAGCACAGGACAGCTCTCTTCTGACAAGACCCAGAGGCAGGTCAGGTAGGAGCAGACTCAGATGCAGGGGAAGTTGGCATGTTGGGGGAGGGGTACAGACTCAGGTGGAGGTGACACCTTTCTGCAGTTGTCTTTTGGGGACTGTTTCTTGCACATTGATTCTTGGCCTTACCCTACCAGCTGATTTTATCCCAGGAAGAAGGCAGATGGGCAGCACCGACATCTGCGACACTGTGGATGTGTCAGCGTAGGCAGATCCCACGTGCATGGTCTAACTGTGTCTGAAATCACAGAGAGGAGTCCTCATCCCAACCTCACCAAGGAAACCGAGGTTCACAGCTGCCCGGGGATGGCCAGGAGGGTGCTGGGACTCTACTATGTATGTGGGATCCAGCTCTGCGCAGGCCCAGTGGCCCTAGTCAGCATTTCCAGAGTCAAAGGCAGCCAGATGCACCCTGCGCTCTTTGAGACGGCATCTGTGTCTTCAGTTCTGGTGGTTCCAAGAGAGATAGTTGCTTCATCCCTCAGATGTTTTGTGATAGGGGCTTCATCTCTGGTCTCCCCCACAGAGTTTTTAACAACTTCCATCTGATTAATTACCGGAACAGAACCCAGAATTGAAAGCATCTTAGACTCCAAACTTGTGTTCGCTCTGAATGTAGTTTAAATCTTTAGTCCCCTCCAGACTTAGAAATCCCATTACCGGGCCCTGCTCTGCTGTAAATGGCTAATTGCTACCTCTCATTAATTAGCGAGAGGCCTGTGGCTGTTTCTCAGCCTCATGCCATACTACAAGGGAGCAGTCATCGAGAAAATGAGGCCTGAGTGACAAAAGTCGGCTGACATCTTGGGACAACATCCCAGGGAGGTGACACCTGGGGATGGGCGGAATGATATCCCAAGGGGATGATATTCCAGCCATAGAGAAGTAGGATACACCAACTCTTTTTCACCATGGGCAGTTGTGGGGGATCCTTGTACCCTATGTTCTGATTTTCCTTTCCCTGAGGACACCTGCAGGCTTTTCATGAGAGAAAGCTGGAGGATTAGATACTAGGAGGAGGCAGCCTTACTCCTGCCTGAGGCTCCTACAAACTCAGAGTGAGGCTTCTTTAGACCCTGGAAGGGTGTCTAGGGGAGAGACTCTGTTCCGTCAGGTAAAGCTCCAGGGTGACCTGCAGTCCCACTTTCCCCACTCTGTGTCTGAGACCTGGGGCTGAGTTTATATACGCTGTCCCAGTTCACTGTACCCATGTGATCGGAGCTCCCACTCTCTCGGCAGGGCCACTGTGTGGGGCTAGGCAGTCAGCTGGACCTGCCTGGAGGAGACTCTATCTCAGAGGTCCTGTGTTGATGAGCTTGGGCTGTGAAGAGCATAGACACAAGAAGCCGAGAGGGTGATACAAGTCAGGGAGGAAGCCTCAGCTGAAGGGTTGCCCTGGCCATCCCACGTGTGTTACTGCATTAGGAGTGGGATGCTTGTACATCCTGGGACACAGCAGTCACACGGAGGGACAAATGACAGGCTATTTGATTCCATTGGCTTGTTAGATTGCCTGTGTGCCTAGATCCTATTCTCCCACAGAAACCTGACCTCCCCCCCCCCCCCCCCGCCCCCCAACCCCACCCATGTGTCTGGGGACACTTTGACATATTTTTTTTATGACTCATAAATTCAGTCCTATTGCTCTGAGCTGCCTCTGGCCTGGACCTCTAGCTGAGGTCTAATTTTCCCAAAGGTCACTTTGTTTCAGGGAGACTTTGTGCCTGCAGTGTTCCTTCACTGATGCTTAATGGACATGCGGTTTACTACTATGAAGATGTGTGCTGACCCAGGTTATCATGACAACAGAGACATGGGATAGGGTCACCCAGGAGACTGGGCCACCTCCCATCCTGAACTCCAGCTTGGCAAAGGCTTCCTGCTCAGTTCAGGTGAGCAGCCCTGACCAGGGAGGCCATAAGAGGGACATGACACGTAGGGGACATTTTGCTGATGGCCTCTACAGGAATGCACCTTTCTGAGATCCAGGTAGGTAGAGAGTGCTCTTGTCTCCTGCTATTCATCTTGGGAACATTGAAAATGGCCCTAATTTATTGCATATATGTGTGACTATGCATATGTGTACACAACAGCATGGGTGCAGAGATCGGACGGCAGCAATCAGGAGTTGGTCTTGCACTATGTGGGTGCTGGGGATTGAACTTGGGTCCTCAGACTGAATGGCAAGCACCTACCTCTGCTGAGTCTTCCCACCAGCCCTCATGTGGGGAAACTTGCCACTGGTAGTCTCAGGTTCTGTGGCTCAGTAATTGAGGCTGAGAAGCCCACCTGAGGTCTACTGAGCCCCCAGGCTTCATGACTGGAACAAGAACTGCCTACTGCCTGTCACTGTTCCAAACAGGATGAGTGACAGGGGGACACTCCCTCACAGCACAATTGCATCCCTCTTTACCTTACCTGTGTGACTGAGGGGGGCCATCAGCTGCTGACATGGGCCCTGGTGACAGTGTAGGAGACTGATATCAGCATGTGCATACATGGTGGTCATTCATCTTGTCCCAGAAACGCCCTCAGATTGCCGTCATTATTTTCCATCCTGCTTTATACATGAGGAACCTGACACAGGGGAACAGAATGACCTGGACTATAACTCAGGCCTTTGGGGCAGACCCTGCTTTCCGCCCTGCATGTGTAGCCTCTTCAGGGCTGACATCCACCAAGTCTCCAGGTCCAGGCCCTTGATTAGCCCTTTCCAGCCTGGTACTATTTGCTGTTCACAGCAACCTTGGCCCGTGCCCTGGATATCATCATTCTGTGCACTCACCAAATGTCTTTGTGGAGTGTCGACCCTGCCCAGTCACCTTCTGGGCACTAGGGTTCAGAGGGTGGCACTTGTGCCCTGCTGTGGGAGGCTGCTGGTTTTGACGAGGACATAGAGGGTGGCCGGCAGTGTGGGGAGGGAGCAGGGGAAGAAATGAGGGTGGGCTTGAGGAAGGTGGGCACCTATCATGGAGGATGTGATGCTCTGCATAGCAACTGGGAGTGCTGGAAGGTAGAGAAGCTAATCTTTCCTTTGGGTCCCTAGGGGGAGCCTCTTTGCCATCACAGAAGCCAGTGTCCCTTTATCTCTCACAACTGGGCCCATGACCTCCCTCCTATTCTGAGAACTGTGACTTTTGCTCTTGGTGAGGTCACAGCTGCAGGGGTCTAAGGCCTCATTCAGCAAACTGCCTCATTCAATGGCTCATGGGCTGGAGCTAGAAATAGACTTGGGTAACCCCACCCCTGCCCACATTGTAGCCTGGCTCCTACCTCCCCTTTCCATTTGCGGGTGCAGCTAGAAAAAGACCTGGGTGGATCCCACAAAGCCACACATTGTAGCTGGCTGACCTTTCTTTACATACCCTCCTGTGTGGGAATCCCAGCATGGGAGAGGCTTCTTCCTACACAAGGCAGCCTTGTGTGGCTCTCTGAGGGCCTTTCACGTTGCCATGTTGCCCTGCTCCTGACAGTTCAACTATGGCTTCCTTTTTTTCCACTGACCCCTGTTCTCTTCTATCAGGGCAGGTTTGAGGTGACCCATGAGCTCTGACATTCCTCCTTCCCTCCCTCTCTCCCTCCATCTCTCTTTCTCTCCCAGACAGAAGACTCAGAACTGTCACAGGAAATCATGTGCAAGTGAAGCCCAGGTACTATCTATCCTAAGAGAGCAAGCTGTGTGCACATGTGATGTGTTATGTGGCTCGGGAAACTGGGTATGTGTGCAGCATTGGCCTACACTCCATGTGTCTGTGGAGAGTGTGTGTCCTCACAAGCACTCCCACGTGTCCGTGTGTACAGCTCAGAGCTCTGA
Organism: Lophiomys imhausi; assembly: GCA_907164525.1. Lineage (NCBI taxonomy): Eukaryota > Metazoa > Chordata > Mammalia > Rodentia > Muridae > Lophiomys > Lophiomys imhausi. The sequence continues at coordinate 2,042,482 of CAJQZJ010037421.1, forward strand.
CTCTCCCTGGAGGCTGAAGGACACCTGGATGTGGTTTCTGGGATCTGGGAAGATGTCTCATTGGCATGCCAGAAGCCGTGTGTGTTCTACTCCTAGCACCAAGGACAGACCTGTGTTCAGAAGAAATTACTGGGTGCTCATAGAGGCTCCATTGCTGAGTAAACCCTGCCAGTATTCAACCAATGGGAGAATTACACAAGGGGCACTGCTCAGCAGTAAATAGGGATGCCCTCTTGGGGGCGATTCCATCTGGGAGTCCGATCATTTCCCTCCCAGAGTGGGTTCAGGCCTTGGAGGGTCTGGCTAGGAAGGAGGGGTCCAGCCCATAGTACAAAGCCTCTGCTGATGGTTTTCCTTCTTCCTCCTCCTCCTCCTGGGACAAAAAGAACCCAGTGTCCACATCCCCTGAGGACACAACACCCTATGTGGAGCAGATTCTGGCTCTGGGCTGGACCACAATAGTCCTTGCTGAGGTTCTAGGCACTACTGGGGACAACCCCACACAGAGATGTGGGTGTCTGTGTGTCAGCTTGTGTCTTCACCCATCCCCAGCTCTGCAAGCCCCCTGGAAAGGAGACCCTGGGCTGCGGACCTGTGTCATGTCCTCTTCTGTCACATGGTCTTCAAGGTGGGAGGTTGGAGCTATCCTTTCTGCGGGCACTCACCTGCTATCCTATCTGCAATCTTTTTTTTTGGCCAGGGTGCCCCTGCGCCATGCAACTGATTTCAAGAAAGGAATGGGGCTACAGCTCCAGGGATGAGTGAGCCACACTCTCTAGTCAGCTTATTCCAGCCCATGCTCCTGGCATTGGCCAAAGGGATGACCAGGTGACCCAAGTGTCCAGTGTCGATCCATCCTGGGTTTCTTTCTGAAGTCCCAGGGACGGAAGGGAAGATTTTGGCAGGCAGGTGCCAGCTGGATGGAGATCTCACTGGAGTGCACATCCAGGCTGACTGAGGACTTAGGGATGGCTCGAGTGTTTCAGTTTCTTTTAAAACTGGAAGAAAAATGAGCTCTTAGGCCAAAGGAAGGAGCTTTTAAAGATGTAACGTTGATGGAGTCCTGTTCACACCAGCCACAAGCTGTGATTTGAAGACGTGTTTTACGGAGGGAGAGCTTATGAAGGCGCTCAAGGACCTCAGGCCAATGGAAGGCACAGGACAGTAGCTTCTACTCTTGGCAATACAGCGAAGTGGTCTGGCCACACACTGGCAAAGACGTGAACAGAGACAATAGGGGCCTTCAGGTCTCACCTCGGAATCAACTGCCTATGGCACAGATAGGAAAACTGTGGCTGGGAAGGGTTTGGCACATGCCAAAGTCACACAGAGACAGATTTGCACACGTGGGATTGATGCAGTCCTAGTCCTGGCTGCTGAGTGGCTTCCTGCCTGAAGTCAGGGCAGCCTCGTGGTGTGCGTCCTTCTCAAAGAGCTACAAGGGAAGGTAGGGAGGTGCCCACGCCGCAGGGACCACAGCCTCTATAGGGGACTTCTCTGTGAGTTTGGGGTGGGTCTTTCCCCTTAGCAGAGAGTCAGGGACCCCAGAAGCTGAGCAGGACAGTGACCGAGGTGTTTGATGGCAGCTTCCTGTGGAAGAACCAGAGACAGGTCACAGCTAGAGAGGTGTGGCTTCTTCCAGGTTTCTGGAATGTGTCAGGTAGAAAGGAAAAGTCCCTTTAAACAGTGTGTGTCTCTGTGTGTGTGTGTGTCTGTGTGTCTGTGTTTTATGCACAAGCACCCACGGGTACAGATAGGATATATAGATGTAGACATTTAATTTCTGTCAATATCATAGCCACAGGCCTCTCTGTCAAGGAAGTAACAGATCAGATCCCAAAATGAGCAATTAGAGTGATTGCTTTTTGAGTAAAGAGCCTCTGGCAAAGTAATTTAATTAAAAGTGTCATAACTCAAGACCCAGGCAGCTGGCAGTGGGGGTGGGGTGGGGTGGGGAAATGGGAAGTGGGAGGTAGGGGGATAGGGGTGGGGGTGTATAGGTAGTTCTTCCCAGTGTGGAGGGAACAAGAGGGGTAGAACCACAGGAATATCAGGTTGGAGTACAGATGGAGTATTTGTTCATGATCCAAATGGCCCCCAAGGCTCACCCCAGTGGTATTCAGTAGTGTGTGTCCCAGGGCCTGGAGAACCATGATTGGAGTATTGATCAGGGCATAGGTGCAGTGGTAAGATATGGACCACATGACAGAGGTCCAGGAGGACAAGTGCTAAGGTAGTCAGGGTCTGAAGGGCAACAGAGCCAGAGATCAGGGGACCTGGCCACCTCCAGGATCAGGGACACTCAGGGAGGAGGAAAGATGACTTCCCGCTGGGATATGGAATCAGAAGGGCTGTGGTGGTTTGAATAGGTATGGCCCCCATAGACTCATGTGTTTGAATGCTTGGCCCATAGGGAGTGGCACTATTAGGAAGTGTGGCCTTATTCGAGTAGGTGTGGCCTTGTTGGATGAAGTGTGTCACTTTGGGGGTGAGTTTTGAGGCTCCCCATGCTCAAGGTATGCCCAGCAGTCTCCTTCTGCTGCCTGCTGATCAAGATGTAGAACTCTTAGCTCCTTCTCCAGCACCATGTCTGCCTACATGCTGCCATGCTTCACGCCATGATGATAATGGACTAAACCTCTGAAGCTGTAAGCCAGCCCCAATTAAATGTTTTCCTTTATAAGAGTTGATGTGGTTATGGTGTCTCTTCACAGCAATAAAACCCTACCTAACTAAGACAAGGCCCTAAATGGATGATGGATCAGCAGAAGGTTCTTCTGGCATGATGGATCGCAAGAGGGTTCTGTTGATATGATGGATCACAAGAAGGCCCTGCTGGGGTAATGGATCACAAGAGGGCCATCACATGCTGGCATGATGGATTAGCAGGGGACTCCACTGGGAGGATGGATCAAGAGAGTGTTCTTCTGGGAGGATGAATGGGAAAAGGTCTCCTATTGAGATCCAGGGTAGACAAGACCTGCTGGGTGGTAGGTGAGAAAAGGACACTTTTTTTTGGATGCTGTGTTAGAAAGGCTCCTGTTGGGATGAAGATTATGGCTATCCCTTTAAATCAGTGTAACCACTGTGCCTGAGGAGGTGTGGGCTACAGACCCCAGGCCGCAAAGTCTCAGGCACATCCTCCGTCAAGCACCCCCTGACCATGGGAGAGGAGTCTAGAGCATCCTGCTTGAGCTGCCCCACCTTTGACCCCCAGCTTCTTCTCTTTGAGGGAGCAGAACACAAATTAGGTTTCAGATGCATCAATGGCATGCCAACCCCGCTGAAAGGAATGAAAGAGAGTTAGTTGGGTTGGGTTCCCTAAGTTTCTTGATAAGTAGGCCTCTCATCCTCACCTTGTTCACTGACCCAGAAGTGATCTCCTTAGGATGAATGACAGCTGCAACTCTCTGGCTTTCTTGTGGAGGTTGTCTCCTGAACAGATATCCTGTTTTTTTCCAAACACCCACAGACTACATTCAGATCAAACCCACTGTGTCCTGTGGGGATCTCCTAACAGCTCTGCAAGTGGAAATCCCCCGAGCAAAAGCACCTTATCAGGTCTGAGAGATAGCTCAGTGCCTATAGGCATTTGTCACCAAGCTGAGTGTGATTCCAAGGATCCACATGGTGAAAGGAGAGAGTCCACTATCACAAGTTGTCCTCTGACCTCTACAGCATGTTCATGTGCACACACACACACACACACACACACACACACACACAATACAATCAATAAACAAATAAATATAACCCCCCCCAGAACAAACAAAGAAGAGATGGAGAGAAATATCTCAGTGATTAAGAGCACTGGCTGCTCTTCCAGAGTTCAATTCCCAGCACCCACATTGGGTGGCTTACAACTACAACTACCAGTAACTCCAGCTCCAGCGAGTCCGACACCCTCTTTTGGTCTTTGGCACATGTATGTGCATGTAGGTATGCCCATGCACATGGTCATACACATCACAAATCAATCAATCAATCTTAAAACCTCCATACTGACTATGGTAGGAAGTTATCTTAAGGAAGTTTCTTGGGTGTGATGGCACAGGCCTGTAATCCTTGTACTTGGAAGGTAGAGGCAGGAGGATCAGGAGTCCAAAGTTAGCCTAGGCTGCATGAAATCCGGTCTTGAAAAATAAAAAGAAAACAACAACCAATCAACAAGAGACAAACAAACCAAAGTTCTTGCTGGGCGTGACAGTGTACCACTACCATACCTTTAATCCCAGAACTCCAGGAATCTGAGGCAGACAGTTTGAGGCTGACTTGATCTACATAGTAAGTTCCAGGCCAGCTGGGTCGATACAGAAGGACTCTGTCATAATATGTACACGGCTTGGCACTGGCAACCTCGGCCCTACACAAAGCAGACATCAAGGACAAGTTAGACCCTTGAAGGAGCATCCAAAATGAGTCTTAAAGAATCAACAAATTAGCCGGGCGGTGGTGGCGCACGCCTTTAATCCCAGCACTTGGGAGGCAGAGGCAGGCGGATCTCTGTGAGTTCGAGGCCAGCCTGGTCTACAAAGCGAGTCCAGAACAGCCAGAGATACACAGAGAAACCCTGTCTCGAAAAAAAAAAAAACCAAAAAAAAAAGAATCAACAAATTACATGCAATATCATATTTCCATAGAAACATACACAGAAATTAGACTCAAGCAACAAACATTGGATTGGAAGCATTTGTTTAACATCAAACAATAATAAATAGGTTTTAAACTGATTTTCCCAGGATTATTTAACATGACCACATGGCACAAAACAGCTATTTCTAATGTCTTTTTACTTGTATCTCATTTGTCCATTGGATTCATTTCCACAAAATGCTGATGGAAGAATGACATAAAACAAAACAAAACTGAACCCTCTCCCCCCAAAGCTCAACAGCTCATGTGACTGACAGGGAAGAAAGACTCTAGATCCTGGTGGCACTTTTATTTAGAGCAAATGCCTCTCAAATATGAATTCAGGTGACGTCCCACTTGCTGTGATGCTGCCAGCTACGGCCTGCATTTATTAGTCCAGGTTGGTGATCTTTGCAGAGAGTGTAGTTGTCAGATTCTCTGGGTGTGATCTCCATTGCTTACTGCTACAGATGAAATCAAAAAAAAATGTCCAGTGATAATGTCCCCTAAAGCCTTCTGGAAAGTGGGACACGAGACTGCTGTCATCGTTGACAGCCTGAGCACAAGTCCCCGGGACCCTCATGGGGAAAGGAGAGAATGGATTCCTGCAAAGTGCCTTCTGACCTTCAAGAGCCCACTACCCCTAAGCACACAAAGTAAATAAATTAAAAACATAAAGGAAATTAGCAAACAAATAAACATCAACCAAAAACCTACTGATGGTGAGAGAAGTCTGTGTGTGACCCAGTGTCACAAGCTACTTCCCCGAGGGTCCCATACCCTAGGTGAATGGATAAGTGACTGAGATGTGGAGGTAATCCCATTGTTTGCATTTCACACTTTATTTAATCCATTCATCCTTGCCCCCAGTCTATTTAATATCCACTAAAAATCATAGCTTTTCAGAACTGGAAGGAATCTGAGGTAATGGCTAATCTGACACGGCTGAACATAAAATATACACACACTCCACTCTGCCTCTTCATTACATGGAAAAAAGTACCCCAGTGACTCCATCTAGGTCAGCTGCTCCTTGGACACACTTCAGAGTCAGGTGGAGTTTAATGCCAAACTGGCGAGTTTGAGACGACAGCCAGGGCTAATTTGCTGATGGGAAAATTGTTTTGGAAAGCTGTGGGCTTGTGCACAGAGACTCACACAAGGTGTGGCATCTTCCCTTGTGGCTCCTTGGCACACACAGGCTTTCAGCTGCTCATTTGTGCCAGCTCTGGGGTTGGGGGAGAATCCAGAAAGCCCAGTTAGCCATGCTGCTGTTTTTCTCACCTTCCCTGAACAGGGGATCCTCGAGAAAGGATGGAAATATTACGGAAAGGTCTGGGAGAAACTATCAAAGAGGCAAAAACCTAAGCCAGAGACACACCGTCCACAGTGCAGGTTTGCAGAGAAAAATCTTGGCAGACTCAGAGGAAAATGTCTGAAGCCTCCACTGCATTTGCAGAGTCACCTGTGCACCATGCCTGGCACCCCATCCTGGTTCTTGTGTACCATACCTGGCACTCCTCCATAGCCAGAAAGCCTGTGCCCAGGAAGAGACATTAAATTTAAACGAGACTGGTATGGTTAAGTTGTAATGACTGCTGAGCAGGGCTCCACATTGGAGTGTGACGTGTCCTCTTCTTCCTGAGCTGCAGGGCGACTATTTTTCTTGCCAGGAGTGGTCCAAGTTCAAAGTCAGCTCATCTTTGCGCACGGCGCTAAATTCCTGAGTTGCTTCTACAAGAGATCTGTGAGGGACTTTGAGTTTTGCACTTTGCATATACTTAATACTATTGAAGGTAGAAAACTACAACTGATCAAGGAGAAAAGGCACTTGCTTCAGGGAACCCATACCAGTCCATCCCAGATAAAACAGAAGAAGGTACACAGGTGTCAGGGGCATTGGGAGATCAGCCTGACAGTTGCTGTCCTCCAGCCATTCTGGCACCTCTGAGCTCATGGGTTCCAGCTACATTGTACTGCTTCTCCCACTTCATTGTTTCCAGAAGGTTCCGGGCTCAGAAATAAGATGTGTGAAGCATCAACCACCAGGATGTTCTCATCTTCCACCTCTCCCTGCTATGGTGGAGTTCTAACTTTCAAAAACAAGGGCAGGAGGCTGGGGAGACATCTCAGTTGGTAAAGTGCTCACTGCTCAAGTGTGAGGATCTGAGTTCGGATCCCCAGAACCCACATAAAAAGCCAGGTACGACGGGGGCACACTTGTGACCACAGCTTTGGGGTCTGCAGGGACAGGAGGATCCCAGGTCTCCCTGACCAATCAGTCTAGAGGGATTGCTGAGCTCCTGTCGGGTGGTTGGATGGGGACTGGGATTGGGGCAGAGGGTGTCACTCAGTCTCTATTGTGTCCTGGAGTGGCTGAATCTGACCCCGAGTCTTTCTGCTAGGCAAGTGGGAAGAGTACTGTACTATGGAAACATCTGTAGGCCTTTCTGTTGGATTCTACACTGGGTCCCTTAATGGTGGGAGCTGCTGAGGGGCTGGATGAACTTCCCCTGTGTCAAGGGTATCTTGCTGAGACTGATGGAGGCTCGTGAGGTCAGTCACCTCTTCTGGCTCCTTAGGGACCGTTGGCAGTGTCCACAATGCATGTATCAGGCTTGGAGATTGAAACATCTGAACCTGGCTCTCTCCTGGATCTGTGGTGTGCTACACACCACAGTTGTTTTGTTTTCTACATTTTGAGTTAATGTGTGAAGTGTTAAAAAAAATTCCAAGTAGGAATCAGGACTTTGCAGCTTCTCCTGGGATCCCACCAATGTGCCACGCATGTCCACCATCTTCCTTGGTGACTGTGAGTGGCTGAGTCCTCCATATCCCTCTAGTAGTGAAGCCTGCTTCAGAACCACCATCGCTGTGGAGGCTGCATCCTGGCATTTGCCTCTCCTGATCTCCCCCATGGCCCAGATACTAGCTGCTCCTCCTCTCAGCCAAGTGCTCTTCAGCATCACCATTGCTATGGAAACTGCATCTTGGTGTTTACCTCCCTCTTGCTGGTCCCCCTGGTTCAGGCTCTGGGTATGGGAAAGCAGATGTGTTGTTCGAATCTGATTGGTCGGTGTTTGTGCCCTGAGTTCTGAACCATTCTGAGCATCATCTTGGCTTGTTATGTTTGAGGCCATGACTCCGTTGATGTAGCAATAATAGAGACCTACTCTGAACTGTTTAAGGAGTTTCACTTAAGGGGCCCTTTAAGTCCAGTGTCCTATGGGCAAAAGAAAGTCAGACCTGCATCAGAATGTGCCAGGGCTCATGGTGATTGAGCCATTCCCTTTAGAAAGGAAACATGTTTAAAACCCAGGCAACCACATGCCCTGACCCATTCCCATACCCCTCACATGGTGTTCTTGGTTCTCTCCTAGTCTCTTCTCTAGACAAATGTTCTGTTCACGTGGACACCCAAGAAGGATCTGAGAGTCAGGGCCTTGAGTTCTTCTGACCTTAGCGGGAAACATCTCACAATGACAGGAGCCCCATGTCCACCGCAGATACAACCTGAGCAGGACTGTGCCAAGAACTATGGAAACAGCATCTAAGAGTCCACTGTCCAGGAGGACAGTCATGATACATCTGTAGTTTTATTAGCAGTGAGGGAGCACCAGGCCTGGGGTCTGCCTTGTACTCCTCCCTGAGTCCTGCCCCTAGCACTTCTCCTACTGTCCTGGTGATCAGTCATGTAGTGTGAGAAGTGTCCCAATGACCCTTCAAAAGCCCTTGTTCTGAAATCTGTGTCCCTAGAGATGGACCCAGGAAGGCCCTCCTCCTGTGATTTATACAAGTCCAGTAGTAGGTAATGGGTAATCGTTGGAGGCTTTGAGTCACCATTGATCCATGTTCTTTGCATTTGGTTACTACTTACTCCATGCTTCCTACATGCCAACCACATCCCCGTAGATCGGGGAGGTCTCTTCTTGCTCAGCACAGAGTGGTGGCTCTGAGCCACAGCCTGTGTGTAGGAGACCTTGAGTCTGAATCTCAGTCCTGCCAGAATGCTCTGCGGTGGGGGACAGTACATGAAAGTCATTGTCACCTCTTAGTGCCCCCCACTAATGGGGGTGGGTGGCTTCTGAGGCCTTAAGGTGAAGTCTCTTAAAATTCAAGGAGATGAAGAGAGCTGTGCTCCTTAGCAGAGCCCTGCAGATCTCTGGGATCTGTTGTCTGGTGATTCAGTCTCTGCTTTTGCAGTTACATTTTGCTATGTAGACTAGGCTGGCCTCAAACTTACGGAGATCTCCTGTCTCATAAATGTATGTTCTGGTTTTGCTCTTTCTTTTATTTATTTATTCTCTCTTTCTGATGTGTGTATGTATGTGCACGTGTGTGTGTGTGTACTTGTGTGTCCGTGTCCATGTGTGTGTGTGTGTGTGTGTGTGTGTGTGTATACTCGAGGGTGTGGAGGTGACAGGTGTGGGATCTGGTTCCCTCCTTGTTACTTTGTGGGTCCCAAGGGAAGTGAACTCAGGTTATCAGGCTTGGTGGCAAGCATCCTTACCCTCAGAACCATCTATCCAGCGCTACCCCATCTTTTTCTCTTATTTTGAGATGGGATCTCATTTAGTCCAGTTTAGCTGTGAACTCCCAATTCTCCTGCCTCCACCTCTCAAGCACTGATATTATAGTCAGGTATATTCTTTAAAAATAACTCTTACTGCTTATTAATCTCCACATACAACAATCTTCCCAAATGTCACCATGGTGAGTAAGTTCAAGAGCAGGGATGCAGATTTTCCAGAAGTGACACAAAGTCTCCGATGGTGTCCAGTAGCAAGAAGCTTGGTCTCAACCCACTGCCTTTTATTATCTAGTATTCAGAGACTTGTCACTTTGAGACCAAAATGCTATTTGTGTCTCGGAAGAATCTACTTTCCAGGTAGCCTACAGTTTTAGTGACACTGGAGAGAGGTGTCATTATTCCTGATACTTGTAGCTGTCACAGCAAACCCTTGTCCCCAGGGCTGCTCTGGGCTTGGGAACACAGGGCATCAATTGCCTTGGCAAAGCCCAGCAGTTTAGGACTGGCATTCCTCTTGCTGTGTGCCCTTTACGAATGTCACATCTGCTACTTGGGGGCACTTGGAGGGCTGTCTGATAACCTCTGTGAACTCACAGAGCACACGCCTGCCTTTTTCCTGTGCTGGGCCAGACAGATGTGTTAATACCTTCTTTGTGGCAAGTTAAGATTCATTGTGGCTCACAGTTCAAAGATGCACAGTTCAACATAGTGGGAAGGCATGGTAGCAGGAGCAGGAAGCAGCTTGGGTGGGGGGTTCTTTGTTTGCCATGCAGTGTGGAGCTCATGGACCATGCCTCCAGGTTTGGCATGAAGCCAGTGAGATGGAGCATGTTCAAACCCCAGAAATCTCAAATTTGAGGTACACACCTCATCCTGAGAATGAAAGGTGTGAGACAGAGCTCTCTCCCTGTTCCTGTTTGCCTTAGGAACATGTGACACAACCCCAAGGTGGCTAAAGGTGGCCAGTCACATAAGCTTCCCCTTATTGTCTTTCCCCATGTACATAGAGCATCACCAGCATCATAGACCCAGCCAATCAATCTCTTCATACCCCCTCTGCCCAAGGTTTATAGTATCCCTGATCAAGAAATAAATCACCACCATCTACTTCATCAAAGATCGTCTGAGACTCATTGTATATTCTGGGCTGTGGCACTTGGGAAGGAAGGGCTTTTCCTTCTCCAAAGAATTCATTGCTAGACCTTCGGATCTGTCTACCTAGCCAGGTTCCTGCCACCAGCAGCTGGGGCTCTTCTCTGGGCACCCAGAGCACCAGCTCTGGGCTGTTCTCTGGGTCCCACCGTTGCCTCTGTCATCCACCGAGCCATTTCCTGAACCTACGCCTTGACTACTGTGTTCTTTTAACAGCAGCTTCCACTGAGCTGAATCCCACAACTTTTGGCCATTGCAGTAGCTGCTGCTGAAACTTGCTGAGACAGTGAGCTCCTGCCACTTGTCAGCGGGAAGCGCAGTGGTTTCTGCCACAATGAGCCACCAGCTGTTCCTGAAAACAGTGGCACTACCCATCTGAGCCAGGTTGGGCTTCTGCCACTCCTGACTCAGTTTTGGATCTCTGAGCTCCCTGTTGCCACTTGCCCAAGGCCCTGTCAAAAGAGCTGTAGCCCTAAGTTGCATCACAGAGCGGGTCCTTCCCCCCTGCATGCTTATCATAGAACTGTAACACTTTGTTGTGGAGAAAAGCTATTTTCCTGTTTCTATGGCTGGACCATATATCCCGTGACATGGATCTCATTTTGTGTTTCATCCTTTTCTACCAGGAAACCAACAGTGCTCGGAAATTCCAGCAAAGAAGCACATGCTTCCATACTTCTGGTCTGGTACCCAACAGCAGTCTGAACTTCCTAGGAAATGCAGAACAACATAGAACACATGGATTTTGGGGTTCTGACTTTCTAGGAATCATGTGTACCTTCAACAGGCTCAGGGACAAGGGATAAAGAGATAAAGGTCCTCAAAAGAGCTATTGGGGGATAAAAATGGGCAGCTCAGGTTGGGGATCTGGAGTGCTACAAACCAGGTCTGCTATGGCCACACTGTTTTACCAAGCTCATTATGGATTCTAGAATGTCTGGGAGACAGAGGCCAGGCTTCTTATAGATCTTTAAAAAGAAAATACTTATTTATTAATTTGTGTAATTTATTGTGCATGTGTATGAGTGCGTGTGTCTCTGTGTGTATGTATGTATGTATGTATGTATGTATGTATGTATGTATGTATGTGCACCATGTGCATGTAGGTGTCTGAGGAGGTCAGAAGACCATGTCAGATTCCCTGAAACTGGAGTTATAGGTAGTTGTGATCTGCCCAGTGTTGGTGCTGGGAACTGAACCTGGGGCCACTGCAAGTGCAGCAAGTGCTCTTAGCTCCTGAGCCATCTTCCCAGCCCAACCAAGGCTTCTTTGCACAACAGATAGGTATTTTGATTGAGTCGTAAATATTCAAAACAAAACAGAACAACAATACCCTCCAAAACACCTACCCTGAAGTGTCTGAAGCAAAAGGAGGTCTGTCCCATACCCTCTGAATGTTATAACTTCAGGGGCAGCTTGATCAAGAACCTGGGTGATCTTACCAGGCCCAAATCTAGGCTCTTCTCCAGGGTTCATGTTGGAGCGGGACTCATGAAAGGGTATCCATGTTGGAGTAGAATATTTTTCCACGGAAACAAGTCTATCCTGGCTGGAGGTCCCCAGGTCTTGCTCTTCAGGGCTAACTGAATCTCAAGTTCAACATGTACTCAGGTGTCTTAGCTGGGGTTTCTATTGTTGCGATGAAACAGTGTGACCAAAAAGCAAGTTGGGGAGGAAAGGGTTTATTTGGTTTACACTTCCACAGCACTGCTCGTCAATGCACAAAGTCGGGACAGGAACTCAAGCAGAGGAGGAACGTGGAGGCAGGAGCTGATGCAGAGGCCATGGAGGGGTGCTGCTTACTGGCTTGCTCCCCACGGCTTGCTCAGCCTGCTTTCTTATAGAACCCAGGACCACCAGCCCAGGGATGGCCCCGTCCATAATGGGCCAGGCTCTCTCCCATCAATCATTAATTAAGAAAATGCCCTCCAGGCTTGCCTGCAGTCTGGTCTTCTGGAGGCATTTTCTCAATTGAGGCTCTCTTCTCTTGGGTGACTTTAGCTCGCATGGAGTTGACTTAAGACTAACCAGCACTTTGAGCCAGCTTGCATGTTTAGTGGGGGGTGCAGGCATATAATGAGTCAAGTGACCAGGTGAATTGTCCTTTGATGGTCCCAGGGGTGCTGAGCTGAATAATGTCTCACCTGAACCCGTGGTTGCTGGTGTCTTGAAGTAGAAGTCCTGGATGGTAACGCCGGTGCTGGCTGACCCCTGTGGTGACTAACCACTTGAGAAATAGGTAGTAACTGGCCTCCCCCTACCGTAGGCACTGCAAGGACAGAACCAGACTCACAATAAGTGGTTAGCTGTGCATCTGTCATTATTCTTTTTGGAGAAGTGTGGACACCTTTAGCTTTGCTTTGGTGGGTTGGATGTGACCAGCTGGTCCAAGAGACTTGATTTGCACTGTATACCTGTATACCGTGCTGTTCTTCAGGACTGCCTTGTGCTGGCCTTGGCTGAAGGGGGACCCAGGCATGTGCATATCCAGGCTGCCGTTTGCACCAGGCCCCAACTTAGTCTCCTTTCCCAGCTGCAGCATCTTTCTGGGAGTGATGAGAGAGGCACAGAGAGCTGTGGCCATGGGTCAAAGGTCACACGGCCCAGCTGATAATTCCTCATCCTAACCCAGAGCCTCCAGATGTTCTGTCCAAGTCAAGTTGGGGCGATGACAGTTACCTGGGAGAGAAGATGGCAGCCATGGCCAAAAGTATTGGATGACATCTCAGGGAATAGTTGCCCTATGCCTGATCATGGTCCGAAGCACAGAGCTGGGAGGTATACAACATCTCTGGTCCCACAACATTCCTAGCACCTGTTGTATGCTAGGTCATCATCATTTTAGCTCTCGGCCCCCATCTCTAGGTTTTTTCCAGGGTGGTCTCCCTTTTCAGGCTCTCCCCTCATTGTTTTTTTTTTTCAGCCAGGGGGACCTTGTCCTTCATGGCTCATGTCCAGCAGAGAGAAGTGAGATTCTGCCCCAGCATACTTCCCTGAATCTCACCAGGGCTCTTTGGAGGTTCTTGGGTTGTTACATGCCTGAGCAATGTAAGGCACTGCCTGACTCAGCTCCGGGTACAGGGCTTGCCCATGAGCTGTGGAGTCAACTCTGAGTCCATGGCTAATTGTGGAGAGGGATGGCCAGCTGAGAGAACTGTGAGAAACTGAGACTCCATCATAAGGAAAAGAATGAACAGGAGGAGATGAGACAAGCCCTGCCACAGCATATTGACCACAGGGTTGTTTAATCAGAGACTGTAAGGTCAACTGAAGCCATGTAGCCAGGCAGGGGCAGGTGCTGAGATTAGAAGTCTTTGTTGTGAGTCTCGGTTTAGCTAGAGCCCTGGGCCACTCCATGGAGCCTCACCTGGATTGTCCACAGTCTAGAGATTATAGCTCAGCTCTTTTGGATTCCCTGACAGATGCCAAGATCCAGGCTTAAATGAGAAGGAGATTCAATAAGGAATTGAAAATTTCATTCCCAAATGATCATCATCTCTGCAATTTGAACTTCAATATTAAGCTTCAAGCCTGGCTTCTGGCTGACTGACCTCCTTTGCATTTTGTAATAACCTCCCCCCACCCCCCACCCCCGCTCTTGGCTCCCACAGATTGCTGAGGGAGAGAATTGCGAAGCATACTGCTTACAGCCAGACTCCTCATTTCCCTATGGGGATCATCCATCCTGCTGGCTCCCCCAGCATGTAGGAGACCTGACCGCATCACCACTGCCCCCTCTCTGACCCTCAGCTGATGAATGTTTCTCCTCCAAGTCAGGCTTCTGTATGACCATGTGAAGAATCTTCGGTGGTAGAGGTGGCGTGGCTTCATGGCCTTGGTCTTCCTGATTTGTGACAGGAATTCCTAGAGCAGCGGTTCTCAACTTGCGGGTCACAACCCCTTGTGGGGTGTCGAATGACACTTTCACAGGGGTCACCTAAGACCATCAGAAAACACAGATACATTATGATTCACAACAGTAGCAAAATTATGGTTATGAAGTAGCAACGAAAATAACTTCATGGTCACCACAACATGAGGAAATGTGCTAAAGAGTCACAGCATTAGGAAGGTTGAGAACCACTGCAATAGAGGTTGTCAGACATAAAGCATGTGTAGCAGCCCAGACTACACTTTTGAGTATTAGGATGTATTCAGAGGGGGAGGTGCTTTCTCAGGGGGTGAGGGTGGACCACTTACTTCTCACTTTCATGCAGCTATTGATGTTGAGGGAGGCCTCTTCTTGGAGAAGCTCACAGAGACTAGATTTCTTAGTTTTCTTCCCAGCTGTTGGGATAAAACACCCAGACGAAAAGAAACCAGGGGGGTGAAAGGATTTATTTGTGCTTGCAAATCGGGTCACTGTTCAACATGTTGAGGAAGTCAAAGGATCAGAAACTTGACAGAGCTTGTCACAGAACATCCACAGACAGAAATGGATAAGGGTGCTGGCCGGTGCTCAGGGCGTACCCTCCTATACCTTCAATCCAGGACCCAGCCCATGAAATGGTGCCGCCCACATTCAGAATGGGTCTTCCCACCCTAATTAAACCAATTAAGAAAATCCCTGGAACACTTTAGGGTAACACCCCATCT
>CAJQZJ010037421.1:2062392-2069377 GCA_907164525.1 Lophiomys imhausi
CTTAGTAATTGAGGGGCTGGGAAGGCCTGAGGGGAGACTCAGAATGAGAGGCCATCTGGATTGCTTGAGAGGCCCCAGCTTGGATTGCTTCGCCCCATGTGGAACCATATGGCAAAACATGTTAACATGCAACCTGCATATTTTAGGGAAAGTAGTACCAGGTTGTCAGAGATGGATGGCTTGTGGTCCTGGGGTCTGGAGGGAAGATTTCAGATGGAGGTTCAGAGGCAGCTGCCCCTACCAAGGACCTTTGAGCTGAAGGATGGCTCCAGGGTTGGGAGTTCAAGAGGGACTGTGGGTTGGGTGGGAATACTGTCTCTCAGGATCTGGCCCAGATTGCAGCCAGTCTATTTGTTTTTCAGCAAAGTCAAAATATGTTTTCAGACTGCAGGAGCATGCAGATTTTAAAATTCAGGAAAAGGAATGCAGTGGGGTGAAGACCTAAGCTGGTGGGCTGCCTCAGGGGCTGGTTACACACCCTTCTGCCATGATCTGTGCTGGGAATGAGGATGCGGTGTTCCAAGCCACATGAGGGATCAGTGCTGGGGAGGTGGCGTTGTTGGAGCTTCATGCTGAGTCAGAAAGGACAGTTTGTGGCTCAAGATGGACATGACACTGAGTTGAGGAGTCTGGAGAGGACCCTAAGCCTGAGGTCTGTAGAGCTGGGCTGTGAGCACATGGGAAGTGTCCCCTTTTTAGGCTTCTAGGAGTGAATATATAAGTGTGGAGAGTCTGTCATGCCAAGGCGTGCTTTCAGAACAAAGGCTCTTGGGAAAGAACTGACCACAGAGCTACATGGTGGAGGGCACATAGCTGCTCTAGTAGAGTCCTGGTGTGTGCTGACTTGTCTCTCATCATGTAAGTAGGAAAGAATGATCTGGATCCTCCTCCTCCTAGGGATCCCCTACTCATGAAAGACTTCTGTTCCTAAGGACCACTCATCCCAGGCCCCCTTTCTCCCAGTGACCCCTATTCATGAAGGATTCATCTTCGTGTGGGGGGGTTGTTCTTCCTTTTGTGACATGTGTTATCTATCCTGTCTCATGGAGTGTTGCTCAGACAGACCTTGGAATATCCCCCGAGCTTCATTATGTGAGTGGGCTCAGGTCATGTATTAATGACCCCTCCTTCCTCCTTATCACAGACCTCAGTCTAGGGAGGCTTATAACATCAGGTCTAAGCCCGTGAGGATGTACTAGTATCCCTGTGATACCTGCATCCCTGAGAAGCTCCTCCCTAGTGATGTAGCCTAGGACTGTGAACTAGGAAGATAAGGAAGGACATTTCATGTCTCAGGTGATCTTTGAGAGCTTCTGATGTGCAACTGTCTTGGAATCAAATGTCCATCACCTGTCCTTCGTTTTCTGACTGGTGACTAAAGGCACACCCCTACATGGAATCTTCATCAGAATGGCCGTACATGTGAAGTCCTGGAACAATGGTGGAGGTTGGACCTGTCTACTGCTTCGCTTTCCTCCAACTCAAAAGCTCAACTTGGGGGAGGGTTGGAGGCTGGAAGAGGGAAGGAGGGGGTTCTTGCACAGACAGGAACAAGACACTGTGGTGTCACTCACCCCTGATCAGTGTTCAGGCTGTTCTCATGTCAGCATATCTGACAGACACAGCCCTAAGAGTGGGCTATGCACTCCCCACATCAGGAAATAAGTACACTGGGGATAAACTTCAAAGTCACAAGATGGTACTTAGCTGAGCCAGAACTTGCCCCAGTTCTGTGTGGCTGGCCCCAGTCTCATTAAAATCTACAGGAGCCTCTTTAAGGAGGAGAAAAGCATATGGTTGGGCTATCTGTTATTAATGACTAGAATGTTGCCTGGGGGGACTAGAGAAATGGCTCAGCAGTTAAGAGCATAGGCTGTTCTTCCAGAGGACCACAATTCAATTCCCAAGACCCACATGGCAGCTCACAACTGTCTGTAATTCCAGATATATGGGATTTGGCTCCTGCGCACAGACATACATGCAGGCAAAACACCAATGCACAAACATAAATAAATCTTAAAAAAAAAAGAATATTACCTGGGTCAACAACACTGGCTTAGTAGATATTCACTGTGGGAATAAATGGATAGATGCATGGATGGTATATGGATGGGTAGACAGTAGATTGATAGATGGTAGATGGGCTGGTGGATGGTGAGTGGGTAGTTGGATGGGTGAGTGGTGGTTGTCTGGCCGTCTGGTAGATGGATAGGTAGGTGTAGGGTGGATAGACAGATGGATAGTAGAAGTATGAGTAGATGGTAGATAGATGGGTGGGTGGCAAGTGGGTTGATGAGTGGTGGATGGTGGATGAATGGATGGGTGGATGGGTTCATATTGCAGTTGGGATGGCTGTTTGGCTGGCTGGTGTGTGCATAGATGAATAGAAGGATGGGGGATGAGTGGATGAATGGATGGAAATTAGTTAAAGAGTCCACACATGGGCTCTTGGTCCTCTCATCCTTCCCCTAATTTGTGTTTCCTGGCTTGGGCTTTCTGAGCTGGATCTGCACATATGCATGTCTTTATGCACAACTAAGAATAGTGCAGACTTGGAAGACTCCAGAGGTCAGGCAAGAAACATGAATGAAGAAAGTGGGGGCACGGCCAGGTACATGCATGCATGGGCCCCCTTTAGTGCATTCACCCTGGAGTAAAATGGAACAATAAACTTAAAAGCCTAAGGCATGGTGGGCTCCATGTGGCCCCTCAGTTGCCAGTTTGTCTTCCTTGTCTGGAGAAGGTGAGAGGCTTTTTTTATTTGCAAACCTTGTTCCTGTTAGAGATGGTTTCCCAGGGACCCTTGACGCACCAGGATGCATCCAGACCATGTACCACCAGGAAGTCTCACCTCTAGGTGCCGGGAAGGGAAACACAGTATATATCAATGAGAGTGTTTGCTAAATGGCTGTCCCATGCTCTTGTTTGTTTAATGAAATACCAGCATGCTGGAAGCCTGACATTTTTTTTAATGTTCTGTCTTTCAGTGTGGGGGTGGAAAACAAGGATCTATTTCTTATAGAGAAGAAATCAACTGGTGCCACCTGAATGAATGGTATGAATTGCTACATGTCTTCCACACTTATCCCTGCACTAGAAACAAATGGGGGAGCCCTCGGAGGACCAATGAGCAAATGAGTTCCAGGGAGGCCCATCCTCTTCATAGCTCCTGATAGAGTGGGGAGAGAGAGAGCAGGGAGTGTGGAGCATTGTATCAGCAAACTGGGGAGAGGCTTGTCTCATGTCTCCAAATAAGGCTGTGAGTGGATGTCCCCACAGTGCCCACTTCCTGTTGGACATGGTCTATGATTCAAGAGAGACTGTCATTTCTTGTCCCCCAAGGGGCAACAAGGAGAAAATATCTATGAAACATGGAGAAACAGACAAGGGGATGGGACTTGCACACTAGAAAACTATCCATTTACCAGGCAAGACAGCAACAATGGGGAACAGGAGACAGAAAAGAACAGTGTCACCAAATAAGAGGTTTCGTTTTAAAGAAAAAGGACACACAAGAGTGAATACAACGGGTGAACAAAACAGATCCATCCCGGCCTGGCTATTTGCATAATAGAAAACAGGTTTTTCATCACTTACCAGGCATCTGCCTTCTGTTCACTGTTTCATCTGCAAATATTGGTATTTACTGTAACTAAAGGCTGCTCTCAGCCCTCAGCCTTCTAGGGTTCTGCAGCCCTCCTCTCTGTGGGATTGAGCGTCCACATTACTGGAGGGAGCTGACTTGGGCCCTGGTGGGAATCCCACCCACCCCTTCCTCCCAGACTTGTCTCCAATTCCTTCCTATAGTGTGATCCTTTAATTAGAGAGCAAAGAAGAGTAGTGGGTAGGGGACAGAGCTGTGCTGGGTGACACACTTCTTGCTTAACTAAACCAAGGTTTTCCACACGGAACTGCTGGTGTATGTAAAGTTGTTGGCACAGATGAGACCTCCCAGTGGACCAAAGGATGAACGGCGGCTGAGGATGTCTGGTTGCCTCACCGGGGGGTGCTCTTTGGCCTCCCAGCTGCAGGAGGTGTCTCTGGTAATGTAAATTCACAAACCCAGTATTGATCAAGGGGAAGTAAAGATGGGCTCAATGACAAATATTTGAACACTTTGGCTCATTAGCACCTTTGGCCCTGGTCTTGGCTGGCTCTCCTCAGGTCCCACCTGGGACAGTTATCACCAAGGAGCAAGCAAGCCCCTTCCTTGGATTGTGTCATTTTTTTTTAAGAGTGGGATCCACCCACTACCTTATTGAGGGGCTCGCTCACTCCAACGAACACAAAGTGCTAAGTGGAGTCTTAGACTTCGGTGACCCAAACTTCAACTCAGGTCCCAACCACGCCCAGGAATCCTGCTCTGGGCAAAGAGAGCACGTGGTCAGAATCCATTCGGCTGTGTTTTCAGGAGCACTGGCCCATTTGCATTGTGGATGAGTGTAATCATGTGTTGCATTGGTGTATACGTGTGTGAGTGTACAGTGCATGTTGACGTGAGTGATTGTATGTGGTATATCTATGTGTATGTGCACATGTGAGGTTCCATGGAGACCTCCACCATTGACCATAATCAGCTAAGCAGAGGCCATGGATGAAGCTGAGATATCCTCCTGATGAAGAGTCAACATGGCTCCCCATCTTTTACCTCAGGTCCCTGTGCACCACCTATTCAGGCAGAAGTTCTGGTTACCCTGTGAACCCCACAGCTACATTCCTGAAGCCACCAGATTGGTCACCACCACACGGGGACTAACTGCAGAACCCCATGGAGACACTGAGTTAGCACAGGGGAGGGGCTGCTGGGCTAGTGGGCTGAGGGACTCTGGACTTGTGGGAGGACATTCTGCTCTAGAAGCCTGCGTACTGGGTTTTGAAAGTCTCACACGCCTCTGTGAATTGAACAACAGACTCCATTGCTGGATGGTTAATTTGCAGGCCTGGGGTCCTTGATTTGTATTTGACCCCAGGACTCACTGAACCAAAGTCAGCCTAAGTTGCAGTTACTGTGTTAGGGACCAGAGGACAGAGGGTAGTACAGTGAGACCGCCATCCGCCAACGGGTTGTGGCCACTTTTCTATGAGAGGGGTTGAGGCCCCTCTGGCTCAACTGGATGATTGCTGCTGACAGACATTCTAGCCCAAGCCTCTCTGGAGATAAGTCTTGGTCATATCGCTTAGAGAAATCAGCCTTTGTTTGTGTGATGGGAACTCCTAGAGCCAGCCTGAGGCTGAACGCCTGAGGATGTCTGGTTCCCTCGCGAGGGGACTCTCTTTGGCCTTCCAGCTGCAGGAGGTGTCTCTGCTAATATAAATTCATAAATCCGGTAAGTATTGACTGAAGGAAGTATAGGTGGGTTCCATACCAGACATTTGAACACTCTTTAGCTAGGGCTTCTATTGCTGTGAAGAAATTCCACAACCAGAGTAACTTCAGGAGGAAAGGGTTTATTCTGCTTACAGTTCTATGACAGATCATCATCAAAAGCAGTGAGGGCAGGAACTCAAGCAGGGCAGGAACTCAAGCAGGGAAAGAACTCAAGCAGGGAAGGAACTCAAGCAGCACAGGAACTCAAGCAGGGCAGGAACTCAAGCAGGGCAGGAACTCAAGCAGGGCAGGAACTCAAGCAGGGCAGGAACTCAAGCAGGGCAGGAACTCAAGCAGGGCAGGAACTCAAGCAGGGCAGGAACCTGGAGGCAGGGGCTGGTGCAGAGGCCGTGGAGGGGAGCTGCTTACTGGCTTACTCCCCATGGCTTGCTCAGCCTGATTTCTTATAGAACCCGGGACCACCAGCCCAGGGGTGGCACCCCCAGCAATGGGCTGGGTCCATTAAGAAAATGGCTTACAAGTTTGCCTACAGCCTGATCTTATGGAGGCACTTTCTTAATTGAGGTTTCCTCATCTCAGATGATTTCAGCCTGTGTCAAGTTGTCATAAACTTAGCCAATACCAACAATTTTGGTCAGGCTCATGACAACAAGATCAGAAGGGCAGAAATGATAAATACCGGGGGGAGGGGGGTAGGTCCAACCAACAGGGGCACAGACTGAGCGGCCTGATGTGCATGTGTGTGCCCCACCCAGTTCTTAACACCTCTTCTCCTCCCCTCTTTGTCTCCTTGCTCACTCGTTCTTCATAACGAGACAGGGTCTCACTAAGCAACCCTGCGAAGTGTAGCCAGGCTGGCCTTTAAGTCATGGCAATCCTTCTGCTACAGTCTCCCCAGTGGAGGCATGCTACTGCGCTTCACTGCTACATTCTTTTCTATCCAATCTCAGCTGAAGGCTTTTACGACAAAAGGATGGCTGATTTCTGTTGGATGGTCTCTCTCTCTCTCTCTCTCTCTCTCTCTCTCTCTCTCTCTCTCTGTCTGTCTCTCCGTCTCTTCTGGAAGTGGCCTCTTTATCCCCTCGAGTCTATTGATACAGGATGATGCATTGATTGGTTTTCAGATGTGAGCCAGCACCTCCCTCCCGGTCTAAATCCCTCTCTGTCAGTGGCACTGGATTTGGCTGGCTTATGGTGCGTGAAGATGCTCGCTTTTGTATTCCCAGGGAGTATTGATTCGTCATTTTCTTGTGATGTTTTTGTGTGGTTTCTGCACCAAGTAACGGGGACTTTGGAGACCGAGCTAGGGACCCTTCTCCTCTATTTACAGAAGGAGTTTGTGAAGGATTGGTGTTAATTCTTCTTTAAATGTTTGATGGAGCTCACCAGCAAAGGCCTAGCACGCCTGGGGTTTTCTTTGGGGGAAGTTGTAAGTGATGAATTTAATTTGTTTGTTACAGGTCTGTTGATTGTAATTACTTTGTGACTCGGGCCTGCAGATTTTGTTCACTTAGATCATCCTGTCTGATCACTGTCACCTAATTGTTAGCACACAGTTACCAACTACCTTACAATTACCTTGCTTTTCTTTCTTTCTTTCTTTCTTTCTTTCTTTCTTTCTTTCTTTCTTTCTTTCTTTCTTTCTTTCTTTCTTTC
>CAJQZJ010037421.1:2076573-2099548 GCA_907164525.1 Lophiomys imhausi
TTCTATAACCACTTTTAATTTTTCTTTATTTATTTTAAACATTTGTCTGTTCAGCATGGGAATGTCACAGTGCAGAAGCGGAAGTTAGAGGGCATTTAGCAGAAGTCGGTTATCTGCTTTCACCATGTGGGTCTTGGGGACAGAACTCTGCTCATCAGGACTGGTGGCAAGCACTTTTACCCCCTGAACCGTCCTCTCACCAGCCTCCCTCACTTTTCAGTTTTGGTTAAATCTTCCCGTTGAGTGTTCAAGATCATGTAGGTGTCCAAAATTGGACTTTTTTCTTTTAACCATTGAAGTCAGCTAAGACTTGTCAGAGGTAGTCTTGGGGACATAGATGAGATTCTTAAAGGAACTTTAATGGCTTCCTTACTGTGCCATCTGCTGGCAAGGGTCAGGGTCTTGCTGGCCATGTGGCTTCCTTCCAAAAACTAGGGGTCATTTCCTCTCCAGGGATTTCTCTCCACAGGATATGCACTGGCAATAGATTCAACCTCTGGAATACCCATGGTCTCTCTGGTCAAGAGGGCCTGTGGTTTACTAAAGTTGCAGGGCTATTTCAGAGGGGTCTCATTTCCCCCAGGGTCCTGGCTGACTTTGGAAGGCATAGAACAGACAACTAACTATTCTCTTCACCTTCCTTAGGTCTCGAAGTGAGGACTGGTGAACACCCAGAAGCACAGTCTTTTAGTTTTAACTTTTGTGTAACATTTAGACTAAGATGAGACCAAAATAAATTGAAATAAGTTGTAAAGGTTTTTAAGGAGATTCCCAATTTTGTTAAGATTCAGTTTCCCAACTAAACACCTGACAAACTTTGCAGAAAATGTAATTATCTTGATTAAATATAAGTTCTTTTTTTAATCAGTTTTTAACTAAAAATTTATTTTACATGTCCGGATTATTTTCCTTGCATGTACGTCTGTGTACCACATGCATGTCTAGTACCCATGGAAACTAGAAGAAGGCACTGAGTCCCCTGGAACTGGAGTTACAGATGGTTGTAAGCTGCTCTGTGGGCACTGAGAATTGAACCCAGGTCCTCTGAGAGAGCAGCTAGTGCTCTTAACCACTGAGCCATCTCCCCCATAGGTTTATAGCAGTGTTCTGACCTTAAAAATGTGTGTGTGTGTGCATGTATGTGCATGCATACATGTGTGTATGTGTGTGCATATGTGTGCATGTGTGTGCGTGTATGTGTGGGTGTAAGGGCATACTTGTGTGCCACAGTGAGAGAGGAAGTCAGAGGTCTACCAGCAGAAGTCAGTTCTCTTTCTCTTCCCCTGAGGGTGGGGTTCTGGGTGTTGACTACCCCAGCCTTTCTCTTAATAAACACCTTTATCAGGTGAGCCATCTTGGTGGAGTGATGCTTCAGTTTTTCAAAAATGCTTTCATTGTTTTTCCCTCAATCTCATGTAAGCCTGAGAGCTACAGAGTCTTACATTCTAGCAAGACCTTGCCAAGATTACAAAGTTTCTAACAGCCTTGAATAGCAAAAGTATCTCAGTATAGGCACAGGCAGAAGGAGAAAAAAAAAAACCACCAGAGATCTAAAAATCTTTATATGTCAACTTTGTAATTTCAGTCTTGGACACAGAAGGCATCTGCTCTCCTTGAGAACTAGGAGAATCAGCAAATAGTTCTTCCTTCTTTCCTTTCTTCCTTTGTTCCTTCCTTCGTTCATTCCTCCTTCCTTCCTTCTCTTTTTTAAAATAATTTATTTATTTTTATTTTATGTACATTGGTGTTTTGACTACATGTGTTTCATCAGATTGTTTGGAACAGGAGTTAACAGACAGTTGTGAGCTGACATGTGGGTGCTGGGATTTGAACCCGGGTCCTCTGGAAGAGTAGTCAGTGACCTTAACCGCTGAGCCATCTCTCCAGCCCCCTTCCTTCCTTTTTTACTGGAGAATCAAGCAGGCAAAAAAAGAAAGAGAGAGGGCAAGCTTGTACAGGAGGCTCATGGTTGGGCCAGAGATGATGGCAGACCAGACCCATCGTTTGTATTTGGGACAGTGGAAGGGGACATGTAGCAGGGTGGTGTTTAGGTCCCCAGCTATACAATAAGCCCAGGTTATACTTAATTTCATTCCCTATGGAATTTTGTCCCATTGAAAAGTATATAATTGGTAAATGAGACTGACCTGGAGGATAGAACCTCTGATTTGGGATCAAACTTGGTTTTTACAGAGGTCAGAGTTGCTCGTTGAAAAGAGAGCCTAAAGGGCTGAGGAGATCACTGGGCCAGTAAAATTCTTCTCGCACAAGCATGAGGACCCAAATTTGATCTCCAAGATTGCACATAGAAGAGCTGGGTATGTTGGTACATATCTGAATCTCAGCACCGAGGAGGTAGAGACAGGTGGTCCCAGGGCTCACGGGCAGCCAGCCTAGTCCAGTCAGCTATTTCCAAAAGCGAGATGGATGTTATCCTGACGAAAAACATTCTAATTTGATCCCTGGCTTCCATATGTATGTACACACACACACACACACACACACACACACACACACACACACACACACCCCTATACACCTATACATACATAAACATTGCATGTGGGCACACATGCAGAGGAAGACGGAGAGAGAGAGAGAGAGAGAGAGGAGAAGGAGGAAGAGAAACAGAAAGGTCTGGACTCTGAACTCTATCTGCCTTTTCATCTGCAGAACAGATCTAGCCGGAGGATAGTGCCATCTTTTGGCCATTCTTCTCCACATGTTAGGTCACACTGGCTGAGCCAGAGTGTAAAAGAAACTCACCGATCTATTTTTGAGGATCTCAGCATCAAATCATCCCTAAATTTTCAGGATGTCCCAAATAAAAGTCGCTGGGGATGGACATCTGATGCTCTGTTTGCTTAGAGAGAAGAAACAGAGGTCGGGGGGCAGGGAAACCTCCCAACATCTGGTACCCAGTGTCTGACTCATGTTGCAGCAAGTGTTAAAACCTGGAGCCAGCCGTGGCCAGAGCATCTCTTAACCAGCACAGGAACTCAGTGTCGACAGCCTGTCTGAGCTCCCTCTTCTCTTTTTCCAAATCACTTTTGCATCCATGTGGAGGATAGTTTGGGAGAACATACATAAAATCGCAATCAGCTACGCAGACTTTAAAGTCCCTGCAACCCCTATAATGGATCCCAAAAGGCAAAACAGGGCAAGGGGCATCATCTCTGTCAGTGGCTGGAGTTACCCTGAGGCAGAACTCAGAGCCGAACAAAGTTGGAGCGGAGGTCCCAGGAATGCTCTTTCACCCCGGGGGAGGACTAGAGTTATATTTAATATTTAAATTATTAAAAGTACGCCTGGAACTGAGTCTCTTCCCCTCCTATGCTACTGCTTGTGCTGTTTTCTTGTTTTAGTTACTTTCCCAGGATATGTCTGTTCTGGTTCTCTTTGGTGGAGATACCAGAGTTCGGCTCCATCAGCTTAGTGTTCAGTTAAGACTCCAGAGATTTCTTGAACTGCCAGAGAAGTAGGTTTCCATTTCCAGACATTGCTAAGGGGGAAATGCAGGTTTGTGGTTGGGCAGGCATCCTGTAACTCAGCCAGGAGTTTACCCCATGCCAGTCCAGAGTCTCAAGGTCAGGCAGAGGTGAGCAGTGAGGCCAGCTCCAGTCCTCCTCACTGGACGCACCGCCCTGCCCCCCCCCCACATGCTTCCCAAGTTCCCAAGAATATGACAGAGCTTTTGAAAGCCTTATAAGGACACGACAGCGTGTGTTTCATTCCAAGGCCCTTGGTTTTCATTCCAGATTCCTATGCCATTCCACAGGGTCCTTCCTTTGTAGTGACAAACACAAAAGCAACTATGCTGTGTTGCCTGGTCTGTATAGACTGTTTGTGATGTGAGAATCAGGAGTCTGCAGGGGGCAGTTCTTGGGAAGCCCTTGGGATGTGGTTTAGAATTTAGCTCATGCTGGAGGGTGGGTCTGTCGCCAAACCTCCCAGCCTTGCATTGGCAATGAACAGAAAGAAATCTGAGCTTCCTGGTGCTCTGGAAATTCAGTATTTCCCAAGGCCCCTGGATGAGCGGACATGGCTGGGTTTCTTTGTCCCTAGTGGGTTTCAGGTAGCTATATCCTGTTCTCTATTGTGCCCCCCTCTCTCTGTCTCTTGTCTCTGTCTCTCTGTCTCTCTCTGTCTCTCTCTCTCTCTCTCTCTCTCTCTCTCTCTCTTTCTCTCTCTGTGTGTGTGTAGTGTATACCCGACTCCTCACAAGGACATGTGGGGGGTACAGTGAATTAGGAATGGGGGCTACCTGGGCCCTCTGCCTGCCACCCTGTTCTGACTTTTGTGTTTGTTCTGTGAAGGCTAGAGGGTTGGTACTGTAGGCTTTCAGGTTAACATGGCTGGATGTTTGCAGGAAATTTTTCCCAAGGTAGAAACCCTACGGAGCCAGGGAGCAAACATGGAGGGTCTCCAGTTCACGCTTTGTCTGAAATGGATCACCTACACATTCTCACATCCCTCAGGAACCAAGTACCTTCCTTGTGCCTAGACTCCCTCTCTCGGGTGCCTCCACTGCCGTAGTTGCAGGAAAGACCCCTATGCCACTGCCCCATTGTCCTTCTAGGGCCTTGTGCCTTTGCTGCCCACCCATACCCCACGAGGCCGCGCCTTACAAGGTACAAAACTCTGCCTTGTACAACAAGGTAAGTAACTACAAGACTCTGAGCTGAGGGTGTCTATAGTAAGTTACTCAGTTACCTTAATTTTCATCCTACAAGTCTGGGAGCGTACTGCCAACTCCTCTAATGGCCTGTATGTGCTCCATTTTTGGCCACATAACATCACTCCTCCAACTGTGACCCTCAGGAAGGTGTGCACCTAACCTCTAGTACTGTATATATTGACGTTGGGACTGTGGTGGGATTATTGTGACCTGTAGCAGGAGCTGCGGGTCTGAGCTCTCTGTTTATTTGTTTGAAGCCAATTTGTCCAGAACTGGCCGTTCGGTTCTGAGGTTTAGTGTCTTGTTCATTTATGCCCATTTCATGTTCATGCATGATAGTTCAAATTTGGATGAGATCCTGCCACTTGGGGTGGTGATACAGCCTGACAAGATGAGGCTCTCAGTTTGATCCCCAGCCTCAAAATCTAAAAAAAAAAAAAAAAAAAAAAAAAAAAAATTACAGAAATATTATACAGCCGAGGCCCCCTCTGCCTAGGGATAGTGCTGCCCACAGTGGGCTAGGCTGTCCCACATCAATCATCAGCCAGGACGTTCTTTTACAGACATGACCACAAGCCTATCTGATGGAGGCGATTTCTCCACTGAGGTTCCATTTTCTTAGGTGACTCTAGGTGTGTCAGGTTGATAATAAAAACTAACAGGCACACCCCTGTTTCAGAACATCTGGCTTGGAGGCAAAGGTATAGTGAGGTTACTGTACCAGAGGAGTCCTTGGGTGGTCATTGTGGTCAGCAGCTTTCCATGCCATTTTCTGAGGCAAACACTACACCCATGTATGTCAGAAACCGGTTTTGAGAGATGAGACAAGCATGCTTTGGGGGAGAGCATCAGCAACAGACACTGTTGTGGTTGACCCACCCAAGTGGCTCTCACGCTCTGGAAAAATTGGTCTGATAGACCTAGCTACCAGCGCACTACCACCCAACTGACCTCAGTGGCTTGAAAGGTACCTTGAAGCTCTGTGGTGGGTGGCTGGCTTCTCACCTACTCCAATTTAGGCAGCGCTCTTGTGTTTGAAGTTGTGTGATGTCGCAGATAGCAAGACATTAGATTAATGCGGGTCTAAAGTGAGGACCTTGGTACCATCAGGTTTTTGAAAATGCTGCTGTTCACTCACTAGACCAGTGGTTCTCAACCTTCCTAAGGCTGCAACTCTTTAACACAGTTCCGGGTTCCTGTGCTTGGGCGTATCTGCATGTGGGCAGACCCATCTGGAGACAGAAAGAGGAGCAGTGTCTTAGTTTCTAAGACCACTGCGAATATGTGTTTCCTGACTGCCTTTGGCAACCCCTACGAAAAGGTTGTTGGACCCGAAAAGGGTCAGGAGCCTCAGGCTGAGAACCACATTGTACCAGATGTTTTCAGCCTGGAGTCACAAAAAGAAAGGAGCCTGCCTTCCATTTCTTGCAGTAAGTTTCATCTTGGTGGATACACTTCACAAAAGTGGCTGTGATTAATCCTCGGGGCCACCAGGATTGGCCTCTAGATGCAATCTGACTCCAAATATTGCCGCTGCAGTCTGCTCTGCAAGGGTCGACGCAGTCATCTGTGGAGCCCTGTTCAGCTCTGAGATGTGTTCGTTTTGCTTCAGGAGTTCATGAGTCTTGAGCTGTCATTCATGGGATCCCTTCTTTTAGTGCATGCATGCATGCATGTATGTATGTACGTCAGAGGTCAATCTTGGTGTCTAATTTATGGAGTCACCCGCTTTCCAGGGAGGAGGCAAGTTCTCTCCTTTGCATAGAGCTCACAGTTAGGATAGGCTGGCTGGCCAGCAAGCCCCAGGGATCTGGTAAAGCGTTTGCCTTCCAAGTGTGAATACCAGAGTTTGCTCCCTCTGACCTGGATTTCAAGAGCCAGGTGTGGTGGCACATGCTTATATTCCCAGCGCTGAGGTATTGGAGTCAGGCTTAAGTGTCTTGGATCACAAGCTTAGCTTTTGTGAATTCCCCTAGAAAACCTTAACGCATGGAGATTTGCCTCCTTCTTTCTGTTTGTCTTTGTTGAGGGCTGGCCCAGCACTCCAGTGGTCTGCCTTCTGACCCTGTATCTGCGCAGTGACATAGTTTTTCAACACCACGCATGAAGTGCAACTACACTTACAGATGGCATTGGTTAAGTGTGGATGATTCTTTTCTTGGTGCAGACTGCTGATAGTTTATGTAAAGTGGTACCTCAGAGTGAGGGCTGTGGAAGCAAACTGGCACCCTGCAATCTTTCCATTATCTCGCCAGTACATCTCTTCCCCAGCACCCATCTCTCATTCACCTCTACTCCAGCTACCACTGCCTTACCCAATTCTACTGCAACCCCCATCGTCCTACCCATGCCTACCAGTTTCCACTGACTCTCCCGCCCATCTCCGCGCCAGTCCTCACCTCTACCATCTATCTCCGCCCTAGCCCCCATCTTCACCCAATCTCCACCCCAGCTCCCTCCGTCTGACCCATTTCTACTCCAGCTTCTGCTGAGCAAATTTGTGGCTGCTATCACAATTAACTATGGCGTAGACCCTGGTACCTCGGGACGGTGGAAACTCAGATAACTCTGTGCTGTACTTCAGCTCGGAGGTAAATTCAGGGCCAGTGTCCATGTGGGGGCTCCTTGGGATGAGCACGTGAGGTGATATGCTTTATGCTGTCCTGCTGGAAAACATCCCAAACTCAAAGAGAGCCTGGCCTGGCCTTCTTTCCTCATGGCTGACCTCCTTGTCACCTGCAGAGATGTTGGCTAGCTTAGGGACCTTCGGTGTGTCTCCTCAGAAAACACACTGAAATGCAGTTAGTCAGAGAATGCGTGGATGCACACACACTTGCCTAAATACATGTATGCACAGCACAGCTGCACATGTGTATGTACAGACGTACTATATGGTTGTAAACACACACATGTACACATACACATACTAGAGTGGTACATATGGACATTGTAGTAAATATATGTGCACTATTGTTGTACATGCATACAATGCATACCACAGTAGTACATGTGTATACACAGATATACAACTGTTTTATACTACTCGTATATGCACATATATACCACAGCTGCACACATGCACTCACAGATGCACTTCAGTTGTATATATATATATATATAATTTATACATATGTACACATATACACATCACAGCTACACATACATACATGTGATCCACATAGTCATACACACTTACATGCATATGCACTCATCACACATGTACACATGTATGCACACACAGTTGCACGTTCATGCATGTACAGGTTCTATACCAATTCACACTGATGTGCTTCAGGCACGTTCACAGATGCACATGTGTGCATACTGATCATGAATAGCCTGCATGCAGCAGTGAGCTCAGGTGACCTGAGCTAGAAGCCTTGGCGAAGTTCCTCTGTCAGCCTGGTCTCTATGGTTGGGTTGCTGGTGGGACAATGTCACCAGATAATGAACTAGCACCCTGGTCCAGTCTGGGTTTGCTTGGTTGGAGAAGAGTGTAGATGAGATGCTCTCATTTGTTCTTGGCATGTCCAGTGCTTGCAAGACTTGGTGCTGTGGGCTGCACTTCCTCCCAACACTTAGTAGTGGCAGCTGATGTCACTAACACAGCCTCTGTAGGACACTAAACTTGTGGCCCTGATACAAGCTCTCTGAAGATAGAACGGCAGGCAGCTCTGACCCCCACAGCCTCCATCCATCTTCCTATCATCCTGCCTTTAATTAATTTCGTCAGGAGCCCATGAACTGTGTCCTTCATCTTGCCCGGGCAGGGTTGGCTTTGGGCCTAAGTAAAGAGAGTCTGCAGGCAGCAGGCTTTCTTACTCTCAGCCATTAATTAAACAGCTGAAGCTGACCCAGCACAGCGGCCTCACAGCAGGCAGAGCCCCTTGGACACACAGACCCTTCCCTGCAAAGTCTGCTCTGGCTGCCCTCCAGCCCATGAGCAATCTGAAGCCGGGGTGCCAAATGACCCCTGTCCAGTGACTCCAGCAGATGCCAAACCTGCACCAGGAGGGGACACAGTGAACAGAAGTGCATGACAGATATCCCATCCCGAAGGACCTTGCAAGGAAGCTGGGAGGGGAACTAAATAAATGACAAACATTTGAGACTTATCGTTCAGGAGAACACCTTGGAGAGATAGCTTCTCCCTTCCTGGGATGCTGATTAATTTCTTCTCAGAGTTCAAGTTCAGCCCGGAAGTGGATTCATCACAGACAACTGAGACTCTCCTTTGTAGAAGGGTTAGTGATGTGGTCCCGAAATATATCAGTCAGACAAGCTGTAGTTTGCGGAGGTAACAAATAGCCCTGATGTCTGGCTGGCCTGTTTATTCTGCTCGTATCTCATGCCCTTTCACAGGTGTTTAGGAAGTTCCGTCTCTTATTTTAAAGATCCAGGCAAGGGCATCTTGGCTGGATGCCTCTGAGAGGCGAGAGAGAAAGCTTATCCTCCAGGCATCTTTCCCCAAGACAGGATGTTACTGACTACCTCAGCCATTCAGAATCTGGTTACAAGGAAAGTGAGGGGAGATGGCTCTGCTTGGTTCCTGCCTTGATTTCCCTCAGTGACGGACTAGGACCTGGAAGTGTAGTGTAACTGAAATAAACCCTTTTGGTCATGGTGTTTCATCATCACAGCAATAGAAACCCCAACATCAGCACCATCATCATCATCACCACCATCATCAAAACCATCACCATTGCCATCTTCAAAATTAGTTTCTACAGGGCACTTCAGTCTAGAAGGTGATGGTTTATAAATATCTACATGATTTTGTTTAATGTCTCCTATAATGATTTTAGAATGAATGAAATAAACCTCTCAATATCAATAGTGGTGTAAGACTTGATGATTTATCTCATATGTACACAGAAGAACTCTCCATTCTCCATCACCATTGCTTGCACATCAATTGAGGGCTTGTTGAGCCAAGATGGTGAGTCTCATCCTGACTGTTTCCAGTAGTATCTATTGTTACCTGTATTTGTTCCTTTTCTGCTTCTGCAATATTTCTGTAATTAAACACCACGTTCAGAGCAACTTACGGAAGGAAGGGTTTATTTGGGTTTACCGTTCCAGAGTCCATCACCATCATGGCGGGGAATTGTGCAGCAGACAGGCAGGCATGGCAGCTGGAGCAGCAGGCTGAGAGCTGACATCTTAAACCACAGACACAAAGCAGAGAACGTAAACTGGAGATGGCACAGTCTTTGAAACCTCAAAGCCCATTCCCAGTGATGTACTTCTTCCATTAAAGCTGTGCATTCTAAAGCTACCCAAACAGCCCAACCAACTGGGCACCGTGTATTCAAACATCTGAACCTATGGGGGACAGTCCCATTCAAACCACATCATCTCTATTTCATGAATGAGTATCTGACTCTCAGCAGATAAAGCTGCCACTTAACATCACCCTTACGTGGGCAGCAGAGCCCAGACTCGAGCCAGGGATCCTGTCCATCCAGTTGGGATCAAATAGGGCCATGCTACTTGCCTCCCTGACATGTGGGCTCTTCCCCTCCCATCTGGACAGTCATCCTTAAACAGATCACCTTCCCAAGCATCTGAAGACCCAGCAGCCATAAGAAAACTCACCGTCATCACATTGCAGTGTGAGAGAGTTTCCTTGTCTCCCACACACTTATACCCTGAGCTGAAGAAATGCTTGCAGGTGGATTCTGGCATGTGCAGACCTGGGTTGTTACCCTTGTGGCTCCTGGGCTTCAGTTTAGATACAGTAGCCTTCCTCTTCACTGTGGTGTCATATTTATAACTAGTGGAGGCCTTGGGAGGCTCTGAAATTGTCCCACTACAAAGAAACAATGATGCTCTAGACAGAGAGATGGAAGAGAATGAATTCCAGGAGATAAAACTGTGCTGGAAAAGCTTAGGCTGATTTTGCGAAAACCCTGTCATCTCAAAGCTTGGGAAGGTGCGTGGTTCTTTCCCCTTCATCTCTGTCCCCTGTGCTCTGGTAGCTGGGAAATCTCTAAATTCAAATGTATGCAGCAGAGAGGGCCAGGCCCAGGGACCGCAGGAGCCAAATTCTAGAGCCACTAGATGCCGGTGCTTACTAAAAAACAAAACAAAAAAAAAAAATGAGGCCTATTTGTTCTCGCTGTGTAGGCTTGGCATCAGAGATGAAGGTTTTGTGCTCTGAGGATTTTCAAAAGCTGGGCTGCATGCATAGTGCAACGGTGAAAATTGGTCGTCAGCTTCATGGGGCGTAGAATCACCTAGGAGCCGCACCTCTGGGCATGTCTGTGAGGGAATTCCTTAAGAGGACTATTTAAGTGGCACGGATCACCACAGCTGTGAGCGGAGCTGTTCCACGGCATGAGGACCAGAGCTGGATAAAAAGGAGATGAGCCAGGCATCAGCATCTGTCTCTCTGTTTCCTGGCTGCAGACGTGGTATGAGAAGCTGCCTTAAACTCCTATAGCCCCTGATGGACTTGTGCCCTCCAACCGTGAGACCAAATAAACCGTTTCTTCTCTTTAACTCACTTTTGTCAGGTATTTTGTCACAGTACAGAGAGAAGCCACTTACATAGGTGGACTCCTGAGCTCGTAAAGGATTCAGGGAACTGTGTTTCCCCAAGAGCGAGGCCTCAGAGATAACACCAGCCTCGGAGGGAGGAGATAAAAAAAAAAATCCCTTTGTGCCTGCTGAGGGACTCAGAAGCCTGTCAGCACTGGACTCTGTGCTGTGTTGACCTTCCAGATGTCAAGCGAGGAAGGCTATTTGTCACGTTGACTGTTGATGACTTGTAGAAGTGAGGTGCCACCTCAGGAAACCAGTGAACACCCTGGTGCTCATTAGCTACGCAGCTGTTTGAACAGCATAACATCAAATGTGTTTGCGTGTTAAGCAGCTAGAAAGTCTTCCAAAGTCGGGCAGCAGGATTGCAACCATGAAAGTCTTCCAAAGTCGGGCAGCAGGATTGCAACCATGAAACATGCCCCTACCGCAACAGACAGTCCTGGCAGGCAACGCGCAGCTGGACATTTTAATGGTCAGTCACTTTCAGGCACAATATCTCCCTCAGTACCCCCTAGACTTCCTGTAAATGTTTGTCTTTGTTGCCTTTAAAGCAAGCATGTTTCAGTACCCCCTAGACTTCCTGTAAATGTTTGTCTTTGTTGCCTTTAAAGCAAGCATGTTGCAGGGTCACAGGAGCTCTCCCGGAGACTTGTTTTCCAGGTGACGAATCAGATAAGACACTCTGGAAGACCAACTCTGCCACTTCAGGCTTCTGGGAGCACGAGCTTGGAGGAGCGAGGGTCTGGAAATGGCAGCGGCCCTGCCTTACTTTTCTCCCATCCTGCCACTCAGAGTGGCGAGGCTGACTTGCCAGAGAATGAACATCCCTGGTCAGGGTCAGTGCCAAAAGCATCAGTCCCCTGTTAATCCTTTCTTTTGCCCCCCTCCTTCTCCCAACTACCCCCTTGGGACTGCTTCTTCAGAGTCATCCCTTCAGAGGGAGGTTTCAGGTGGGAATTGGGAGGGGGCTGACCCCTTGCTTTCTCTCTGCCTTGCTCCCCTCGGGCCTGGCAGAGGGGAGAAGCTAACGTGCTCAGGCCACTGAATCAGATGAGGCCCGATAGAGGACACTCTGATTTCTGAGCAGACGTGTGTGTAGTTGCAGAGTCAGGCAGGAATTTGCCTTCAAGTCCGAAAGAGTTTTCTTGTGTGCGTGTGCACATGCCAGGGTATGTTTTCCTGTGGACTCATTAACAAACATCCTGGGTTAATACAGCTGAGGAGTGCTGTGTGCCATGCATTTAGAGCTCTGCCTGCACCTAGGCACACGAGACCCTCTAAGCGAGTGAAGGGACACTGCGGTTTGCTCAGGGTCCCCTGGGCTGGCTTTGAACACACAGCCCTTTCTTTTCAGCGATAAAGAGCTCTGTCAGCGGTCACCGCAGCAAGCTCTGAGGCTTCATTTGTAGAACTGAGCTCTCTTCCAACTTGAAGTCCCCGAAAATCCTCACAAGGTGCTACATGAATCAGATGGATTTATTCTCTTCTAATTCAGTCTCAAGTGGCAGAAACACAATTGAAAGCAGATTGTTCAAAAGCCGAGATTTACTGGCTGGTATAACAACAACAAACAAAACCATACGGCTAGCGTTTCTGGCCATCTCGCAGGCTGGGTTTTTCTGTTGGTGCCTTGGGCTGTCCCCCATGTGGTACCAAGCTGCTTGGATGTAACCCTCGCCGTGCCTGCATCAGGAGGTCTGAATTCATTCCCAACAGTTTTGATGAAAAACCTAGAATAGTGTTGCTGGTCTACCCAGGGCTATGGGTCTATCAGAGTTTGTTTCCATTTACGTGGGGCCTCACCTGCAGACTATCCATGATGATGTGGGAGCAAGCACTCGTGTGCTGCACATTTGAGAGAGTAGACTCCAGGCTCTTGGGAGGGCTGTGTCTCATTTCCTGTTTGTCTCGACCTGGCCCTTAACTTAGCATGTAGTGCCAGCATCTATTTCCAGTTAAATTCATGCCTACAGAATATTGATAATGACAAGAATGATGGGCAGGAAACTTGAAACAAATCAACAGTAATTTTTTTTTTCTGTCCTGAGATTTTACAGAATCTCTCTGGCCTAAATCACTTTTATTTCATCCACCTTGGGTAGCTACAGGGAGGGAGTGAGGATAGGGAGAGACAGTTGTCTTCTTACTAACCTCCAATTGTCAAAAGTTCCACAATCAGACCATGTTGGGTCCGAATGTGTGTTGTCCCACACCCACAAAGTGCTGTCCCATGGATGGATGTGGATGTGGAGGGCTGCATTTCCCTCTCTAGGCAGTTAGGGTAGGAAGGACTGAGGCACAAAGCCTGCTTTGCTCCTCTCAGGTGCCTATCTCTGCCCACTCGTGGGGCCCTAGTCTGTGACCTACAGGCCTGTCTTGGGTGGTCAGGGAGAGCATGGAGCATAGTAAGTGCCCACGGACTGCAACAGAGAGGATACAGCAATGTACAAGTGTGTGTGGCCTGTTGTGGGCCAGACAGGAGGAGGGTCGTGGACCCTTTGCTTGGGCAGAAGAGGAAATCTGTGGTCCAAGACCTGTGCTGTTCTTCTTACCAGTGCTCTGGATAGGCCTTGGTAGAGTTAGCAGGGCAAGGGATGGAAGTGGGGCCCAGAAAGCCCTCAAGTTCCAGGGACTCGGGACTTGCTTTCCTCTGAAGGAGAGGGACTATAGCCCGGATGCCTTAGGAGATGCTCCTAACCCACTGGCTAAGGCCTGTGTGGGGTTATAAAGAGAGCAGCTGACAATCCACAGCTCTGCCAGCTTCCCTTGAGGGACACTGGAGAAAGCCCTGAATACAGAGTGACAGAGATAAAGAAGGTCACTGGCCTTCTCAGCTCTTCTCATCCTGGCTGATTCACTCACTAATTAATGATGGACACCTTTCTCAACGTGTCTTAGGCACAGATGCCACTCCATGCTGCCTGGAGTGGAGGGTGACCTGGGTCACTGAAACACACCTCAGCACAGGTCCTGGCAGCCTCTCCTAGGAGCTCACTGGGCTTCTAGATAGGTTGGGCTGGGAAAGCCTAACTCACTGATGCTTCTACCCGAGAAGCCGGGAGCACGTGTTCTGTGTGAGGGTTGCTATTGCTGTGATGAAACAGCATGACTGAAAAGCAAGTTGGGGAGGAAAGGGTTTATTTGGCTTAACTTCCACAGTGCTGTTCATCGTTGAAGGAAGTCAGGGCAACGGGAAGTCAGACAGGATCCTGGAGGCAGGAGCTGATGCAGAGGCCATGGAGGGGTGCTGCTTACTGGCTTGCTCCCCACGACTTGCTCAGCCTGCTTTCTTATAGAACCCAGGACTACCAGCCCAGGGATGGCTCCGCCCACAATGGACCGTGCCCTCCCTCCATCAATCACTAATTAAGACAATGCCCAGCAGCCAGATCTTAACAGAGGCAGTTGAGGTTCCCTCCTTTCAGATGACTTTCGTTTGTATCAAGTTGACATCAGTCTATCCAGTACTGGGGGTAGAGACATGGCTCAGCGTTTAAAATCATCTTCTAGAGGTCCCTAGTTCAATTCCCAGCATCCACATGGTGGCTCACAACTGACTATACAGGGATCTGATGCCCTCTTCTGGCATGTAGGTGTATATGCAGCCAAACACTCATGCACAAGATAAACAATTAATTAAAATATTAAAACTAGCCAGGAGTGGCGGCACACACCTTTAATCTCAGCAACCAGGAGGCAGAGGCAGGGGGATCTCTGTGAGTTCAAGGTTAGCCTGGTCTACAAAGTGAGTCCAGGACAGTCATGGATACACAGAGAAACCCTGTCTCGAAAAGCCAAAATAAAATAAAATAATGAAACTATCTAGTATAGGCTCCTTGAGTGGTGGTGGGGGGTGGGGAAATCATTCCCTCTTGGGAGAGCCTGTTTGGATGCACACTTAGCAGTTCCCCACCTTAGTCAAGGTAATTCTTTTCTTTATATAGGAGATGCCATCTGTTTTGGGTGAATTTTTTTGTCTCCTGGCCCAAGAGGGCTCAGGGAAGAAAGGGGAAAGATAGGCAGGGTACCTGGGAGTGGCTTAGGGTGACCTAAACTTTCTGAACCTCTGTCTCCCTGTTCATAGGACCTAACAAGGGAGTCAGGATTCTGGGAGAATGAGAGACAGGCTTGTACTGAGTGTGAAGCAGACCTCCTTCCAATGAGCTGTGACATCCATACCACATGTGTGGATGACATTGGAGACATCCACACACATGTTAGCAAGGGCTGAGTCACACACCTTGGAAATGGTCCCTGGAAATATGCTCTGAGCTGTCCACAGGTCCAGGGAGAAGAGCTGCCTCAGGGACCTCCAGGCTCTGGGCAGTTCTGATCCTCTGGAAATGAGCCGGTGAGGAACAGATGTGTTTTCTGGTCATGGCTCCTAAACCCTTGATATTCCTGACTCCTAGCTACCTTTCCTCTCAGGTCCGTAGACTTCTTCAGAGGTCAGAGGGCCCAGGTCAGTCACAGTCCTATATCTTCATGCAGATTTCCAAGGTCCCCGAGATGATGGTGCCACAGCCTTGAGGAAGGCCTGCAATGCCGGGAGCACCATGAAGCACCACAGCCGGGCTGGTTGAGACAGCTGGCCAGCGTTTTCAGATGCTTTGAAGCTGTGATGGTTCATGCTCTAGCACAGATTTCCACGGACCCAGACATGTCTCTGGCCCTCCTATACAATGACCGACTTAGCAAGCACCCTTACGTGCGGTCACCCACATCAGGCTCTTAAAAAACCTAGAAATAGAAATCATTATACTTTGTCCTGACCCATACCATACTCCAGGAAGCCCTATCCTGATGGCAGCTATGAACTGCCCCCATAATTGGAATGATTGGACTTCGTATCTCACCATAAGAAGAATGAGGTGACCTTGAGGGAGGGGGGTCTTGGATGGCATCCGAAGTCTACACTCTCCTTCTACCCATGCACACACTTGGGGGTAGGCCCTGATCCCTAACCTAACTCTCTTACCTTTCCCTAACTATGTACCTGTGTGACCATCCCTATTGGATGGCTGTGACTGAAACTAGCCCTGGTGGTTAATAAGGAAGAAATCTGAAAGACATGGTAGAAATCTGGACTTTTTCTTCTTCGTTGAAATTCTGCTGACAGCCTCGTGTCACATGGGTGCCACAGCGTATTCTTGGCTGAGAGTTTTCAAAGGACAGAGTAAGCATCCGGCAGAGAGAATGTTGTCACAGTGCCCTTTGGGATGGGGAAGCCAGGTGCTGTCACTGTGTGTGTGGTCTCCACTGTGCATAAGTTGGGCTTGGTAGACTCCCTGTACCCACTCCCATTGGTGGCACTATTCTGAAGACCCTAGGGGTATGGGGAGTGATTTCCTCTGTCCCTGGGGGAAGGTTTCCTGGCCACCTCAAGGTCAACAGTTGGGGTATGTCCTGACTGAGGCTGTCCATTGCCCAGGCACCACGCTTACAGGTCAGCCCCCTGCGGTAGTGATCTGTGTGGCTCTGAGAGCATGGCCACTGTCCTGGGCAAGATTGGACCATGGTTAGCATCTTGGGCAGAAGAGCCTCAGAGGAACTGGAGGCTATGACCCAACCTGAGGAATCTGAACCTGCCCTCCTGTGCTGGAGAGAGTCCACTCTCTGTGAAGTCTTGAGGTCTTGCTAATAGATCCAGGTGGCAGAGACAGCAAGGAGCTGCAGGTATGGGAGAAGTGTTTCCCAGGACTTCCAGGCCAAGGAAAGAACAAACAAGGCCACAGCTGTCACGACATTGGATCAAAGCAATCAAAACCATGAGACCCGGGCAAGGACCGCAGCCACTGCTCAGTGCTGACTGTGCTGTACAGCCCTGGGAAGAAGACATTCAGAATGCTCAGGGGAAGCCCAGAAAGCTGGATTTTGATCCAAAATGCAATTCCTAAGGGCTGACACAACCTCAAGAACAAAACACAACAACAACAAAAAAATCAGTACTAGCGCACAGATTTTCTAAGACATTGGACACCGTTGCCATCTTTGGTGCAGAGGGTTCCTGGGTGGAGGGCACGGCATATTCCTTCTCTGATGGCAACACTTCATTTCTGGGCAGATGGGGCAAGCCTTTTCAGAGTTGAACTGAGCTTCTTATCTCTCTTGCTGGGGGAGTTCTAATGGTAACCTTCCTCGGGTTTATGCTTTCTGCTGTTCCGGGTAGCTCCAGATGTTTCCCAATAACAACAACAATTAATAATAATAATATAAATTCTGTCAGAGAGAATGCACAGGGCAGGAGCTCGAGGGTCCTTCAGGTCCCCTGCCCCCAGAGTTTAATGGTGATAGAAGAGCCAGGGTGCTGACAGGTAGGACAGGATGCTCAGCTGCTGTACTGGAAGAGGCCATCCAGAGGGAAATGCATTGACTGTCCCCATCAGACTTGAGCTGTGCTGGTTTGGAGGGGGGTTGATTAATGTCAGCTAGTGTGCCTATGGTTTTACTTTCAAAGATCTGTTTTACCATTTACATTTTTTTTAAGTTGGTGCTGGGAATGGAACCCAGGGCCTTATGCATGCTGCACCAGTGTTCCACCTCCCACACACATCCTGGGACCCTTGAGACCCACCCTGAAAAGACAGAGTGCTTCTGGGCGAGAGATCCAGGCTGTCCGTCACGGAAAGACTGCGCACAAGCTCGGCTCGCAGGCTCTGCCAATCACACAGCTTCCTCTTTTTGCAGTACCTGGGATGGTCTGAAACTCCTGGTAACTATTGCTTTAAACACAGCTCACACATTCGGAGCCAGACTATCCTAGCTGTGACAGAGACGCGAGAGGAATGTAAACTTAAATGTACGTATTTAATTGTTTTTCCAGGACCTCCTCTTCAACTCGTGGGTTATTTAGAAACATGTTGTTCAATTTATGAAAAGCTGGAGATTTTCCAGATGTTTTTCTGTTATTGATTTCTGCTTAAATTCCATTATGGCTCAAGAATACACTTGTGGGATTGACGCTCTTTAATTTTTGTTGTCCAGAGTATGGAATCTCGAATCAGTGTGTGTGCTGTGACAGCCGGGGTGAGGCGCACCGTGCTGTGGTGGCGAGGGTGCCATGGAGTATCCCTCAGGTCGAGCTGGTGATAATGCTACCAGACTCATTGATAGTTTCACCGATTTCCTGACTCTGTGTTTTATCAATTGCTGCCAGCTCCGTGTGGAAGTC
The DNA here is from genome assembly GCA_907164525.1 of Lophiomys imhausi. Lineage (NCBI taxonomy): Eukaryota > Metazoa > Chordata > Mammalia > Rodentia > Muridae > Lophiomys > Lophiomys imhausi. The sequence goes on from CAJQZJ010037421.1 coordinate 2,094,969, forward strand.
TTGGACTCTAATTGTGCATCTGTCAATTTCCTCTTGCAGTTATATCCCCTTCCACCTCATATAATTTGGAGTTCTGTTGTTGGGCGCATAGACGATCGAGGCCATTATTCCTGTTTGGAGAATGAACTCTTTTATCATTAGGTAATGTCCTGCTTTCCCCCTAAACATCCATCTTGCCCAAATCGATGAGCTTATTCCAGTTTGTTATAGCCAGTGTGTGCCTGGTACACCGTCCTCCATTTAAACTCAGCTCATGTGTGTTTTTATGTAGATGTGGGGGCTTCGTCTAGATAGCATGCCTTTAGCTCTTGCTCTGTTTCATTCTGTTCGATGATCTCTGTGTTTGCTGGCATCCGTTCATGCTCATACTTAAAGTGATTACTGACGGAACGGATTCTAACTGCTGTCTTGTTGGCTCGTGCTTTTCCATTTGTTCTTTGGTCTTTGTTTCCTCTCTTCCCTGCCTGAGTTCAGACAAGCGTCTCTTATCACAGTCAGGCTTTGCTGAAGGATGAGAAACTGTGTTCTGAGGAATGCCTTACTTGGAGTTTCAGGCATACATCAGAGAACGTACTCAAAATAAGTTGACCATGTCCTCACTAGGTGCTACAGTCTATGGGACTACTATTCTCCATTGTAAGGTCTGTCCTTGATGGAAACATAATAAACACATTCTATTTTATCTTCTTCATTGATTAAAAAAGCTAAATTAAAAATTAAATTAAGTAAAAAAAAAACCCTGGTGATTGAATTAGTTTTCATAATCCTTGTTTTTAAAGAATTGGACTCCATCTTTGAGGATGATGAGAACACTGTTTGACTTGAAACGAGTGTGGGTACCTGGTGCCACTATTGTCACATTTCAGTTCTTTTGCTTTGTATGTGCCCCAGTTGCTGTTCCTGTTGGTTTCAGTCTGTTTGAACTACTATAACAAATACTGTAAGCAGAGAGACTGCGGCCATATTCATGAGATCAACTGCGCCTAATTGTGAGAGTCCATCACACTAGGGCTTGTGGATTGTTGACATTCCTCAGAGAAGGAGGGATTGGGGAGGGTCATTGGAGCCTCTCTTGATATTCTAGCTACTCCTCCCAGCCTTTTGTATACAATTTTGCCCTAATTGCACATGGTCTTGGGGTCTAGGAGGTGCTAGAGGAGTGGTTCTTAACCTTCCTAATGCTGCGATCCTTTAATATACTTCATGTGGTGACCCACAACCATAAAATTATTTCATTCTTACTGCATAACTGTAATTTTGCTACCGTTATAAATCATAAGGTAAATATCTGATATGCCTAATATCTGCTATGCAACCCCTGTGAAAGGGTTGTTTGACTCCCCCTCTAAAAGGATTGCAACCCACAGGTTGAGAACTGCTGTGTTAGACAGAGTGTATAGCCTGAGAAGGTTAACAAAGGGGTACTCTATTTATGCAGCAATGGGGAAGCCATCATCTGTGCTGGCTGAGACTTTCCAGCGCTTTGAGGTCATCCTTGATCCCATCAGTAAATCCTTACCCACACTCTATAAATAGACCCAGTAAACTCATTAGTACTCCAGGGTGAATGGTGGTGGAAATGTACTCTAGTTTGTCACTGGGATCTTAGGAGGAGGCCTCAGTAGACATTGTTCATGCCACCTCTTCCAGAGAAGCAGATGTGGTGTGTAGTATAGACTATCTGGGTCATAGCTAATATCTTGCTGTGTCTTCCTGTGGTGGAATAGGTGAGGCAGATCACTAGGATCTCTTATAGGGCACTAATCCCATTCATGAAACTCCACTCCATGACCAATCACCTCCCAAAGGCACAACCCCCTGGTACCAACTCCGCAGGAGTCAGGACTTTGACACGTGAATTTTGAAGGTGTGCCGGTTAGTTTTATGTCAACTTGACATAAACTAAGTCATCTGAGAGGAGAGTGAACCTTAAATAAGAAAATGTTTTAATAAGACGGGGCTGAAGGCAAGCTTGTAAGGCATTTTCTTAATTAGTAATTCATTGGGGAGGGCCTAGCTCACTATGGGTAGGGCCATCCTTGGGTTGGTGGTCCTGGGTGCTATAAGAAAGTAGGATGAGCAAGCTATGGGGAGCAAATCAGTAAGCAGCACCCCTTATAGCCTCTGCATCAACTCCTGCCTCCAGGTTCCAGCCCTGCTTGAGTTCCTGTCCTGACTTTCTCCAATGATGGACTATGATCTGGAAGTGTTGGCTGAATAAACCTTTTCCTCTCTAACTTGCTTTTTGGTCATGATGTTTCCTCACAGCAACAGTAAACCCTACTAAGACAGAAGGGATGCAAACATTTAGCCCGCAGAGCACTACTGGTGCCTAGTCACTGACCTTTCAAATTTCTTTTGAAAAAAGATTTCTAAATTGTTTGTTTCAATTTTCTTAAAAATAAATTCACAATCTTTTATCTTACTCCATTTCTTGGACTATTCATTCCTTTTTAGATCCACATTTTGCCCGATATTATAGTTCCTATGCTGGGGAAACTTACTCTGCCTTTCTCATTGCTTGAAGAGGAGGTCCTCTGGGATGAGACAGAGGCCTGCTGGCAGGAAATAGAGGAGACTCTTGACCGGAAGTGAGGGAAGTCTGATGACAGGAAGTAGGGAAGGCCCTTTGACAGGTTATTGGGAAATATATAGAGGTAAAGATCCTATTCAGCAGTAGGAGAAGCCTTCTCACAGGAAGTAGAGGAGGTCTTCCTACTTCTGACAGGAAGTAGGAGGGGTCTGAGGAAGTAAAATAGAGGAAGTTTGTTGATGAGAAGGAAAGGCACATGACAGGAAGTAGGGGAGACCTTCTGATAGGATGTTGAGGAGGAGTAATTGGCATCTAACTTCACAGGACCTAGAAGAGGTATGCTGACAGGAAGTAGGGGAGGTTCTCTGACTGGAAGTTGGGAAGGCCCACAGATAAGAGGTAGAGAAAAGTCATTGACAGGAGCTTCCTCAGTTTTCCTTCACTTTTATTTTTAGTGGACAAAGAATTCTGGGTCTTTTCTTTCCCATAACAAATTACAGATATGTTTTCCGTCATGGATCATTTCCTTGAGACATGGTCTGAAATACTCATGCTGTGTCTGAGCTCTGTGTCCATGTCCCTCTTCTTGTTGTCCAATTTCTCTTCGTCATTTCACAATTTGAATAGGCACCGCCTACGTTTGTTTTTGTTGTCACGGTTTATCCTACTCTGTGCTGTTTCCTGGGTTTGTGATTTATTGTCACTAGTTTTGGAAAACTCCTAGAAATTATTACTCCAATTATTGCTTTTGTTTATTCTCTCTTTCCTATTTGAGATTTTGTAGTATGGATGCTTTATATGTTTGGATTTTGTCCCAGTGTTTGTGGAAACTCTGGCCTGTTTTATCTTTGCTATTGTTTTACAGTTCTATTCATTCTGCTTGTCTAGTTCTCTATGTGTTTGTCACTGGGAAATTTCTCTCTAACCTATCTTAACACGCAGTGACCCACCTTATGGCTGTGCCAAGTGAGCAGCCTTCTGGTCGACCTCTTCGTTTCTGCCTCTATGGTTTCTCACATCACTCACTGTATTGTTCTTTCTCATAGTTTCTATTCGACTGAAATTACCTACCAAACAGTACATTGATTATCTTTCCCACTGGATCCTTTAACATATTATTTCTAAGTTTTTAATTTCCTGTCTTCAGGTCTAGCACTGTGTTCAAGCATAGCTGAGATAATTACTCTGGGTGTTTTTTTAAATCTTGTCTTGTATATCTCAGGGCTTCTGCTGGAAGTGTTATCTGAAGGTGATAGGTTCTACTAAGTATTATTTATGCTTGAGATGAGCAGGCACTCTTCTGCTCACCTTCGATGTGGGGACTGTACTGATCAGGACAAGCTGAGTTGGGTGGAGGTCACCGTTGCCATGGCTATCCTGTTCCACTTAGACTTCAGTTCCTCCAGATAATGTGGCTCACCACCTTGAGTCTTTCCCTTCTAGAAAGACACCAGCTGTAGCCATTGTGATTTGCATCAATATCTGACTTCACACTGCAGTGATAGGTATTGGGGGAAGATGTCTCCTGATTTCTAGTGAGGCTCCGTTCCTAGGCACAGGTTAAGGGTTGGAATTTGGCCTGTGCCTTGGGTTCCACCTGCAGGGGACCTTGGCATTTCCTGAAAATGCCAGCCAAAAGCAGCCTGACCCTACTCTCTTCTCCACTCACTCTGAGCTGCCCCTAGCCTGTGGCACTCTATGTTTTGGTATACTTCAGAAAAGGGGTGGCCTGGGGTCCTTGCTTCTCTCCCTGGGCTGATGAGGGGCAGCTATGGGTCCTTCTCTCCTCACAGGAAACTTCTCAGCCTTCTCCTTTGCCTTCCTCAAGAGTACTTGGTAGATTTCCAGAGGACAACTCTAGACAGGACCAGCAAGTTGGTTTAGTGGGTAAAGGTGTGTGTAGTTAGGCTTGATCGCTGGGACACACGGCAGAAGAAGAGAAGTGACTCCCACAAGTTGTCCTTTCTCCTCTATATATGAGTACACACACCAACATACCACACACACACACACACACACACACACACACACACACACACACACACAC